>CAJGYO010000014.1:19256365-19819884 GCA_904845875.1 Miscanthus lutarioriparius | reverse complement strand
TTGTGTCCTTTTGTATTTTGATATTGGTATTCTTTTTGAGTCTTGTTGCCCGTAGCCGGAGCAAATCCCGATTTCTTCATGAGCGAAAGGCGGAGTGGGACCGCCTCACCGAGGAGGCCCGCCTGTGGGGAGATGTGAGCGCACAGCTTGCTGTCGTCCAGCAGCGGGAGGCCTAGGTGCGTCGGGACATGGAGGAGTTCCATGCGATGTTTGAGGATTTGTTGGCGAGGACGAAGCTGGATGAGGCAGAGATCGCCAGGCTCCGAAAGGAGCGAGATGAGCTGCTACAGAAGAATGCCGTGGCTAGTGAGCGGGCCGGTGAGCTGCTGGCGGAGCTACAGATGGAGCGGGACCTCAAGCTGAAGGCTGAGGAGAGGTCCGCGACGTTGCAGGAGAAGGCGAACCAGGATGCCGTGGTGGTCGACCGGGCTATCTGAGAGCGCGACGAAGCACGTCGGGATGCCGAGGCCCGCTCGGCGGATCTTGGAGTCGAGGTGGCCCGATGGCTGGATGTCGAGGAAGTTTCTGTCGGTCTATGCGCCGATCTCACTGAGGCGCGGGGGCTTCTTAAGGTCGTAAGGGATGATTATGATCGCCTGTCTTCCACTGTCCTGGCAGTCTGTGATGACCTGCAGGTGGCGCAAGAGGAGGGGGCTGGTTCCCTCATGACTCATGCTGCTGGTATCACCGCGTGGGTGGGCCAGCTTGAGGAGAGCGCCTTTTGCCTCGGGATCACCCAAGCCTTCACCGTCGCCCATTCCCATTATGCTCAGGAGATCAACCTGGGGGTGATGAGCCAAGGCTTTGTGCCTGTTTATGAAGACGCTGAGCTGGATGAGATGGACAAAGCGGTGACTCCCCTTGCGTGGAACCTGGCAGACAAGCTGAAAGAAGAGGTTCTCCCTTCGCGGAAGTAGTTAGTGGGATTAGTCTGATAAACATTTATCTCTAATAGGTGAACAAGTGTCGGTTTATTCGTGTTCTGGAACAACTTCATGATTTTGTTTCGTAAATTCGTTTTGTTTGTTTTTACCTTCTTCCCTTTTAGTGATAAAAGAGGTTTAGGTGATCGACCCTTTCATTTGTTAAGACCGCAGGGCCCGAGGTTTTTTAGGAAAAACCTTGATCGTGCTGGGCATGGGCTTTTTGTGGTCTTACCAATTTGTTCCCCCGGACCTTGCCGCCAGTCTCGATGCGTGGAAGAGGTTAGATGCAATGACTTTTGAAAAAAGAAAGGAGGTAGCCATACCTTTATCAGCCCCCGAGTGAGATCTGACCCCTTGCGGTTTGCTGGGGTTGGATGTTACTGGAGACCGTTGCGAGGGAAGCGATCTTACGTTTGTATTCGCTCGTACCCCTTACTTAGGATCTTTGGTGATCGCTGCGTGACCGTGTGTCCGGTCTTTACTGCTGGCTTGGCCTTCCCCGAGCCCCCACGCGTGGTGAGGGTTTGGACTAGGGCCGGTCTGTTTCGTGACATTTCATCCTGTTCGCAATTCTTTGTAATTCGGAGGGGTTGGGGCGGTGTCACCTGCCTCGGTGGCTTGAATGACATGCTTGATAGGTTTGCCGCTCATTGTCCAGCCTAACAACAGATTTCCCCTTAGTGGGGACTTATAGGCTCGGTGAGAGGGTGGATTGAGCTTTAGAAGGTTGAGATGACCCTACCCGCCTTAATGCGGGTTGGGTAAAGGCCTCTGAGGCTCATCTCCGTTTTCCCTCTGGTTCTTGTTTGACGCATGGCAGCCTCGGACCTCTGGCGGGTCAGCCTTTGAATCTCTGTCTTTGGCTCGAGCCCCTGAGCCCTGTTAGGGTCTGATAGGGGTCGGCCGTATTTCGCACGTTACCCCATCCTCGATTTTCGCAATCAGAGAGGCTGAGTAGACAACACTTGCCTCGACGGCTCGAGTATCGCGCTCAATGAGCTCACTAACAGGTACGTTCATGTGGAATCCGGGTCCATCGTTTGCTGATGGCGTTGGCAGAGCCCTCAGGTGGCACTCCACAGCTTCTTAACCCGCCTCCCGGCAGATGCCCGGGCCGTTCGATAGGCTCTGGTGGCCCGCTGGCCTCTCCTCGGTGGAGATTCTGTGGGTTTGGCTCGGGGTTAGAATCGAACGAGAAAAGGTTTGAGATGTCCCAGTTCGCTTCTGAGCGGGGTTGGGCAGGGCCGCTGGGGCTCGTCTCAGTTATTTCTCCCTGGCTCTGTTTGACATGAGGCGGCCTCGAGCCCTTTGCGGGCCAGCCTTCAAACCTCGGCCTATTGCGGC
Source organism: Miscanthus lutarioriparius (assembly GCA_904845875.1). Classification (NCBI taxonomy): domain Eukaryota; kingdom Viridiplantae; phylum Streptophyta; class Magnoliopsida; order Poales; family Poaceae; genus Miscanthus; species Miscanthus lutarioriparius. The sequence goes on along the minus strand of CAJGYO010000014.1, from coordinate 19,817,614 downwards.
TCATATTGAATGAGGCGACTGCCGTTTCGTGGCACGACACGAAGCGTTGGGATGCAGTGATTTGCATATGCAATGTTTGAATGTGTAATTTTAATCAAAATGAAGGCGGGTCGGTAACATTACCTTGGTAGTACAAGTGACGGAAGACTCCTACCAAACGTGTTCGCGCGGGGTTCGAGCCCGACGTCTCGTGATGGGGTCGGTGTGACCTGCATGAGTATTTTTTGATTCTATATATCGGTGGCGATCCGAGCCGTTCGATTGATTTGGGCGACCTGACAACTTCTCCTTTGGGGGAGGTTCTGTAGGCGGACCCCTCCGAACCCTTCGTGAGAAGGCGGATGCCGAAGTTGGAGACACGGGGGGCGTGTCCCCGGCTTGAAACGTACAGAGGGGTTGGGAGAAAAGGATGTCTAGGTTGGTAGGCACCCTCGGCAACCCCCGAGCGATGTCCTTGTCCCTATCGCTGCTGGGGTCGGGAGCTCGGTAAGGAATTTAACGCGTGGAGTGAGAAACCAAAGGTGCTTATCTCTCGGCGGCCGTTCGTTCATCATTTTTCCCGGGCCGTACGGTCAGCCCAGGAGGCCCGTTGGGCTCCCCTTTTTAGATGTCCCATCGTGGGATCGTTCCATGGTCCTACCCGGGGAAACGGAGGGTCGCCTGCATGTGCGCGCTTTGATTGCTGCGTCTGGTGCGCGGTAGTGGTGGGCCATGCCCAGGCAATGTCTTGTTCGACTAGAGCACGTCTCGTCAGTCTAGGCGCGTCCCCTCGGCTTTCCATCAGCGTCGATTTCATATTTGCATTTAAGTAGGGGAAGGGAGAGAGTTTTTTGTCCCAACCTTTCGCCTTTCCTTAGCTGCAGCGCCTCCTCTTTAAATAGGGAGGGGAGGGGAGCTCTCGTCCCATCTCTTCAGCCTACCTCTGAGCCGCTGCCTCATCTTCCTCTTACTTTCCACCGAGTGTGTTCGTGCGTCGCGGCGGTTCCTGAGTGAGGAAGGGTAATGCCGGAGAGAAAGGAACTTACTGATCCGTTCGTGAATCCGGAGTGTGATGTTGGGCTAGAGGTCATCCAACGTAGATGAGATGGTGTGGGTCGCCTTTGCCGAGAAGGGGTCGCCGCCGTCGAAGGAGGAGGGGCACCGGAAGGTGCCGAGCGTCGTTGGCCTCGCCATCGTTCGCGGCGGCCTTCCTTCGGCGGCAGGCGTCCCCCGTCCAGACGTCATTGTCGGAGTTGTGGCCGATGACGATGGTGTAGTCCCCGAATGCCTCAGCGGAGGCGCCGTTGTTTAGGTTGTTACCGATGACGATGGCGTAGTCCCCGGATGCCCCGGCAGAGGGGCACCACAGTCGCCGGCGTGGTGCTCGACGTTGCAGATGACGGCGCCTTTGACGATCCTACGGAGCAGCGGGATGTCGTCGATGGAGAGTGTGGCGTGGCGGCTGCAGTAGACGAACTGGCCCGTGTACATGCTAGGACCTTGCTGATGAAGAGCGTGGCCCGGCGGCCGCAGTAGATGAACTGGCCTGTGTATGTGCCAGGACGTTGCCGATGAAGAGCGTGGCACGATGGCCGCAGTAGTACTTGTAGTAAAGCTAGGCAGACACTATATTTGAATAAGTTTTGTGGGGGAGCCCCCGAGTAAACAGTCCTTTGTTTGATGAAATCACTTTGTGAGCGGTGAATTTGTGCAAAGAATGAACAAATTTTTATCTTTTGATACGGCAAATAGCTTTTTAGCTTCCTCTTCTTGTAGAAGAGGTTTCGGTGCCCTCCGACCCTTCCCATGGCCCAAGTTATAAGAAACTAGGAGTGCGGGTGAATTAATTCTGATCACGCTGGTGAGCAAAGAGTTTGAAGCCGCTGGGGCGTGGGTCTCCCACAGTCCTACCAGTTTGTACTCAGAATTTATTCCTGGAATCTTAGTCCTTAGGACTTGTTTACGAGAAGAACGGAAAACTTAGGGAATGTTTGCAAATATAACACAGGAAGTTTTTTGCAAGCATAAACGTATTTGTATCATTCATATCAGCCCCCGAGTGAGATCTGACCCCTCGCAATTTGTAGGGGTCGGATGTCACTAAGGATCGGGGTTTGGTAAAGGCAAAAACTGATAAGGAAGAGTATGCGTTTGTTTAAGGGTAAAAACGTCGTAGTTGTTCGATGTTCCAGGCGTTGGTGAAGACCTTGCCGTCGATGGTTTTCAACTTGTAGGCACCTGGACGGAGTACTTCCGCGACGACATATGGCCCTTCCCAGGGTGGGGAGAGTTTGTGGCGGTCCTTGTTGCTCTGTACAAGACAGAGAACAAGGTCCCCGACGTTGAAGGCTCGGTCCCACACCATTCGGCTGTGGTACTGTCGTAGCGCCTGCTGGTACTTGGCCGAACGGAGGAGGGCGATGTCGTGGGCTTCGTCTAGTTGGTCCATGGTGTCTTGGTGGGATGCCTTGGCTCCCTGTTCGTCGTAGGCTCTGACTCTTGGCACTCCGTAGTCGAGGTCCATCGGGAGGACAGCCTTGGCACCGTAGACCATGAAGAAAGGTGTGTAGCCGGTGGCCTGTCCAGGAGTTGTTCTCAGGCTCCAGAGTACTACGGGGAGCTCGGCGACCCAGCGCATGCCGAACTTGTTCAACCGGTTGAAGATCCTGGGCCTGAGGCCCTGTAGTAGCATGCCATTTGCGCGCTCGACCTGCCTGTTCGTCCGGGGTGCGCGACGGCCGCCTAATCGATCCGGATGTGTTGTTCATCACAGAATCGAATGAATTTCCTGCTGGTGAACTATGTGCCGTTGTCTGTGATGATGGAGTTTGGTACTCCAAAATGATGGATGATGTCGAGGAAGAACAGCATAGCTTGCTCGGATTTAATTGTGGAGATCGGCCGAGCTTCGATCCATTTTGTAAACTTGTCTATGGTGACAAGCAGGTGGGTGAAGCCCCCGGGCGCCTTTTTGAATGGTCCAACCAGATCGAGCCCCTAGACCGCGATGGGCCATGTGATGGGGATCATCTGGAGTGCCTGGGCCAGGAGGTGAGTTTGCTGAGCGTAGTATTGACACCCTTCGCAGGTGCGTACGATTTGCTCGGCGTCGGCTACTGCAGTGGGCCAGTAAAAGCCCTGTCGGAATGCGTTTCCAACCAAGGTTCTCGGTGCGGCATGGTGTCTGCAGACCCCACCGTGGATGTCACTCAGCAGGAGCCTTCCCTGTTCACCGGGGATACAGAGCTGCAGGATCCCGGTGTGGCTTCGTTTGTAGAGTTCGCCCTTTACAAGAACGAAGGACTTGGCGCGGCGTGCGAGCCGTCGAGCTTCCGTCTTATCTGCTGGTAGTGTGTCGTGGAGGAGGTAGTCGATGTAGAGCGTTCTCTAGTCATCCGGAGGGTCGGGCTCCGTTGTTGGATGCACTTCAAGCTCCATGACCTCAGGGTCGGGCAGAGCCATCGGTAGCTCGGCCCTCGGGGCTGGATCAGACGGGCCATCGTCGGCCGGTTCTGTCCTTTCGTAGCACACCGAGGGTTTATGTTGATCGCTGGCAAACACACCCGTTGGCACTGGTTCTTGGCCAGACGCGGCTTTTGCAAGTGCGTCAGCCGCCTCATTGAGGCGCCTTGGGATGTGGTTGAGCTCGAGACCGTCGAACTTGTCTTCCAGCCGTCGGACCTCTTGGCAGTATGTAGCCATCCTGGCGTCGTGGCAGGTTGACTCGTTCATGACTTGGTTGATGACCAGCTGGGGGTCGCCCCTGATGTCGAGGCATTGGATGCCCAACTCGATGGCGATTTGTAGGCCGTTGATGAGTGCTTCATATTCGGCCACATTATTTGACAAGGGAAAATGGAGACGAACCATGTACCTCATGCGGACCCCAAGGGGTGATACGAAGACTAGCCCTATGCCAGCGCCCTTTTTCATCAGCGATCCATCAAAGTACATCGTCCAGTACTCTTGATTGACGACCGCTGGTGGTGTCTGGACCTCGGTGCACTCCGCGATGAAGTCAGCCAACACCTGGGACTTGATTGTCATTCGGGGTGCATACACGATGCCTTGATCCATTAGCTCGAGTACCCATTTTGTGGTTCTCCCCGTGGCATCCTGGCTATGGATGACCTCGCCGAGGGGGAATGACGTCACGACTGTCACGACGTGTGACTCGAAGTAGTGGCGCAATTTCCTCTTGGTGATGAGTACGGCGTATAGGAGTTTCTGGATTCGGGAGTAGCGGGTTTTGGAGTCGGACAGTACCTCGCTGATGAAGTACACTAGGCGCTGTACTTTGAAGGCATGCCCCTCCTCTTCCCGCTCTACTACTAGGGCGGCACTGACCACTTGCGTGGTGGCCGCTATGTATAGTAGGAGGGATTCTCCGTCGCTTGGAGGGACCAGGACCGGGGGTTTTGTCAGTAGTAGCTTGACCATGTTGAGCGCCTCCTGGGCCTCGGTTGTCCACTCGAAGCGGTCGGCTTTTTTTAGGAGTTGATAAAGGGGGAGCCCTCGTTCGCCGAGGCGCGAGATCAATTGGCTGAGGGCGGCGAGGCACCCGGTGATCCGCTAAACCCCCTTTATGTTCTGGATCGGGCCCATCTTCGTGATGGCCGAGATTTTTTCTGGGTTGGCCTCGATGCCGCGCTCGGAGACGATGAAGCCGAGCAGCATGCCCCTCGGGACCCCGAAAACACATTTCTCAGGATTGAGTTTGATACCATTTGCCTAGAGTTTAGCAAAGGTTTTTTCAAGATCGGCGACGAGGTGGTCAGCCCGTTTGGACTTAACCACGATGTCGTCGACGTAGGCCTCAATGGTCCTCCCAATGAGGTCCCCGAAGCAGTTTAGCATACAGCGCTGGTAAGTCGCCCTAGCGTTCTTCAGACCAAATGGCATTGAGACGTAGCAGAACGATCCGAAGGGGATGATAAAAGACATCGTGAGCTGGTTAGACTCATCGCGATCTGGTGGTAGCCAGAATATGCATCAAGGAAGCAGAGGGTTTCGCACCCTGCGGTAGAATCGACTATTTGGTCTATGCGTGGCAAAGGAAACGGGTCCTTTGGACATGCCTTGTTGAGGCCTATGTAGTCGACACACATCCTCCATTTCCCGCTCTTCTTTTGTACAAGAACGGGGTTTGCCAACCACTCTGGGTGGTATACTTCCCTGATGAATCCGGCGGCCAATAGTTTTGCTATTTCTTCACTGATGACCCTGTGCTTTTCCTCGTCGAAGCGGTGCAGGCGTTGTTTCACCGGCTCGGAGCCTGGGTGGATTTTTAAAGTATGCTCGGCAACCTCCCTCGGGATGCCTGGCATATCCGAGGGTTTCCACGTAAAGATGTCTTTGTTGTCGCGGAGGAAGTCGACGAGCACGCTTTCCTATTCGTCGGAGAGCGCGGTACCAATGCGTACCGCTTTTTCCTCGGAGCTGCTGGGGTCTACGAGGACCTCCTTGGAGCTCTCTGCCGATTCGAACAACCCGGTCGATTTCTTCGCGTTAGGTGTTTTTTCGGCAATCTCCCCCCGGAGGGCGGCGAGTTCCCTGGAGGCGACGTCCGTGGCGGTGTGGTCGTAGCATTTGACTTCGCACTCGTAAGCGCGCTGGAAGGAGGTGCCGACAGTGATGACCCCGTGGGGACCCGGCATCTTTAGCTTGAGGTATGTATAGTTTTAGACGGCCATGAACTTCGCGTAACATGGTCGTCCCAGGATGGCGTGGAAGGTTCCCGGGAATCCCACCACGTCGAAGGTGAGGGTCTCAGTCCTGTAGTTGGACTGATCCCTGAAAGTGACGGGCAGATCGATCTGCCCTAGCAGCACAGCCTGTTTGCCAGGCACGACACCGTGGAAAGGTGCTCGGATCGGGCGGAGGTTCATCCAGTCGATGCCCATCTCGTCGAGCATCTTGGCGCACATGATGTTGAGGCCGCTGCCTCTGTCCATCAGTACTTTCGTGAGCCGCTTTGGACCGACGATCGGGTCGACAACAAGTGGGTACCTCCCCGGGTGTGGGACAGCATCCGGATGGTCGGCCCGGTCGAAGGTTATGGCGGATTCACACCACCGGAGGAAGGCAAGTGTGGCCGGTCCGGCCGTATAGACCTCACGGCGTGCGACCTTCTGGCGGCGTTTGGAGTCATAGGCCGTTGATCCTCCGAAGATCATGAGGGCGCCGTTCGGCATCGGAAAGGCGTCGTCCTTCTCCTTGGCATCATCTGGGATGAGGGCAGGTTCCTTCCCCTACTCCCCCTTGTTGAGGCCTCCGGACAAGTATTTGCGGATGAGGCCACAATCCTTGTATAGATGTTTGGCTGGGAAAGCATGGTTTGGGCACGGCCCCTCGAGCATTTTTTCGAAGTGGTTCGCAGTGCCCTCCATGGACTTTCGGCCACCCTTGCAGTCGGTAGTGGCTGCGAGCGAGTTGTCGCACCATTGCTTCTTATTTTTTCTTTTGGCGAAATGGTTGGAGGCGCCTTTGCCAGCGCCCTCGTCCCACCCTGCCTTACCGTCGGAACGGTCGAAGATTGCTCCGACCGCCTCCTCTCCAGAGGCGTGGCTGGTGGCGATGTCCAGGAGTTCCTTGGTAGTCCGTGGGCCCCTGCACCCCAATTTATGGACCAAAGACTCACAGGTGGTCCTGGACAGGAAGGCTCCTATCACGTCGGCATCGGCGACGTTAGGGAGCTCGTTGCACTACCAGGAGAAGCGCCAGATGTACCCATGGAGGGTTTCATCGGCCTTCTGGCAGTAGTTTTTGAGGTCCCATGGGTTTCCAGGGCGCTTGTACATGCCCTAGAAGTTTCCCACAAAGATTTCCCTCAAGTCCGCCGAACTCTAGATGGCGTTGGACAGTAGGTGCTCCAACCATGCTCGCACCGAATCGGCCAAGAATAGTGGGAGATTGCAAATAATGAAATCGTCGTCATTTGCGCCACCGGCTTGATAGGCAAGCTGATAGTCTTCAAGCCAAAGCCTAGGGTTTGTTTCTCTAGAATATTTAGGGATGTTGGTAGGCGGTCGGTACCTTCACGGGAAAGCAGCATTGAGGATGTGCCGGCTGAAGGCTTGAGGGCCTGGTAGGCCAGGGCTCGGGCTTTGGTTCTCGCTGCTGTCGTAGCGTCCGCCGCGGCGAGGGTGGTAGCTGCATTTGGCTCCTTCTCTTAAGTCGTTGTAGGCGCGTCTACAGGCGTCGATGGTGCTACGTGCGTCGCGGTTGTGGCCGAGACGTTGATGCACCAGAACAGGGATGTGCTGCCTGCCGCCTGGCAGTGTCTGGTGAACCAACGTGTCCTTGGCGAGGCGCACCGAGGGCGTGCGCTGGCTGGTGTCGAGCTCGCATCGCTAAGACAACGAGCTTTCCGCCTGCTGCGTCGCCGCACGCTCCAGCAACGTGCGAATTTCTCGGCGGGCCCGGCGATCCTCGGACGTCGCAGCCTCTGGAAGGCCGTGAAGCAAAGCCGTCGTAGCGGCGATGTTCTGGCTTGCCCAAGCGAAGTGAGGGAGGGTCCCGTCATCGGTGAGGATCCTCTGGTGTACATCACGAGCCTTGGCATGTGCGTGCGCACCATCTCCGCGACGCTTGATTTCCTCATCGATCTTCCGGTACTCCCAAACAAGCTATTATCCGGCGTCATTGATCTCCAGCTTTCGTGCTCTCAGCTGCTCCATCCTTACGTGGGATGGAGCCACTGCCTCCCCTTCGGCCCTGGTGTCAGGGTTGGCTGTCGAGGTAGTCTCCCCCTCAGAGACGCTTTCGACGTGCCCTTCGGAGGTTCCCGCCATGAAGCATTCCCGGGAAGGGTGATGGCTCCCCATGCTGGAGTCAGAGCTAGAGGGTGACTCTGGCGCCTTGGTGAGGAGTTTGTGGAGGGACTCCATGTCGTGTTCAATTACCCCCATGAACTCGCTGTCCGCGGGGGGTTGAACCATGCGCAGTGCCATAAGGTGGCAAGCGGTCGCCGTGGCATTGCGGAGGCCGAACGGAAGCGCTGTCGGGGTGCTCCGCACGTGGTGCTCCGCACGTGGTGCTCCGAAGAGAGGTGCCCCTCTCCAGAAGGTCATGCCACGTCGTCGTTGTTGGAAAGGGCGAGGTGACGCTGGTTCTCCCTAGACTGCTGGGTCCAAAGGAGATGCCGAGCTGGCGCCCACACTTCTTGTGGTTGAGGACGATGGAGGAGAGAGATTGGATGACGGTCTATGTCCGTACCAACTCTCCTCCCACCGTGATGATGAAATCTAGGCTCCCAAAGCACACGTGTGTGCCTGGGACCCAGCTGATGTTGTGGTTAGCCATCCGAGGCCTGGTTTGGAATGCACAAAGGCCCCTACCTGGCGCGCCAACTGTCGGTGTTTTGAACAAACACCGGCTAGTAAATTTATAAATATGCGCGTTAGGCCCGGATGGTGTGCTAAAGGGCACAAGGTTTATACTGGTTCGGGCTGAATGTCCCTATGTCCAGTCTGTTGCTGCTCGTGTTATTAGCGCTGAAAGCGGTTCGTAGTAGGGGGTACAAACGGTCGAGAGAGGGACTGGTCCCAGGTCTCTGATGGAAGGGTCGAAAGGAGGCCAAGAGCCTAGTGGCGGCTTGGCTGTGTATGTGAGTTGTCTGTCCCAAAGTTGGTTTTTTTCCCCGTCCCCTTAGTGGGGAGCCCTGCCCTCCCTTTGATAGACCAAGGGGGGAGCAAGGGTTACAGATGGGAGAAAGAGGGAAAATACCAAGGGTATAGGAGGTCCTTCGAAGGATCCGGGTCTTCCTTTTTCCCTGCGCCTGCCCTGTATAACATGGCAGACAGTGTCAGAAGTGGCGTGTTCACTGATCTTCGTAGGCTATGCCCTGGCCCTTTTTAGTAAGTGGGGCGTCCCGTCCCACCCCTACGGGCGACGTGTCGGATAGGGTTGTCAATCTCTGACCCCATGGGGAGCGAAGGGCATGGTGACTGCTCGTTTGCCACTGTAGAGGACGAGAATCCCCCCTTGGAACATAGTGGTTGTCGTATGCCCGTGTCGGGTTCTTCGCCCAGAGGCTGAGGGCGGCGCCTACAATACTATAGGGCAGAAAGCATGCGCCTACAACACTATTCAAGTTCTGCCATGCCTAAGCATTCGTCCTGTCACATCCTGACTGTACTTCCCTATAGGGGCGCAGGGCATGGCTCCTGATGCCGTGGTTGACCCAATCCTCTTGTCTTACCCTATGCCTATCATCATGAGGGCGCAAGGTGCGGTTGTTAGGTGAGGTGGAAACTAGCCTATTGAAGGTCGGGCGGGGCGGAGCCCAGCCCTCGGGGGTCGAGCGATGCGAAGCCCAGCCCTCGAGGGTCGGGTGAGGTGGAGCCCAGCCCTCGGGGGTCGGGCGAGGCGGAGCCTAGCCCTCGGGGGTCGGGGGAGATGGAGCCTAGCCCTCAGGGGTCGGGCGAGGCGGAGCCTAGCCCTCGGGGGTCGGGCGAGACGGAGCCTAGCCCTCGGGGGTCGAGCGAGGCGGAGCTGTCCCCCAGCCGTTGAGGGAGGCGGAGCTGGCCGACGGGCACCGGGCGAGGCGGAGCCAAACTCCCGTCGTTCGGGCAAGAAGCGCAGCGGTTCCCCAGTCCGTTTGGGAGTTCTTAATGTTCGAGGGTTATTAGTTCCACCTCCCTGGATACCCCGGTATTAGGTTCCCGACACGTACCAGTTAAACCGGTCGGCTTTGACTTTCACCGCTCAGTTCACTAGTTAAACTGGTCGACTTTGACTTCCACCACTCGGATCACCGGTTAAATTGATCGGCTTCACTTCAAACTGCTCGGACTTGTTCAAGACAGCATTGCTCAAAGGATATAAGGCGCTCGGGGACTAGTTGTGGGGGTATGGCCCCTGGTACCCACAAGACAAGACATGGGCCACGCCCCAAAGGTGGCCCAACCCACAAGATCAAGGCCTACGATGCTCGACTCTAGTCGGCATGCATCGCAAGGCAATCAGAAGACATCTTGGTGATGAAGGAAGATCTGTTCGGATATGATAGATATAGTATTCCTTGTAAATACTTACCATATAGCCGAATAGATCTAGACCTAAACCGACCTGTAACCCTACCCTCCAGACTATATAAGGCAGGTAGAGACCCCTCTCGGATTCATCTCATATTCAATACAATCCACCAAAGACACAGGACATAGGGTATTATGTCGATCAGACGGCCTGAACCTGTCTAAATCGCTGTCTCTATGCCCATGTTACCATCTGGTTCCTATCATGTGCACCTCCACCAATCATCTACTACCATGGCTATACCCCTCGATAGACTGCCGACTAAATTTTGTCGATAGTGGCACACCAGGTAGGGGGTGTGCGTGCTGATTCCATGACGAGCCAGATGGTCCGCTTCCTGAGCTCCATGATCCTTCACGGTCGAATCTACGACCTAGGTCATCGGCGCCAATGGCATCGAGGAAATCGTGGAGGCAGTGCAGAATCACTCGGCATCGATCGTGCCAACATCTACAATGACATCTCCGATCTCGACGCATCGCTGCTGGGTTAGGAGATCCATCAGCAATGATGATCTGATCGCTTCCATCGATCGGGTCACAGACCGCTTAGCAAAATGTCATCTCCTCGTGGATTCAGTCTTAGATCAATCTAGAGCAAGTGACAAATTTCCCATACTCCAAGATCACCAAGCCGCTGCAACCGGGCGACCTACGTGGCCACATCATTCAAAGCGGCCAGATTCTGATCTGGTGATCACAACAACTCTAGAAGGGCATACCGTTCAACGTTGACCACTCCCCGCCCTGACGGAGAACATACCGAAGCCCTATTCTTTCAAGCTGGTGGGTGCGAGTCCTATCTATCGGGACACCATGCACCATCTTTTTGCCAACCACGCTGAGCGCAGCCACGTCAACGACCTCTATCAGATTGACTTCCCTGAGGCCGACCAGCCTACGCCAATGGTAAACATGGTGCAAATCCGAACATATCTTCCATATGACATGCTCCATACAATCCTAGAGGAAACCCCTGAGCCATACTCCGAGGGTTCTACCAACAGCTGTCCACCTTTCCCTCCAGACTTTGGGAGAGAGCTTTTCATGGTTAGCCATGACAGCGTTGCTATCGATGGAGAGACTAGTGTCCAGCGCCATGACTACGAAGCCAGGAACGCTGATTGCCAATGACATTGTAATGAAGAAGCAGAAAACACCGACCAAGCTGCCAGAGGTGACCTGCCGCCTCTTGCTTGTAATCTCCAACAAGAATTCCTCATGGTGGATAACCAGCAAGTGGAGCAGACACTGAGCGCCAATCTGGCTGTGGCCACCCATGAGTTGGCTAGACTCCCACCAACACCGGAGGTACTCAAGATCCAAGCGCTGCTTAAAGCAGCTCAGGTCTAGGTCAACAACATCTAGAACCTAGCTTTGTCCTTTTCGACAGCGTCCACACGTAGTCGTAACCCCCGTGGTTCTCACCATAATGGGGGGAATCATTACCACAGCGGCCAGATCATCCTAGATCACAAAGGACCACGAAATCAACATGGCCAACCAGCTCATAACGCCAACCAGGTGGTTAATCAATCCCTGCGCGGTGATGCCCATGACCATATCAACGCCAATCTCGATGCCCGCAATCGCATCGAGAACAGTCGTGCCCAGCGGCATCAGGCAGAGCTCCAATGCCGATAGGAGTACGACAACCAACATGGCGACCCCGTCGGCCTCCGACCACTCCAAGCTATCGAGCTGATGGGACCCCGCCCCTTCACAGTAAGGCTGTGAGCTGTATAGTGGCCTACAGGCTTCAAGATCTTTGGGGTTGATCCTTACGATGGTAAGGCTAACCCCGAGCAGTGGATGCAACTCTACGAGATTACCGTACATGCCACCGAAGGAAACACTGATGTGATGGCAAACTATTTGCCTGTCATGCTCTCCCAATTAGCCAACAATTAGCTTATGGGCCTAAGAGAGGACTCCATCGAATCTTGGGATGATCTCAAGAAAGTCCTCATGAAAAACTATATGGCAACGTGCCAGCAGCTTGGCATGAAATATGATCTAGAAAAACTCCATTAGACCTTTGGGAAACCTCTGCGAAGGTACATTAGGCATTTCTCAGAAACAAGGAACACCATCCCCAACATTGGGGACAGTGAGGCCATCTCTGCTTTCACAAGAGGAGTCCATCACCATCAGGAGTTGCGTTCCAAACATTACCGCAAGAAGCCCTAGACCATCGGTGAACTCCTCAAGGTTGCAAACTCGTACGCAGACTCCAGAGAAGCTGATCGGCAGTTCAAGGATGATGTTGCTCGTGCTTCCTGCTCGGATCGCCACCCATGTTGTGATGATTATCACCGTGAAGAATAGCGTTATGAAGATTGAGACAGGCGCTACGACGATCGTGAACGCTGTCATAATGATCAGCCAGAGGGATCCAGGGCTACACAACCACGTCGCCGCTGACCGAAAAACTTCATCAATAGTGTAGAGCAGCCATGCGCAAAGCACAATTTCAACGCTGCCTATGAAAAGTTCCTCGATGGTCCGTGCCTAATTCACAAGAACAGCAAGCACACCATGCGGCAATGCTATGGCATGGCCAAAGCTTTCCGCGATGAGGAATAGAAATGGCAGACGCGCAAGGACAATGAGTTAGATGATGGCAAGGGGGAGGAGTGTCCTAAGGATGCATGACCCGCTTTCCGAGATGCCAACAAGACCGTCGCCACAATCTTTGGAGGTTACGCCGCCTCTGAGAGCAAACGCCAGCAGAAGCTCACCGCTCGGCAGGTCATGTAGATCACCAAGTGCGACACGGTCATCGATCCCAAATATCTGGAGTGGTCGGAGCATCCTATCACATTTAGTAGGGCCGACCAGTGGGCAGATATCCCATACCCAGGGCATTTCCCACTTGTGCTGGATCCAATCATCAGTAATGTGCGGTTCAACAAGGTCTTCATTGATGGCGGGAGTGCCCTCAGCATCCTCTTCGCTGGAGCCCTAAGTTAGGACTCACGAAGGACGATCTTGTTCCTATTGATTCTCCATTCTGGGGTATTGTACCTGGCAGAGTGTCCCAACCTTTGGGGCAGATCACCTTGCTAGTCTAGTTTGGCACCAACAACCACTTCCGTATTGAGTACGTGAACTTCTTTGTGGCAGACTTCAACACCACCTACCATGCCATCCTTGGCTGACCAGCTCTCGCCATGTTCATGGCCATGCCCCATTATGTCTATCTGGCATGCCACTGTCGACAAAATCTAGTCGGTAGTCTACCGAGGGGTATACCCACGATAGTAGATGATTGGTGGAGGTGCGTGTAATAGGAACCAGATGGTGACACAGGTGTAGAGACAACAATTTAGACAGGTTCAGGCCGTCTGATCGATGTAATACCCTATGTCCTATGTCTTTGGTGGATTGTATTGAAAATGAGATGCATTCGAGGGGGGGTCCCTACCCGCCTTATGCTAAGTATTTACAAAGAATACGATATCTATCATATCGGAACAGATCTTCCTTCATCGCCAAGATGTCTTCTGATTGCATTGCGGTGCACACCGACTAGAGTCGAGCACCGTAGGCCTTGATCTTATGGGCTGGACCTCCCCTAGTGGTGCGGCCCATGTCCATTGCCATGGGTACCTAGGGTTATACCCCCCACAAGTGTGTAGCGGCAGAGGTGGTAGCATTGTGGGTGGAGGCAGCGGGTGCATCCGTGCTGGTGTCGCTCGCCGGCTTGCTCTGACACCGCCAGCGTCGTCGTCAGCTTCTGCCGAAGCCCCTCGCGGCCTCGACCGAACTCGGTGGGCCACCATGGGGTGTGCGCTTGGGGGCCAGTGGCTCATCTCCATGAGCAACACCATCCTTCTTCATCGTCATGGCGGACTTAATTCGCTTGCAGTCCCTGACGGGGTGGCCAAAGCTGTGGCAGCACAGACAACGCCGTGGCAACCAGCAAGTCGCTACTCTATCTGAGTAGGTGAGGTAGTTGAAACATCTATCTCGAAGCTCTGCGGGGATACTCTAGGCCTGCGGGAGCTACTCTTGGTGAGGCTCAACCGAGGTGGCTGCAGGTCTCATCTCTGACCAGGGGAGGATCTCCCGCCACCCATCAGCATTGGGGGTGGAGACCCATCCACGTGGGCTGAGGCATTGGCGAGCAGGGACACATCCCTCCACTGGCCGAGAAGGTACGTCATGCACCAACTGGGGCTACAGCCGTCTACAAATCCGCCGACGTCGCCCATGTTCCTATCGTTCGGTGTCCACTCTGCCACGTCCTAGAACCACGAAACGAATCTGGGCGCGCGTGGGGACGCAATTGGTCGATGAACAACATCGAGGTAGGTTGTGGGGTGATCGTCATCAGACTCCTCGCTGTCATCATTGGCCCACTGACGGTGCTTCGTACGTCCTCCCGAAGGTGGGTAGAACGGAGCCACAGTCGGTGAGAGCGTGGATCCTAGCGTTGGTGGCATTGGGGATGGGGAGGGGATCTGCAGAGACGCTCCCACAAGGGTGGGATCGACACTGGTGTCGGCCGCGACAGTGAGGGCCGGCGTTGTCGCCGGTGGAGCCCAGCCTCGGCGTTGGCGGTGGCGTGGAGGGCCGTGGAGGGGCTGGAGCTCTGGATCCCATGGGGACGACCATGAGACTGCTGCTGCAAACGGTTGAAAGGTCCTAATGGCTAGAGGGAGGGTGAATAGCCTATTAAAAAATTTCTACAACAACACTTAGCAAACCGGTTAGATAATTATGAGGCGAAGCAAATGTTGCGCTAGCCTACTAAAAATGCAAGCCACCTACCACAATTCTAGTATCTATAGTCTCTATCCACACAATAGCTATGTCACTATACTAAGTTAGTGAGCTCTCAAAGACTAACTAAAGAGCCTCACTAACCACTAGACCCGACACAAGCTTGCTCTCAAGATAAACTACACTAAAGAGCGAAGCAACACTAGAAATGTAAATACAAGAGAGGATGGTGATGATTATACCGACGTGTTGAGGTATGAGCCAATCAAATGATGAAGCCAATCAATCAATCATAATATAACCAATGAAATCCTCGGACAAGATGACACAAGATTTTTTACCGAGGTTCACTTGCTTGCGGGCAAGCTAGTCCTCATTGTGCTAATTCACTCACTTGGAGGTTCACGCGCTAATTGGCATCACACGCCAAACCCGCAATCGAGTGCTGCACTACCAACACAAGATGAGAATCATATAAGCCACGAGCAATCCACTAGAGTACCTTTTGGCTCTCCACCAGGAAAAGATCAAGAACCCCTCACAATCACCACGATCGGAGCCGAAGACAAGCATCTTCCGTCGCTCAACGATCCTCGCTGCTCCAAGCCACCTAGGTGGTAGCAACCACCAAGAGTAACAAGCGAATCCCACAGTGAAACACGAACACCAAGTGACTCTAGATGCATTCACTCAAGCAATGCACTTGGATTCACTCCCAACCTCACAAAGATGATGAATCAATGATGGAGATGAGTGGAAGGGCTTTGGCTAAGCTCACAAGGTTGCTATGTCAATACAAATGGCCAAGAGAGTGAGCTTGACCCAGCCAAACACCTTTTATAGAGGCTCCATTGAAATAGAGCCGTTGGGTTCTCACTGTAGCCCAACTCGAGGTGACTGGATGTGCCGATTAATGTGACCTTCGCACGCCACCCAGCATCTGGTCGATGGATCTGCACCATGTGTCCTCCGCATTTGATGTTCACAGCACGATCCCAACGGTCAAGTTCTACCGCGCCAGTGCCTAAGTGACGACCGGACGCGCGCAGACATGACCTGACGCTCCCGTGCGACGTCAAGTGCTCACAACACCACGTGCCTCAAACTAATCACCAGATGCACCAATCCCCTTGGCTCCACGTCATCAGGTCACTTCCATAGAGATCCTCGAGCAGCAAAACATTGACCTGATGCATTAGGTCCACCACGACTGGACGCGCCACTGCATCCGCTCCTCCTTCTCCTGGCTGCGCTCCACCACGTCAGTAGGACCCTGTAACACCCCGGGTGTTTTAAATACTAAAACTGTCATGTCATCATATGCATTGCAAAGCATTTGGTCATATTGCAAACTTTGATATGCATTCACTAAAACAAGTTTACATTCATGTACAAGTGTTGAATTGTAGTGTTTGAATCAAGTTTGAAATACCTGTATTGATTTGAAATTCAAAAACCCTAATTTCAAAGATTTAAATTCTACCACAAAACTCATTTAAAAATCTAAGCATATTTTGGGGTTGAGCTTAAAAGCAAAAGTGTAGATCTTGTCAAGTTGTACAAAGTTGGTTTTGGAGTTTTCAAAGTTGTTTAGTAAAATTTGAAGTAATTTGAAAAGGCATAATTCTTTAAAAGTGTTCCTTTTGAATTTAAATTTGAATTTCAAAATGTAGAATGAATTTGGATATGGTTTCAAAAGCAAAGTTGTAGAACTTTTGATTTTGAACAACTTTTGTTTTGGAGATTTTTGAGTTGTTATGAAAATTTGAGAGTAATTTGTGAATTTTGGGCGAATGGCATTTCAGAAATTGTGTGAATAGTGTTCACCGCTCTTGCTACATTGCTTGCGTTTCTTTCTTGACGTTCCAGGCCGGGTCGTGGCCGTTTTAGCGTCATATTTGGCCTAGCTGTGAAGGCCACAGCGCAGCTTCTTTGAGTTTCTGGCCATCCTTTATAGCTCTGGAGTCGCCGCCGTTCTTCATTTTCCGTTGCTCGCTTTTCTTCCCGTCACCTTGCTCATCTCCGGCGAGCCCGAGCCCGTCGTTGTCATTGTCGTGCTTCGCCATCGCTGATAAGCTAGCTCCAGCTCCGCCTACTCCTTGCGCGTCTAGCTATCCCTCAATTTAGTCTGATTTCACCGGAGACGCCACATAACGTACTTCTTCTTCGCGGCGGCAACAACTTCGGTGATTCCGTTTCACCGTGGTCGGGGCTCTCCGGTGAGCCGTTGCTTCGATTAGCGTAGCTCGGCCCGTCTCGATCTTTGTGATGCTTAATCCGTTGTTGCTTGCTCATTTTGATCACCACGATCGCGGCACACCATCACCGACGATCCTTGCTCCGTCGCCGTTCTTTGTGTACGTTGACCCACGCTCGCCGCTTCTCCACCTTGCTCTCTCTCAAATCCGTCGTGTTTTGTGGTGAGCTACCGGTGCTTCTGTACCGCTTATTTGATCGTTGCCGATCTCCGCCACCGGCGTGCGCGCTGCTGCGTGCCACCGCGTCCGCCATGGTCGGTGTAGTGCTCGGTTCGGTCCGTAATTGGTCGCGTTAGTGCCATAGATCGATACGTTGTGACGTAGTGATCATGTTAGTACCCTTTTGTCTCTCCTCGTGATCTCACCGTCGGCGAGTTTAGCGCGGTCAGCGCCGTCGTTAATCGTAGTCAAAGGACGGAGGTTAGGGATGACATGTGGGGTCGGGTTGTCGATGACTCGGCGTTCAAATGGATTTTTCTATTTTCCGGAATGAATGAATAGTGTCTGTTTTTGTTATTTTTGTGTAGATTTATTTAGAGCTCCAAAATTATGAAAATTTTTGTGTGACTTCTCTATGATGTATGTTATATAACAAAAATTTGAAATCTTGATTTTCAGTATTTTTGGGGTATGATAAAAATTGCTCAATTAATTAATAAATGACTTTCCATGATTTTTCTAGGCTTATTTATGTATCCAAAAATTATGAAAATTGTTTTGTCACTTAGTTATCATGTAATGAACATTTACAAAAATTTTGAGCTCAATTGGAATAAGTTGATTTATTTCATAATTTTTAATTAAATAATTAATTCATAAAAGTGAATTGTAACCTTTAATGATTTAGGTTTTGATTGAACTTTTGATTGAGTGATGTCCTTGGGTCATTAGTGGATAATGATCTTTGGCAATTGATGTATGTATTACGAAATAGATTTAGTTAGTTTGACTTGTAAATGTCTGCTGTGAAGGAAAGTTGTATTCAAGTTGTTTAATTTTGTATCCATCATCGAGCATCATGTTTTGTATTCCGCATCATGTTAAACATGGCATTGTTACTACGATGTAGTGAACGAAGGTGAACCCGTGGTAGTTAATCAAGTAGTTGAGGAGGTTGAGCCATCTGTGGAGGTTGGTGTTGATATCGTGGTCCGACTCACAATCGGACTTTTTCCACAACGAAGGCAAGCCCTTGGATACATTTAAACCTACCTTGTGTTTTACAAATTGATTTCGCTTTTGCTTTTCAATACTGCATTAAGTGATTAGAAGTCAAGTGGAAACCTAATTGATGCATTACCAACCTTGTTTTCCTTATCTACCTTGTTAACCATTTTAATTCAGTATATGGCTAGTTATGCTTAGTCATGCTTAGATAATAAAAGTCGGGTGATTACATGTCACTGCGAGTTTTATATGGAACTTTGGTTACTTATGTTATCATGAAATATGAGCATGTGAAGTAATAAATCTAGACCAAGGCGGACTCGGTGTGTGTGAGCCATAAGACATGGAGGTCTTGTGAGCGGGTTCTTTCCGCCCGTGTCGATTAAGGTCCGTCTGTTGTTGAACCGCTCGAGGTGAGACTTTGTAGTACTAACCGCATACTCCGGTAAGCCTTAACTTGGCTATTCTATTACGAGAATGGCTACTCGCGCATTTGGGAGTGGAGAGATGGCGGAATAGCGTGTACCCACGTGGCAATGGGCTGGAGTGTGGAGTCTCAGATTCTCGGGTGCGCCTTGAGACCCGTTCTTGTTTAGAGGATCCGAGGGTAGGTTGATATATGTAGGTCGGGGACCCGCATATGTCGTGGTGGTCTGGAATTCCAATTTGGGTTTATAATCGGTTCGAATCGTCGTTGCTCCTCGGTTATGGAGACTCACTTCTCTGCTCATCATCGTAGTATTAATAATGGAACTTGAGTATGGTTTGAGAAAGTGTTGGATATGAAGTTTCATGATCTCAATACGGATCGTCGACTTTGTATATGATCTTATGAAGTTTTAAATGTTGAAATAAAGAATTTTGTTAAAAGAGCTTTTACATAAAAGAACCTTGATTATTGCTAAAGCCATACCTTGAATCCCATGAGCTGCATTCTGAGTTTTTCTCGCTTTTTATTTCGGTTAAGTCTTGTTGAGTACTTTCGCATTTTCGTGGTTCGTTGACCCTTGTTGCGAGTGAGGCTCATGAGCGGATCTGCTTTTGGATCGTCTTTGCATATGACCTTGTTCAATCACGATGACGATAAGTAATGTGTGGCCCTTAGGCGAGGCAGCGATATTTGTGTGTTTTGTAATATATTATAATGCCACTCCACTACCTTGGTTTGTATTATTAATCGAACTTAGTTTGTAAGGTTTGAAATAAATGTTTTGTAAACTAAGTTATTGTAAGACTTCCACCGATTTACTCTGGTGTAGATATTTGAATAAATGTTGTAATCTGCAATGACTCAGTAATGTGATCCTCGCTTTCGAAATCGTGGATGATTCGGGGTTCTTCGAGGACACCCGATAGTCTTCTTAGGTTATCGGTAACATATGCATAGATGTCAAAGGTCGTTGGACGAAGGAGTGCATGTGGGCCCAATAATTTAGGAGGTTACGCCACGAATGGTATCGGAGCGATCGTTACAAGTCTTTGTTGTGTTGTTTTACAAAAACTTCAAAATGGTTTAGGACAAATAAGTATAACTTGATAATTTGGTCCAAATTGCTTCTGACTTATCTTATTTCATTCTCACCCTTCCCGATTTGAGAAAAAGGCTTTGTGTGGTGGAGTAGTAATTCTATTATGCCCTATATAATAACAACAACTTGTTGTTTGTGTGCTTTATAAGTTTGATGTTTTTGGTTCGTAAGAACGATTCATGCATCATGATTAATTCACTTGTTACTTCCTTCGTCTCTGAGCACCTCGTGAGTAGTGTGTATGGGTTGAGTTGTGTAGTCCATCCCAAGCGCTCTTGAGACTGCTGTCGATTGTTTTAATTGGATTAATCCTGTTAAATGCAAAGTATGGCTCGTACCAAGAAGACGCCCAGTAAGTCCACTTTGGACCTAAAGGAGTTCCTCGCCATCAACTTGCCCCTAGGAATGACGGTTGCTAGCGATGAGCAGATCTAGGTCTGATCCTCGAGCGAGATCTGGAGGATTTGCGAGTTAGCCCAAGCTACTAGAGATAGGGCTATGGATGTCATCCAGGTGGGCGATTACGGGAGCGAAGTTAAGGCGTATCACCACCGCTCACGAGGCTGCAAAAATCTGTTAATTCATATGGTGGATGGGAGAAATGAAGCTAGAGCTAGAACTCATGAGCTAGAATTTTATGTAGAGGATTTAGAGGAGCATAATACCACTCTACATGAGGAAGTTCATAGGCTAAGCAATCTCCTGAATCCTAATCATGAACCCCAAGTCGATGCAATGGACCTGTGTGTGATCCTTGCCGATGATAGTGAATCGGAAGAGGAAGAAGAAGAAGATCCGGAAGAATTAGTAATGATTGATGAAAGTGATAATGAGGGCGGTAATATTTCCGGAATGGATACTGAGCCAAAGTTTGAAGTGATAAAGGAAAGAAGTAGAGTTGTGTAATAGTCAGTTCTAGTTTAAGTTAAGCAGTCTTGTTTAGATGCGGTTTGTGTTTAAATAAGAAACCGATGTAATGCGTTGTAGTAAGCTTTAGTTGCAATTCAATAAAGACTTGTGAATAAAGTTTGGTTTGTTATGAACAGACAATCGTCAAATGCGCGAGGTTCGCAGATTCCGGTACTTCACAAGATGAGGATGATATCCCCAATCCGCCACCAGTTCCAACCAATTTGGCTGATGCTATAGCTGCGCTTGTCAATGTGACAGTTGAAAATTCTCGTTTGCTTCATGAGATGGCTCAAAGTAACCAGAATCAGATGCATGGACACCGTGGACGTAATCATAATAGGCATGAGGCTACATATGTGGACTTTACAGATACAAAACCCCCAGTGTTCACCAAGGCCGATGACCCACTGGAGGTCGATGGATCGGCTTAGGACCATGGAGCAGAAATTTGATCTTATTCCATGCACAGAGGTTCAGAAACCGGTGTTTGCCGCCCAACAACTTAGGGGAGCAGCAGGTGCTTGGTATGCAAATCTTATGGCCATGCAGCCCGTAGGTGTTCCATTAACTTGGATGGAGTTTCGTACTGCTTTCAGAGCTCATTATATCCCTGAGGGAGTGATGGCTATGAAACTGGATGAATTCCTTGCTTTGAAGCAAGGGGATCAGACGGTTATGCAGTATGTGGGAAGATTCAATCATCTATCGCAGTATGCATCTGAACATGTCAATACCGATGCCAAGAAAAAGAAATGGTTCATGAGAGGTCTAAATACCAAATTGCAGACAATGATGACAACTTGTACCAATATTACTTATCATGAGGCAGTGAATATTGCAATTGCTTCAGAGGAAAAGTATCGACAACATAAGGAGATCAAAAAGAAAAAAAGAATGTGCCGTCTGGACCTTTTGGAGGAAATCAAAAGAGGCAGAGGGTGATCTATCATCCAGTCAACCATTATCGTCCTCCTTATCGTCCACCGCAGTTTCAATCTGGGCAACAATCAAATGTTCGTCCTGCTACAACTTATCAGAATTTACCTCAGAATACTTCTGGTGTCAATACTCCAACATCACAAGGTCATAAGTATCCCTGTTTCAACTGTGGTAAGCCTGGTCATTTCTCAAGGGAATGCCCGTATCCCAAACAGTACAATCCCAATTTCCAGAAGAACCCTGCCAATCAACAACAGGGTCAGTCACAAAACAAGAACAACAATCAGAGTGCTCAGAAGGGTAATGGTGAAAAGAAGACTGGGCGAGTGTTCTACATTCAAGCCGGAGAGATTCCAGAGGGAGAGCCAGTGATGATGGGTACGTTTCTTCGTCATGATCACCACTAAGATTATACTTTTTGATTCAGGCGCATCACATTCATTCATCAATAGAGCATTTGTTGTGAAGTATGAAATTCCAATTGGGGCAACAAAGAAAAATTTCTTTATCACAATGCTTGGGGGACGTCTCGTGTACTAAGGAGATGGTATACCAGTGCCCGTAAACACTGGTGGGCATATTTTCCCACTACCATGATTATCCTAAAGGATCGGGAGGATATAGATGTAATTTTGGGAATGAATTGGATGTATCAACATAAGGCTATTATAGATGCTTTGAATAGAACTATAAGGGTGAGTTTGCGGATAGTAATTCTCAACTTCTCATCCAACTTCCAACCTTAAGAAGATCGATGGGCAAAGTTTGTGCAACTACCGTCAAAGAGATTAGAGATATCCCGTAGTATGTGAATTTCCAGATGTGTTTCTGAAGATTTACCCGGTCTACCACCGAGATAGGGATGTCCAGTTTAACATAGAATTGAAACACAGAACAGCTCCGATTTCTCGGAGAGCTTATAGGATGCCACCTAAGGAGTTAGCCGAGTTGAAGACTCGATTGCAAGAATTGATTGATAAAGGGATTTATCCAACCTAGTTCATCACCTTGGGGATGTCCAGCAATATTTGTGAAGAAGAAAGATGAGACCTTGAGGTTATGTGTCCGACTACCGTCCAGATTGAATGAAGTGACCATCAAGAATAAGTATCCATTACCTAGGATAGATCTACTTTTTGATCAATCGGCCGAGAGCCAAAGTTTTCTCAAGATAGATTTGAGGTCGAGTTATCACCAAATCAAGATAAAGCTGAAGATATTCCCAAAACGGCATTTACCACAAGATATGGATTATATGAATACTTGGTAATGTCTTTTGGTTTGACAAATGCTCCAGCTCATTTCATGTACCTGATGAACTCAGTATTCATGCCTGAGCTAGACAAATTTGTAGTGGTATTTATTGATGATATTTTAGTATACTCCAAGAACAAGAGTGAACATGCGGAACATCTCAGAATTGTTCTGAACCGCTTGAGAGAACATAAGCTTTATGCCAAGTTTAGCAAGTGTGAGTTTTGGCTTAAGGAAGTACAGTTTCTTGGTCATGTTTTGTCAGCTGAAGGAGTTGCAGTTGACCCAAGCAAAGTTAAGGATGTGCTTGATTGGAAACCGCCAACTACAGTTCATGAGATTCGGAGTTTTCTGGGATTGGCGGGGTATTACCGTCGGTTTATCCCAGATTTCTCTAGGGTGTCAAAGTCCATCACTGAGTTGTTGAAGAAAACAAGGGTATAGCCCATATCAAGGATAGAGTCAGGAATGGAAAAGCGGAATGCTTCAGCATAGATGATGAAGATGTGTTATGGTTCAAGAATCGTCTAGTAGTACCAAAAGTTCCTGAGTTGAGACAGTCAATTCTTGAAGAAGCACATGCTACTAGGTTATCTATCCATCCGGGGAGTAATAAGATGTACCATGACTTAAAACAAAGATTTTGGTGGACCAAAATGAAGATAGAAATTGCAAGATATATAGCAAAGTGTGATACTTGTCAGAAAGTGAAAGCTATACATTTGAGGCCTGCTGGAGAATTACAACCATTACCTATTCCAGCTTGGAAGTGGGAGGATATAAGTATGGACTTTATTGTTGGTCTACCCAAGACAGCAAAGGGATTTGACTCAATATGGGTTATTGTAGATCGACTAACCAAGTCAGCACATTTTCTTCCGGTCCGGAATACATATTCTACTGTCCAATATGCCAGGATATATTTAGCAAGAATTATGAGCCTACATGGAGTACCAAAGACTATAGTGTCAGATAGGGGTACACAGTTTGTCTCTAGCTTTTGGAAACAATTGCATTCTTCGTTGGGAACCAAGCTTCTGTTTAGTACAGCCTATCACCCACAGACTGATGGACAAACTGAAAGAGTCAATCAAGTACTTGAAGATATGTTAAGGTGTTGTGTCCTTAACTATTCCAAGAAGTGGGATGAGTGTTTGCCTTTGGCTGAGTTTTCATACAATAATAGTTATCAAGAAAGCATTAGAATGGCTCCATTTGAAGCACTATATGGTCGTAGATGCAGGACATCGTTGAGTTGGTCTGAGCCCGGGGAAAGAAGATTCTTTGGAGTTGACCTGGTAAAAGAAATAGAAGACAAGGTTAGACAGATACAAGGTAATTTGAAGATAGCTCAGTCCAGACAAAAGAGTTATGCAGATAAACGGCGTAGACCCTTGATGTTTAACAAAGGAGATTTTGTATATCTAAAAGTATCACCAATGAAGGAGTTAACCGTTTTGGTGTTAAAGGCAAATTAACACCTCGATATATTGGACCATTTCAAATCTTAGAGAGGTATGGAAAGGTAGCATATCGCTTGAAATTACCAGAACATCTATCGGCGAAAGGCATGATGTATTCCATGTTTCTCAATTAAAGAAGTGTCTCCAAGTGCCCGAAAGCGTAATGTTGAAGTTGAAGGGTGGAACTCGAACCGGATCTAACCTATTCGAAATATCCTATTAGAGTGTTGGAACAGAAAGATCGTGTTACTCGAAGGAGAACAATAAAGTTCTACAAGATACAATGGAATCAACATTCGGAAGAAGAAGCTACATGGGAATCAAAGATTACTTGTTAGAAAAGTTTCGAGTTTCTTGCATCGATTTAGTATGATGGTAGTTTGCTATGAGATTGTGAATCATGATTGTAAAGGGACCTCAGTTGTTTTATGATGAAGTTTTGGATATTTTGGGTTGGCACATTTCCTTTTCCATTACTTAACCTATGGCTTTGAATCTCGGGACGAGATTTCTTTTAGGGAAGGATTGTAACACCGGGTGTTTTAAATACTAAAAGCTGTCATGTCATCATATGCATTGCAAAGCATTTGGTCATATTGCAAACTTTGATATGCATTCACTAAAACAAGTTTACATTCATGTACAAGTGTTGAATTGTAGTGTTTGAATCAAGTTTGAAATACACCTTATTGATTTGAAATTCAAAAACCCTAATTTCGATATTTAAATTCTACCACGAAAACTCATTTAAAAATCTAAGCATATTTTGGGGTTGAGCTTAAAAGCAAAAGTGTAGATCTTGTCAAGTTGTACAAAGTTGGTTTTTGGAGTTTTCAAAGTTGTTTAGTAAAATTTGAAGTAATTTGAAAAGGCATAATTCTTTAAAAGTGTTCCTTTTGAATTTAAATTTGAATTTCAAAATGTAGAATGAATTTGGATATGGTTTCAAAAGCAAAGTTGTAGAACTTTTGATTTTGAACAACTTTTGTTTTTGGAGATTTTTGAGTTGTTATGAAAATTTGAGAGTAATTTGTGAATTTTGGGCGAATGGCATTTCAGAAAATTGTGTGAACAGTGTTCACCGCTCTTGCTACATTGCGGCGTTTCTTTCTTGACGTTCAGTAGCATGGTCGTGGCCGTTTTTGGCGTCATATTTGGCGCTGGCGGAAGAAGCCACAATGCAGCAGCTTCTTTGAGTTTCTGGCCATCCTTTATAGCTCTGAGTCGTCGCCGTTCATCATTTTCCGTTGCTCTGCTTTCTTCCCGTCACCTTGCTCATCTCCGTGAGCCTGCGTCTGCCGTCATTGTCGTGCTCGCCATCGTTGATAAGCTAGCTCCAGCTCCGCCTACTCCTTGCGCGTCGTCTAGCTATCCCCTCAATTTAGTCTGATTTCACCGGAGACGCGCAAGAACGTATTTCTTCTTCGCGGTAAGGCAACAACTTCGGTGATTCCGTTTCACCGTGGTCGGGGCTCTCCGGTGAGCCGTTGCTTCGATTAGCGTAGCTCGGCCGTCTCGATCTTTGTGATGCTTAATCCGTTGTTGCTTGCTCATTTTGATCACCACGATCGTGCACACCATCACCGACGATCCTTGCTCCGTCGCCGTTCTTGTATCACGTTGACCCACGCCTCTGTTGCTTCTCGACCTTGCTCTCTGCTCCGTCGTGTTTGTGGTGAGCTACTGGTGCTTCTGTACCGTTTATTTGATCGCTTGCCGGTCTCCTGCCACCGGGCGTAAGCGCTGCCGTGCCACCGCGTCCCGCCATGGTCGGTGTAGTGCTTTCGGTTCGGTCCGTAATTGGTCGCGTTAGTGCCATAGATCGATCGTTGTGACGTAGTGATCATGTTAGTACCCTTGTTGTCTCCTGTGATCTCACCGTCGGCGAGTTTTGCGCGGTCAGCGCCGTCGTTGTCGTAGTCAAAGGACGGAGGTTAGGGATGACATGTGGGGTCGGGTTGTCAGTGACTCAGCGTTCAAATGGATTTTTCTATTTTCTGGAATGAATGAATAGTGTCTGCTTTTGTTATTTTTGTGTAGATTTATTTAGAGCTCCAAAAATTATGAAAATTTTTGTGTGACTTCTCTATGATGTATGTTATATAACAAAAATTTGAAATCTTGATTTTCAGTATTTTTGGGGTATGATAAAATTGCTCAATTAATTAATAAATGACTTTCCATGATTTTTCTAGGCTTATTTATGTATCCAAAATTATGAAAATTGTTTTGTCACTTAGTTATCATGTAATGAACATTTACAAAAATTTTGAGCTCAATTGGAATAAGTTGATTTATTTCATAATTTTTAATTAAATAATTAATTCATAAAAGTGAATTGTAACCTTTAATGATTTAGGTTTTGATTGAACTTTTGATTGAGTGATGTCCTTGGGTCATTAGTGGATAATGATCTTTGGCAATTGATGTATGTATTACGAAATAGATTTAGTTAGTTTGACTTGTAAGCATCTGCATGAAGGAAAGTTGTATTCAAGTTGTTTAATTTTGTATCCATCATCGAGCATCATGTTTTGTATTCTCGCATCATGTTAAACATGGCATTGTTACTACGTGTAGTGAACAAAGGTGAACCCGTGGTAGTTAATCAAGTAGTTGAGGAGGTTGAGCCATCTGTGGGAGGTTGGTGTTGATATCTGTGGTCCGACTCTGAATCGGACTTTTTCCGTCAACGAAGGCAAGCCCCTTGATACATTTAAACCTACCTTGTGTTTTACAAATTGATTTCGCTTTTGCTTTTCAATCTTGCATTAAGTGATTAGAAGTCAAGTGGAAACCTAATTGATGCATTACCAACCTTGTTTTCCTTATCTACCTTGTTAACCATTTTAATTAGTATATGGCTAGTTATGCTTAGTCATGCTTAGATAATAAAAGTCGGGTGATTACCTCACACTGCGAGTTTTATATGGAACTTTGGTTACTTATGTTATCATGAAATATGAGCATGTGAAGTAATAAATCTAGACCGGGCGGACTCGGTGTGTGTGAGCCATAAGACATGGAGGTCTTGTGAGCGGGTTCTTTCACTTGTGTGTCGATTAAGGTCCGTCTGCTGTTGAACCGCTCGAGGTGAGACTTTGTAGTACTAACCGCATACTCCGGTAAGCCTTAACTTGGCTATTCTATTACGAGAATGGCTACTCGCGCCCGGGAGTGGAGAGATGGCGGGAATAATAGCGTGTACCCACGTGGCAATGGGGTGGAGTGTGGAGTCTTGTATTCTCGGGTGGCGCAGAACCCGTTCTTGTTTAGAGGATCCGGGGTAGGTTGATATATGTAGGTCGGGGACCTGCATATGTGGTGGTCTGGAATTCCCAAATTTGGGTTTATAATCGGTTCGAATCGTCGTTGCTCCTCGGTTATGGAGACTCACTTCTCTGTTCATCATCGTAGTATTAATAACTTTGGAACTTGAG
Source organism: Miscanthus lutarioriparius (assembly GCA_904845875.1). NCBI lineage: Eukaryota > Viridiplantae > Streptophyta > Magnoliopsida > Poales > Poaceae > Miscanthus > Miscanthus lutarioriparius. Next base: position 19,789,908 of record CAJGYO010000014.1, on the reverse strand, counting down.
TATGGTTTGAGAAAGTGTTGGATATGAAGTTTCATGATCTCAATACGGATCGTGTCGACTTTGTATATGATCTTATGAAGTTTTAAATGTTGAAATAAAGAATTTTGTTAAAAGAGCTTTTACGCAAAAGAACCTTGATTATTGCTAAAGCCATACCTTGAATCCCATGAGCTTTGCATTCCTCGAGTTTTCTCGCTTTTATTTCGGTTAAGTCTTGTTGAGTACTTTCGTACTCGTGGTTCGATTGACCCTTGTTGCGTGAGGCTCATGAGCAGATCTGTTTTGGATCGTCTTTGCATGATTTGTTGTTCGATCTGATGACGATAAGTAATGTGTGGCCCTTAGGCGAGGCGTGTATTTGTTGTGTGTTTTGTAATATATTATAATGCCACTCCACTACCTTGGTTTGTATTATTAATCGAACTTAGTTTGTAAGGTTTGAAATAAATGTTTTGTAAACTAAGTTATTGTAAGACTTCCGCCGATTTACTCTGGTGTAGATATTTGAATAAATGTTGTAATCTCGCAATGACTCAGTAATGTGATCCTGCTTTCGAAATCGTGGATGATTCGGGGTTCTTCGAGGACACCCGACGTCTTCTTAGGTTATCGGTAACATATGCATAGATGTCAAAGGTCGTTGGACAGTGACAGGTGCATGTGGGCCCAATAATTTAGGAGGTTCTGCCACAGACCCGACGCTGAACAGTGTTCAGCCCGAGTCCGATCACTCTTCTTCTCCGAGTCTGGTCACAGGGCAAACCGAGCCTGAGAGCACCACCTCTTTTTATAATTGACTGGATGTTGGAACTCTGAGTCCGGTCACTTCAAACTCAGCATCCGGTCACTGTTTGACAGTGAAACACACCTCCTTCACTTCACCAACTTCGCCACCCTTGCTCAAATGCGCAAACCACCAAGTGTATCACCTTGTGCACGTGTGTTAGCATATTTTGACAAAACATTTTCAAGGGTGTTAGCTCTCCACTAGATCTAAATGCATATGCAATGAGTTAGAACATCTAGTGGCACTTTGATAACCGCATTCCGATACGAGTTTCATCCCTCTTAATAGTACGGCTATCGATCCTAAATGTGATCACACTCGCTAAGTGTCTTGATCACCAAACCCAAAAAGCTCCTATCAAGTTTCACCTTTGCCTTGAGCTTTTTGTTTTTCTCTTTCTTCTTTTCCAAGTCCAAGCACTTGATCATCACCATGGTCACACCATCATCATGATCTTCACCATTGCTTCAACACTTGGAATAGTGCTACATATTTTATAATCACTTTGATAAACTAGGTTAGTACTAAGGGTTTCATCAATTCACCAAAAACAAACTAGAGCTTTCAATCTCCCCCTTTTTGGTAATTGATGACAACCCTTTCATAAAGATATGAATTGAAATTCATTTGATCCATGTTGCTTGCCCAAGCATATTCACCATGTGTAAAAGGATATGGACAAGTTTCATGAACCTCATTGGTAGCATAGCTCCCCCTATATGTGTGCTAAGAGTTTGGATTGAAGCTTGTACATATGCATGGATTAGAAATATGGGAGGGCAATGTCTACCAAATTATGCTAAGGTATATGAGATGGACCTTTGAAGCATGATACCAATCAGAGTGCACCATTATACAATCCTTAGCACCATTAGTAACTAGACATACACAAAAACTAGAATACCCCGTGAGATCAACATTAGAAGCAAGGATCTAGTTTTCACAAAATAAACATAAGTTTAGTTACTCAACCTATGCATGCTAGTTTTTCATTTCATCATTCAAACCTACAACTAGCATACACCACATAAGCATGGAATTTTAATTTCAAAACTTGTGATATGCAAGCAAACATATGAAATGAACATTCAAATGCATCAATCAAGTTTATGAGCTTGCTCCCCCTACTTGTGTGCTCAAATTTTAATTGATCCCCTTACTTTCATATTTCTCCCCCTATGTCAAAGTTCTCCCTTTTATCATCTTTTCACTATCTTTGTGCACTATTTCTCCCCCTTGGTCATCAATGACCACAAAGGTTCAATTTTAGATAGGTTAAGATTGTCAATGTCAATCAATGGGGTGAGGATTATTTTCCCAAATTCGGTCCAATCTAGAACACTTGCCAAAGATATTTAACTCGGTTTGATCCAAGGACAAGCTTCTTCACATCTCATTTCAAGGGTTATCTTGTACCATGTTGAGTTAAACACTTATAGCTCATTTTCTAGATCAAACACTAGGTTCATAAGCCCACAAACATGTCATATGCTACCACTTGATCAAATCAAGCATAGAAGCAATAGTGGTACCATAAAAGCATCAAATTCATTTGATTTTCATGAATGAGCCTAAGACATGAGGAATGACTAGATGCACTAAACAAGTCCTTAGCAAAGAATATATGCATGCCAATCAACTTTTACCTTGGTTGCTCGAAGGAGAGGCATGTCATATAAGCGGTGGGTGCATCAACACATATTTAAGAAATCCAATATGTTCAACTCATTCCTTAGCTTGCGAAACCTTTTCTCATCCAATGGCTTGGTGAATATGTCGGCAAGTTGATCTTCTGTGCCCACACTCTCAATACAAATGTCAACTTTTTGTTGATGATCTCAAATGAAATGGTGGCGGACATCAATGTGCTTTGTTCTTGCATGTTGAACCGGATTGTTGGTGAGCTTGATAGCACTCTCATTGTCACATAGCAATGTCACTTGTTTGAACTTGATTCCAAAATCATTCAAGGTGGCCTTCATTCAAAGAATTTGTGCACAATAACTACCGGCGGATATGTATTTGGCTTCAGCGGTTGATAATGCAACACTATTTTGCTTCTTTAATGACCATGAAACAAGTGATCTTCCCAACAATTGATATGTGCCCGAGGTGCTCTTCCTTTCAACCTTGCATCCCGTATAGTCGGAGTCCGAATATCCAACAAGTTCAAACTTTGCTCCTTTGGGATACCACAAACCAATATTTTGTGTATGCTTCAAATATCTCAATATTCTCTTTGTTGCCTTCAAATGACTTTCTCTTGGTAAGGCTTGAAATATTGCACACATGCACACACTAAACATGACATCCGACCTTGATGCGGTCACATAGAGTAGGCTTCCAATCATAGACCGATACAACTTTTGATCCACCATGTTGCCACTTGCATCACTATCAATGTTGCCATTTGTTCCAATTGGTGTACTTATGGTCTCTGCTTCATTCACGCCAAACTTCTTGAGCATGTCTTTGATATACTTGCCTTGACTCACAAATGTACCATTCTTCAACTGTTTGATTTAAAGACCAAGGAAGTAACTCAACTCTCCAATCATGGACATCTCAAACTCATTAGCCATCATCTTCCCAAACTCTTCACAAAAGTCTTGATTGGTTGATCCAAATATAATGTCATCAATATAGATTTGCAACACAAACAAGTCTTTTCCAATCTTCTTGGTGAAAAGAGTGGTGTCAACCATGCCCATCATGAACCCTTTAGAGAGTAGGAAGTCCCTCAACCTCTCATATTATGCTCTAGGTGCTTGCTTCAAGCCATACAATGCATTCTTCAACTTGTACACATGGTTGGGCTTCTTGTCATCTTCAAAACAGGGAGGTTGCTCAACATAAACTTCTTCATTGATGTAGCCATTGAGAAATGCACTCTTGACATCCATTTGATAGAGCTTGATGTTGTGGGCACAAGCATAGGCTAGCAAGATTCTAATTGTTTCCAATCTAGCAACCGGGATATATGTTTCTCTAAAGTCAAGACCTTCCACTTGAGTGTATCCTTGTGCAACCAATCTTGCTTTGTTCCTCACTACTATCCCATCTTGATCTTGCTTGTTTCTATAGACCCATTTGGTTCCAATCACATTATGGTTCTTTGGTCTCTCAACTAACTCCCATACTTGATTTCTTGTGAAGTTGTTCAATTCTTCATGCATAGCATTCACCCAATCAACATCCTTTAATGCTTCATCTATCTTCTTTGGTCCAATGGATGACACAAATGATAAATTCTCAGAAAATGAAGCAAATCTTTATCTTGTTTGTACACCTCTAGAAATATCTCCAATTATAGTGTCCAAAGGATGATCTCTTGCAATATTGGTTGGTTGGAGTATTGGAACTTTAATTGCACTTGCTTGATCATTGGATTGAGATGGTGAACTGTAGCACCCGATTTTAAAGACAAAACCAGATACACACTATATGTGAGCCCAGGAAGTCAAATCCCACATATAGCCACAAATAAAGGTAATATCAAGAGACAATACTTATTACATAACGTATTAGTAAAAAGGAAAATAACCTCAGAGTAATGACAGCGGAAAGGCAACTCCGATCTTCTGGTGAAGACTCCAAATCCACAGGGACGACTGACTGGTTGACCACAAGCCTAACTCCTCCAAACCAGCAATCTGGTACCCATCCGGGATTTTTATCCAATGTATAGAAAAGTAAAGCAAGCGTAAGTACATGTCATACTTAACAATTATATCATGGGGTTCATGAGGCTCAAAAGGCTGACACTGGTTTACTGCGATTAGCTTTAATAGGTCATCTTTTTAAGCAATTGAGTGGCAAAGAATTTATCATTCCCATAAACACATGATCAGGTAAACATGATTAATGTATAGCATAAACAATCAATTATTAGCATCATCATTATCCATTAGTGATCATCTCTATTCCATAAGGGTCCAAGGCCGCTCGTGTCCGTGAGCACTATTTGTTATAATGATTTATACTCTGCAGAGTTTGTACATCGTTCACTGTGAGTTGTGATTTACCCTTTACCGAGGTAGCTATTCTCTTGACCCACTTCCAAGGAAGGTCGGCGGGGTTCACTATAAAGCCTTTCAAAGAATTCATCTAACAAGTTAGGGCCGCCAGCGATGTGTGCCCCATCTCTAGGAGTGGCAAGCGTGGGCATCGCAAAGACGGTACACACTTCCTAGCAAAGAAAGGAAACATACCCAGCGCCTCAAAGGTAACCACTAACAAGATAGAAAAGATCCTCATATCTTGAGCTAAAGCCAGAGCCATATGGCCCTCACAATTGCATCTTGAAGTCCCGGATGATCGCTACGAGATAAGTCCTTAGGGAGAGAAATCAAAGCATATAAACACTCCATTTTCTGTTTCCATGTTACTAAAAAGTCATGTTTTAATGTTTATTGCATATATCATTAGTCAAGTTACAAGATCATGGTTTTGATTAAGCACTAGCAAAAACTATCCCAATGCAGTATCCCAAAGGTTTTCAAGGAACAAGATATCAAATATCTAGGATATCCTTATTGGCAACAAGGGAGACACATGCAATATGAATTAAGTGATTAAATGTGAATAGGTAACAAGGATGGTCCCATGCTATACTTGCCTTAACTTGCTTTTCCCCCAAAGCAATACGCTCAAAAGCCTTTAGTATCCAACTTCCAATCCTCTGCTTTCCAATTCTCAACTTCTAGTCTTCAGAGAACAGCTTCTTAATCACCACGTAAACCTCACCGATTGACTGAATCATATATCACCACACATACATCCATACACGGCATACAAATAAGAATATATGAGAACAGTACACCAACCAATAAAATAAGCAAAACGGCGTATCGCTACGAATACACAAATGCAAAAGACACGCTATACGCGATTCAACGAAAAAGCGACTAACGAAGCAATGGAAAATAAAACCTATCCATTTAACTTATTTTAACTGTAGAAACACATGTAAATATTCTCATTAATCAACTTGATTTATTGCTTAAGAAAGAGCGTAGTATAAAACCTATATTGACTTTATATTCCGAAAACGATGCAAGTGATAGTATTAATACAATTAACTTTTTAACTGCTAAAACACATTTGAGTAACATGAGAACTATCGACGCCATTCACAGAGAACACGCCGAAATAACGAAACTATCGTTAAGAAGAAACAACTACCGAAACAGTTTTATATATATTACAAAAGAAACATTTACGAGCTTGATTCATGTTAATTAAGGAAAACTATGTGAGTAGTACCCACTCAGGTTACTCAGAACGTATTCAATTTGAAAAGTTGAGTTAAAGCTAATTATATTTTATTTATAAAAATATCTCATATCATTTAAGTCATTTAAACATTTAACTGGAAAGATTAAAGTACATGTGACAAAAGCCATATGAAAGCATCATGTGTTGAAGTTGAACTAAGCATGCTATAAATTAAAAATGTATTAATGTCGATATTAATCATAATGATAGTGATTTATGAAGGATTGATGTATTCACCTAAGTTGCTTTTAATTTTAAGCCCAGTTGCATAACCATTAAATAAATTAACATTTTAACTTATAAATTTTTGAGATATGAGACATGTTAAACGTCACTGCTAACACGTAGCATTAGTCAAATTATATTTTAATTTAGAAACTGAGTTAGAGTAATCATGTTTTATTTATAAATGTTGCCAGGTAGATTAAGCAAGTTAAACTTAAACTTTGCAACAGTAAAATGCATGTGAGAGCACCTATACAAGTTTATCATATATACAACGGGTTTAAACTAACCAAACTTATAATTGAAAAGAATATTAATATCAACAATTAATCATATTAATATTATACATGAATTGTCGAGATATGAAACATATATTACTTAATTATAAAACTGTTTGCACGCATACTTAATCATTTTAATATTTAATTATAAAAGCGTAATAAGGTAACATGGAACACATCGTCATGAACACGTATCACCCATTGCGATGAAACTCACGCAATCGAATCGAAATTTAAAACTAAATCGACTTTAATTAATCAACGATTAATTAATTATAGACACAATTAATATTTTAATAAAATAAATTCATAAATATGTGACATATAAACTAATAACTCTACTGCATAGATCTACACGACACGAAACTAACGCAACTGTAACGAACTGAAACGGAATTAAAACGAAGAAACTGCGGAGATTAACGAACCAGTGGCAAACTCGTAATTAAATCATCTTCTTCATTGGAAGCAGAACGTGGTGGCTGCGGAGGGGACTTCGGCTGCAGCCCTGTCCAGAAGATGTGGAAAGCTTGACCAAGCCAGGCCTGGAGCAGAGGGCAGCCGAGGCCGGGCCGCCAAGACCTGTTGTCGGCGCGGCCGTAACTTCGCAGGCACGCGCGGCCGAAAGCAGCAGACCACCGGCGGCTCGGCGAGGAGCAAGGCACGGCGGCGGCTGTTCCTCGCACGGGGCTCAGAGGGCGGCGGCGGCGGCCCTGCTCGACTGTGAGCAGGCGCACGTGATGGGCGACGGCGCGGGAGGCGCGGGTCTGTTTCGGTCCCCCGGCGCGACGCGTTCAAGGAGAGGCGCAGGCGACGGGTGGCCGAGAAGACGAAGAACATGGCCGGCCATGGACGAGCTCACCGGAAAAACTACCGGAAAAACGAAACGAAGGGAAACAATCAAACGGTGATGTATTCAAGAACATAAGGCCACTACGGTGAAGAGAACGACGAGAGCTACCTCTTGGTGGTGGTGGTCGACGCCAAACGCGACGGTTTCGCTGGAAAAGCTCGCCAAGAGTTCGCCGGAAACCTAGTCAGTGCGAACTTCGTCCGTCCGATTCATGGGACTACGAGTGGCGGCTCGAAAAAGCAGTTTACTTCTTGGAATCCTCGCGTCAAGGGCTAGGCGGCATATATATATACACAGTGGTTTGTCTATTTTGGAAAGTCGAGATATTTTAGCCATTATTGATTTTCGAATTAAAATAATTACGTAAAATTGGGAATTACTATTTAGGCTCAAAAAATATCTACGAGCTCTCAAAAATTCCAGAAAAATTCGTAGGATGGATGGTAAGATAAGGAACACAACCAAAGTGGTTTTACTCCTGGAAAAGACTTTTAAATTGATCGAGGAAAAAGACAAAGCTTCAAGAAATAGGAATTTAAGCCCGAAAAAGGTCAGAAAGATTCCCGAAAAGAGAGGCATCGTTCTAACGCGTCTTAAAATATTTTTTTCTAGCCTTTGAATTTAAAAAACAAAGCATCTTATCTAACTTTTGTTTTTGCAAGTTTTCAATTTCTTTTAAACCACTACTTGAAAATAATATTTTGAAGATTGAGATTTGAATTTATTTTCCAAACCACTCATCATAAAAGTACCAATGCAACGGCATCCAAACCACTCATCACAAAAGTACCAATGCAATCAAGCATGTATGCGCAAAAACATGTTGCTACCCTTATGTTGGATTTAATTTAAAGAAAGTTTTCTTTTACCTATGTTTTTATGAGCACAAAACAATTAATGTAAATCATTTTACTCTTTTTAGAAAGTAGCTAATTTTAGGGTGTTACAATTCTACCCCCTTAAGATGAATCTCGTCCCGAGATTCAAGAAGAAGAAACAAAGAAGAAAGGGATACTTCAACTTGAGATCTTCTTCACTTCCTTGAGCAACACCATCTTGATACTCACCTTGTGTTGTATGAGAATTCTTCATGTGGCTACTCTTGCAGACTCTTATTCCATCTTATTCCAAGTCCGATCTTGTTGCTTCTCTTAATCTGTTTCAATGAATCTTATTATCCATATGTTAAGCTTCCAAAAGATCTTGCTTAGCTTGAATCAAAACTTTGAATTCTATGGTTCATTTTTTTATGTATTTTGAAAGTTTTACTTTTCAAAAGGAAGACTTTAAATCAAAACCGAACAAATTTTCTTTTTCAACTCCTTTTGAAATAGCTTTCAAAATACGTTTTATGTTTTGAACTCAAGAAAATATTTCAACCATGTTTTGAAACTCTTTTGAATAAATGTTTTTAAGGTTTTGAAATAAACCCAACCATTTCAAATCATTGGAAACTCAGTGTAAACATACTAAGCTTTGTTTTTCAAACTCTTTTGAAAACTTGACTTTATAATCAAATCTCAGATAAAGAGTAGACAAATCAACTCAGGTTCTTTTGAAATCTGTTTCAAACAAGGGATTTTCAAGATTTTAGAAAACAAATGAAACATTCGAACTTCATTTTCAAATCATTTTGAATGAACTTTTTGGGATTTCTAAAATCAAACCAAATCAATTTCAAAACTACTTTAGAAATGAAGAGAGTAAGTTTTCAATTCCCATTTTCTTTTGAAGTCAAACACATGTTCAAGTTCTTTTTGGAATAAAACTTTTGGAGAATTAAATCAAATCAAATAGTTTTCAACCCTTTCAAACCATTTTGGAAGACTTCTTTTAGAATTACACTTTTGAAATCAACTCAAACCTTTTCTTTTCAAGCTTTGTTTTGAAATCAAACTTAGTTCTAATTCAAAGCCAAAAGTGCTCCATTTCCAAATGCAAATTGTTGCAAACTTTTGAACCAAAATTTTCAAATTTTTGTAAAATATCTTCAAAGCATTTTGAACACCTTTCAAATAAAATTTGAAATAAGACAACTCAAATTGTTTTTTTTTATTTCAATCGGTCTTTTCCAAACAACCCATTTTAAAAACACTTTAGAGTCATTTTCAAAGTGTTTTAGAATAAAATGGTTCAAAAGTGTTTTTAGAATAACTCTTTGAAGAGTAACCGAATACATTTTACTCTTTTTAAAATTTAGTTCAAACATGTGGGTTTTGAAATCCAAAATTACTTCCAACTTTTTGAAGTTTTTAGAAATAAGATACTTTCAAACTTTTTATGAATATCTATTTTTAAACTAAAACCTTGAGTGAAGCAGTTCAAATCAAATTGTTTTCTTTTGAATGAGTTTTAATGCAAAAGAGTCTTTCAAACTTCAAATCAAAACTTTTGAATGTCTCAAATATAGTCTTTAGCAACTCTTTTTGAATCTTTTAAACTTTAATACTCTTTTCAAATCAACTCTTATTCTTTGGTGAAATACTTTTGAAATTAAGTTTTGAATACCAACTCTTGAAAATGAGAAAACAAACTTAAACCCTTTTTGAACTTAGTTCAAATCAACTTTTGAAGAAGTTTTTCAAAGTTCTTGAATCCAAAGGTTGTTAATTCATTTTCCAACATCTTTTGAAGATTTTATTTCAAGGAAAGAGCTTTAAATAGAAATCAAAACCAATCCAATTCTTTTCAAGAGTTAATCTTAGTCTTGAGCATTCTTGCAACTCTTTGTATACGTCTATATCCTAGGTACGTGAAGATCGAACTCCTAACCATAGCTAGCTCGAAGATAAATCTTGACGTAGATCGGAACTCCTTGTGGTTCACCAACTCACAACACTCTTAGCTTGGCTACCCCCCTTAAGAAGAGATGAGATAGGGGCACCAACATCCAACATGTAACTTTCTTCAAGGTGTATTATCATCCTCTGACATCCTAGAGAGCTTGTGGACATAGATAAGAATAAGAAAAATCGATCCTTCCCGTAGATAGAAAACAGCAGCGCAGAAAAATATCCATATCTCGAGTTTTGTTTATCCAATAAAGTTGCGTCTTAAACCGTTGGAAAGCTTATAAAATTCCCCACAACTTTCTTTTAGACCACTTCTTCAGATTCTACATTTAAGTTGGTCGAAATCTTTGCTCAACAGAAACTATTCCAGATTCCAGACAGTGCAGATGTATCGCCTTGTGATTTTCATATCTCCCAAACAAGAAATGCTATCAAGGTAACTCTTGCGTGAAAAGAAAGATCTTGAAGTCTACTTTCACCCAGAATTTTATCAGAATTTTTGGTTGCCCAGAGGTTGGAGACATAGGCTATAGAAGTCAGACTGCTCTAGAAGACAAAAAGCAGGAAACAAAAGAAAGAGAACCCAGACTATTTATATCCTTATCCCTTATACCTTAAACCTTTAATATAAATGAAATTATGAGTATAACCCACAAATTCATTAAACTCATTACAAAGATCCAACTCAAACATGACATAAGGACAACCCACTCAAACACGAAATACAAGCTCGTTGCTAATCGTTCCTTCTAGCTACTTGGTAGACATTCTTAAGGGAAAACTTCTTATCAGGGCTTTGGTAATTTGAATAGAGGTGAGACAAGAAAGTTTTACAAGAGATCAAGAACAACAACTCAAGGAGATAAGAAAGTATAGCTCAAAGGAAGCTATCAAGGAGAGGAGACAATAGGACAAGGATTGGAAATATTCAATTCAATGAGTCAATGAGGTGGAAAAATAATTTTATTGAAAAATAGGTTTTCGAAACTACCAATGCTAACTAGGCTTTAAGGCCCCACAACAAGATTGCTCGATACCACTTCCAAGGAAGGTCGGCAGGTTCACTATAAAGCCTTTCAAAGAATTCATCTAACAAGTTAGGGCCGCGCCAGCGATGTGGCCCATCTCTAGGAGTGGCAAGCGTGGGCATCGCACCACGGTACACACTTCCTAGCAAAGAAAGGAAACATACCCCGCGCCTCAAAGGTAACCACTAACAAGATAGAAAAGATCCTCATACTGAGCTAAAGCCAGAGCCATATGACCCTCACAAATTGTCTTCAGAAGTCCCGGATGATCGCTTGATAAGTCCTTAGGGAGAGAAATCAAGCATATAAACACTCCAAATTTCTGTTTCCATGTTACTAAAAAGTCATGTTTTAATGTTTATTGCATATATCATTAGTCAAGTTACAAGATCATGGTTTTGATTAAGCACTAGCAAAAACTATCCCAATGCAGTATCCCAAAGGTTTTCAAGGAACAAGATATCAAATATCTAGGATATCCTTATTGAAACAAGGGAGACACATGCAATATGAATTAAGTGATTAAATGTGAATAGGTAACAAGGATGGTCCCATGCTATACTTGCCTTAACTTGCTTTTCCCCCAAAGCAATACGCTCAAAAGCCTTTAGTATCCAACTTCCAATCCTCTGCTTTCCAATTCTCAACTTCTAGTCTTCAGAGAACAGCTTCTTAATCACCACGTAAACCTCACCGATTGACTGAATCATATATCACCACACATACATCCATACACGGCATACAAATAAGAATATATGAGAATAGTACACCAACCAATAAAATAAGCAAAAACGCAGTATCGCTACGAATACACAAATGCAAAGACACGCTTATACGCGATTCAACGAAAAAGCGACTAACGGCAAATGGAAAATAAAACCTATCCATTTAACTTATTTTAACTGTAGAAAAACACATGTAAATATTCTCATTAATCAACTTGATTTATTGCTTAAGAAAGAGCGTAGTATAAAACCTATATTGACTTTATATTCAGAAAACGATGCAAGTGATAGTATTAATACAATTAACTTTTTAACTGCTAAAACACATTTGAGTAACATGAGAACTATCGACGCCATCACGTAGAAACACGCCGATAACGAAACTATCGTTAAGAAGAAACAACTACCGAACAGTTTTATATATATTACAAAAGAAACATTTACGAGCTTGATTCATGTTAATTAAGGAAAACTATGTGAGTAGTACCCACTCAAAGTTACTCGAACGTATTCAATTTGAAAAGTTGAGTTAAAGCTAATTATATTTTATTTATAAAAATATCTCATATCATTTAAGTCATTTAAACATTTAATCGGAAAGATTAAAGTACATGTGACAAAAGCCATATGAAAGCATCATGTGTTGAAGTTGAACTAAGCATGCTATAAATTAAAAATGTATTAATGTCGATATTAATCATAATGATAGTGATTTATGAAGGATTGATGTATTCACCTAAGTTGCTTTTAATTTTAAGCCCAGCTTGCATAACCATTAAATAAATTAACATTTTAACTTATAAATTTTTGAGATATGAGACATGTTAAACGTCACTTTGCTAACACGTAGCATTAGTCAAATTATATTTTAATTTAGAAACTGAGTTAGAGTAATCATGTTTTATTTATAAATGTTGCCGTAGATTAAGCAAGTTAAACTTAAACTTTGCAACATAAAAATGCATGTGAGAGCACCTATACAAGTTTATCATATATACAACGGTTTAAAACTAACCAAACTTATAATTGAAAAGAATATTAATATCAACAATTAATCATATTAATATTATACATGAATTGTCGAGATATGAAACATATATTACTTAATTATAAAACTGTTTGCACGCATACTTAATCATTTTAATATTTAATTATAAAAGCGTAATAAGGTAACATGGAACACATCGTCATGAACACGTATCACCCATTGCGATGAAACTCACGCAATCGAATCGAAATTTAAAACTAAATCGACTTTAATTAATCAACGATTAATTAATTATAGACACAATTAATATTTTAATAAAATAAATTCATAAATATGTGACATATAAACTAATAACTCTACTGCATAGATCTACACGACACGAAACTAACGCAACTGTAACGAACTGAAACGGAATTAAAACGAAGAAACTGCGGAGATTAACGAACCAGTGGCAAACTCGTAATTAAATCATCTTCTTCATTGGAAGCAGAACGTGGTGGCTGCGGAGGGGACTTCGGCTGCAGCCCCGCCCGGAAGATGTGGAAAGCTTGACCAAGCCAGCTCGAGCAGAGGGCGCCGAGGCGGCCGGGCCGGCCAAGACGTCTGTTGTCGGCTGTAACTGCGGGCAGCCTGCTGGCCGAAAAGCAGACCACCGGCGGCTCGGCGAGAGCAAAAACACGCGGCGGCGGCTGTTCTCGCACGGGGCTCAGAGGTGGCGGCGGCCCTCCTTCGACCGTGGGCAGCGCCGTGATGGGCGACGGCGCGGGAGGCGCTGGGTCTGTTAAATCCCCGAGGCGCGACGTGCCTGGCGAAGGAGAGGCGCAGAGGCGACGGGTGGCGGAGAAGACGAAGAACATGGCCGGCCATGGACGAGCTCGCCGGAAAATCTACCAGAAAAACGAAAACGAAAGGGAAACAATCAAACGGTGATGTATTCAAGAACATAAGGCCACTACGGTGAAGAGAACGACGAGAGCTACCTCTTGGTGGTGGTGGTCGACGCCGAAACGCGACGGTTTCGCCGGAAAAGCTCACCGAAGAGTTCGCCGGAAACCTAGCTGTGCCGAACTTCGACGTCCGATCTGCGGGGCTACGAGTGGCGGCTCGAAAAACAGGCTATACTTCTGGAATCCTCGCGTCAAGGGCTAGGCCGGCATATATATATACACAGGGTTTGTCTATTTTGGAAAGTCGAGATATTTTAGCCATTATTGATTTTCGGAATTAAAATAATTACAGAAAATTGGGAATTACTATTTAGGCTCCGAAAAATATCTCTGAGCTCCGAAAAATTCCAGAAAAATTCGTAGGGATAGATGGAAAGATAAGGAACACAACCAAAGTGGTTTTACTCCTGGAAAAGACTTTTAAATTGATCGAGGAAAAAGACAAAGCTTCAAGAAATAGGAATTTAAGCCCGAAAAAGGTCAGAAAGATTCCCGAAAAGAGAGGCATCGTTCTAACGCGTCTTAAAATATTTTTTTCTAGCCTTTGAATTTTAAAAACAAAGCATCTTATCTAACTTTTGTTTTTGCAAGTTTTCAATTTCTTTTTAAACCACTACTTGAAAATAATATTTTGAAGATTGAGATTTGAATTTATTTTCCAAACCACTCATCATAAAAGTACCAATGCAACGGCATCCAAACCACTCATCACAAAAGTACCAATGCAACTGCATGTATGCGCAAACATGTTGCTACCCTTATGTTGGATTTAATTTAAAGAAAGTTTTCTTTTACCTATGTTTTTATGAGCACAAAACAATTAACAGAAATCATTTTACTCTTTTTAGAAAGTAGCTAATTTTAGGGTGTTACAATTCTACCCCCCTTAAGATGAATCTCGTCCCCGAGATTCGAAGAAGAAGAGCAAAGAAGAAAGGGATACTTCAACTTGAGATCTTCTTCACTTCCTTGAGCAACACCATCTTGATACTCACCTTGTGTTGTATGAGAATTCTTCACGTGGCTACTCTTGCAGACTCTTATTCCATCTTATTCCAAGTCCGATCTTGTTGCTTCTCTTAATCTGTTTCAATGAATCTTATTATCCATATGTTAAGCTTCCAAAAGATCTTGCTTAGCTTGAATCAAAACTTTGAATTCTATGGTTCATTTTTTTTATGTATTTTGAAAAGTTTTACTTTTCAAAAGGAAGACTTTAAATCAAAACCGAACAAATTTTCTTTTTCAACTCCTTTTGAAATAGCTTTCAAAATACGTTTTATGTTTTGAACTCAAGAAAATATTTCAACCATGTTTTGAAACTCTTTTGAATAAATGTTTTTAAGGTTTTGAAATAAACCCAACCATTTCAAATCATTGGAAACTCAGGTAAACATACTAAGCTTTGTTTTTCAAACTCTTTTGAAAACTTGACTTTATAATCAAATCTCAGATAAAGAGTAGACAAATCAACTCAGGTTCTTTTGAAATCTGTTTCAAACAAGGGATTTTCAAGATTTTAGAAAACAAATGAAACATTCGAACTTCATTTTCAAATCATTTTGAATGAACTCTTTTGGGATTTCTAAAATCAAACCAAATCAATTTCAAAACTACTTTAGAAATGAAGAGAGTAAGTTTTCAATTCCCATTTTCTTTTGAAGTCAAACACATGTTCAAGTTCTTTTTGGAATAAAACTTTTGGAGAATTAAATCAAATCAAATAGTTTTCAACCCTTTCAAACCATTTTGGAAGACTTCTTTTAGAATTACACTTTTGAAATCAACTCAAACCTTTTCTTTTCAAGCTTTGTTTTGAAATCAAACTTAGTTCTAATTCAAAGCCAAAAGTGCTCCATTTCCAAATGCAAATTGTTGCAAACTTTTGAACCAAAATTTTCAAATTTTTGTAAAATATCTTCAAAGCATTTTGAACACCTTTCAAATAAAATTTGAAATAAGACAACTCAAATTGTTTTTTTTTATTTCAATCGGTCTTTTCCAAACAACCCATTTTAAAAACACTTTAGAGTCATTTTCAAAGTGTTTTAGAATAAAATGGTTCAAAAGTGTTTTTAGAATAACTCTTTGAAGAGTAACCGAATACATTTTACTCTTTTTAAAATTTAGTTCAAACATGTGGGTTTTGAAATCCAAATTTACTTCCAACTTTTTGAAGTTTTTAGAAATAAGATACTTTCAAACTTTTTATGAATATCTATTTTTAAACTAAAACCTTGAGTGAAGCAGTTCAAATCAAATTGTTTTCTTTTGAATGAGTTTTAATGCAAAAGAGTCTTTCAAACTTCAAATCAAAACTTTTGAATGTCTCAAATATAGTCTTTAGCAACTCTTTTTGAATCTTTTAAACTTTAATACTCTTTTCAAATCAACTCTTATTCTTTGGTGAAATACTTTTGAAATTAAGTTTTGAATACCAACTCTTGAAAATGAGAAAACAAACTTAAACCCTTTTTGAACTTAGTTCAAATCAACTTTTGAAGAAGTTTTTCAAAGTTCTTGAATCCAAAGGTTGTTAATTCATTTTCCAACATCTTTTGAAGATTTTATTTCAAGGAAAGAGCTTTAAATAGAAATCAAAACCAATCCAATTCTTTTCAAGAGTTAATCTTAGTCTTGAGCATTCTTGCAACTCTTTGTATACGTCTATATCCTAGGTACGTGAAGATCGAACTCCTAACCATAGCTAGCTCGAAGATAAATCTTGACGTAGATCGGAACTCCTTGTGGTTCACCAACTCACAACACTCTTAGCTTGGCTACCCCCCTTAAGAAGAGATGAGATAGGGGCACCAACATCCAACATGTAACTTTCTTCAAGGTGTATTATCATCCTCTGACATCCTAGAGAGCTTGTGGACATAGATAAGAATAAGAAAAATCGATCCTTCCCGTAGATAGAAAACAGCAGCGCAGAAAAATATCCATATCTCGAGTTTTGTTTATCCAATAAAGTTGCGTCTTAAACCGTTGGAAAGCTTATAAAATTCCCCACAACTTTCTTTTAGACCACTTCTTCAGATTCTACATTTAAGTTGGTCGAAATCTTTGCTCAACAGAAACTATTCCAGATTCCAGACAGTGCAGATGTATCGCCTTGTGATTTTCATATCTCCCAAACAAGAAATGCTATCAAGGTAACTCTTGCGTGAAAAGAAAGATCTTGAAGTCTACTTTCACCCAGAATTTTATCAGAATTTTTGGTTGCCCAGAGGTTGGAGACATAGGCTATAGAAGTCAGACTGCTCTAGAAGACAAAAAGCAGGAAACAAAAGAAAGAGAACCCAGACTATTTATATCCTTATCCCTTATACCTTAAACCTTTAATATAAATGAAATTATGAGTATAACCCACAAATTCATTAAACTCATTACAAAGATCCAACTCAAACATGACATAAGGACAACCCACTCAAACACGAAATACAAGCTCGTTGCTAATCGTTCCTTCTAGCTACTTGGTAGACATTCTTAAGGGAAAACTTCTTATCAGGGCTTTGGTAATTTGAATAGAGGTGAGACAAGAAAGTTTTACAAGAGATCAAGAACAACAACTCAAGGAGATAAGAAAGTATAGCTCAAAGGAAGCTATCAAGGAGAGGAGACAATAGGACAAGGATTGGAAATATTCAATTCAATGAGTCAATGAGGTGGAAAAATAATTTTATTGAAAAATAGGTTTTCAGAAACTACCAGTGCTAACTAGGCTTGCGTCCTACAGTCAGCATTGCTCTGATACCACTTCCAAGGAAGGTCGGCAGGGTTCACTATAAAGCCTTTCAAAGAATTCATCTAACAAGTTAGGGCCGCCAGGCGTATGTGGCCCATCTCTAGGAGTGGCAAGCGTGGGCATCGCAAAGACTAAGGTACACACTTCCTAGCAAAAAGGAAACATACCCAGCGCCTCAAAGGTAACCACTAACAAGATAGAAAAGATCCTCATACTGAGCTAAAGCCAGAGCCATATGACCCTCACAGCTGTACTGTAAGTCCCGGATGATCGCTTACAGATAAGTCCTTAGGGAGAGAAATCTGAAGCATATAAACACTCCAGCCCCCTGTTTCCATGTTACTAAAAAGTCATGTTTTAATGTTTATTGCATATATCATTAGTCAAGTTACAAGATCATGGTTTTGATTAAGCACTAGCAAAACTATCCCAATGCAAGATCCCAAAGGTTTTCAAGGAACAAGATATCAAATATCTAGGATATCCTTATTGACAACAAGGGAGACACATGCAATATGAATTAAGTGATTAAATGTGAATAGGTAACAAGGATGGTCCCATGCTATACTTGCCTTAACTTGCTTTTCCCCCAAAGCAATACGCTCAAAAGCCTTTAGTATCCAACTTCCAATCCTCTGCTTTCCAATTCTCAACTTCTAGTCTTCAGAGAACAGCTTCTTAATCACCACGTAAACCTCACCGATTGACTGAATCATATATCACCACACATACATCCATACACGGCATACAAATAAGAATATATGAGAATAGTACACCAACCAATAAAATAAGCAAAACGGCGTATCGCTACGAATACACAAATGCAAAAGACACGCTATACGCGATTCAACGAAAAAGCGACTAACGAAGCAATGGAAAATAAAACCTATCCATTTAACTTATTTTAACTGTAGAAACACATGTAAATATTCTCATTAATCAACTTGATTTATTGCTTAAGAAAGAGCGTAGTATAAAACCTATATTGACTTTATATTCCGAAAACGATGCAAGTGATAGTATTAATACAATTAACTTTTTAACTGCTAAAACACATTTGAGTAACATGAGAACTACTGACGCCACTACGTAGAACACGCCGATAACGAAACTATCGTTAAGAAGAAACAACTACCGAACAGTTTTATATATATTACAAAAGAAACATTTACGAGCTTGATTCATGTTAATTAAGGAAAACTATGTGAGTAGTACCCACTCAGGTTACTCAGAACGTATTCAATTTGAAAAGTTGAGTTAAAGCTAATTATATTTTATTTATAAAAATATCTCATATCATTTAAGTCATTTAAACATTTAACTGGAAAGATTAAAGTACATGTGACAAAAGCCATATGAAAGCATCATGTGTTGAAGTTGAACTAAGCATGCTATAAATTAAAAATGTATTAATGTCGATATTAATCATAATGATAGTGATTTATGAAGGATTGATGTATTCACCTAAGTTGCTTTTAATTTTAAGCCCAGTTGCATAACCATTAAATAAATTAACATTTTAACTTATAAATTTTTGAGATATGAGACATGTTAAACGTCACTGCTAACACGTAGCATTAGTCAAATTATATTTTAATTTAGAAACTGAGTTAGAGTAATCATGTTTTATTTATAAATGTTGCCAGGTAGATTAAGCAAGTTAAACTTAAACTTTGCAACAGTAAAATGCATGTGAGAGCACCTATACAAGTTTATCATATATACAACGGGTTTAAACTAACCAAACTTATAATTGAAAAGAATATTAATATCAACAATTAATCATATTAATATTATACATGAATTGTCGAGATATGAAACATATATTACTTAATTATAAAACTGTTTGCACGCATACTTAATCATTTTAATATTTAATTATAAAAGCGTAATAAGGTAACATGGAACACATCGTCATGAACACGTATCACCCATTGCGATGAAACTCACGCAATCGAATCGAAATTTAAAACTAAATCGACTTTAATTAATCAACGATTAATTAATTATAGACACAATTAATATTTTAATAAAATAAATTCATAAATATGTGACATATAAACTAATAACTCTACTGCATAGATCTACACGACACGAAACTAACGCATATCAGAATGAATGAAACGGAATTAAAACGAAGAAATCTGCGGAGATTAACGAACCAAAGGCAAACTCGTAATTAAATCATCTTCTTCATTGGAAGCGAACGTGGTGGTCTGCGGAGGGACTTCGGCTGCAGCCCTGTCCGTAAGATGTGGAAAGCTTGACCAAGCCAGGCTCGGAGCAGAGGGGGCCGAGGCCGGCCGGCCGGGCCAAGACGACTGTTGTGGGCGGCCGTGGCTCGCAGGCACGCGTCGAACCGAAGCAGCAGCACCACCGGCCGCTCGTCACCGAGGAGCAAGGCACGGCGGCGGCTGTTCTCGACGGGCTCAGAAGGCGGCGGCGGCCCCGCCGATCGTGGGCAGGCGCACGTGATGGGCGACGGCGCGGGAGGCGCGGGTCTGTTCGTCCCGAGGCGCGACGTGCCCGAAGGAGAGGCGCAGGGCGACGGGGTGGCCGGAGAAGACGAAGAACATGGCCGGCCATGGACGAGCTCACCGAAAATCTACCGAAAAAACGAAACGAAAGGGAAACAATCAAACGGTGATGTATTCAAGAACATAAGGCCACTACTACGGTGAAGAGAACGACGAGAGCTACCTCTTGGTGGTGGTGGTCGACGCCAAACGCGACGGTTTCACGGAAAAGCTCACCAAGAGTTCGCCGGAAACCTAGTCATGCCGAACTTCGACGTCCGATCTGCAAGGGCTACGAGTGGCGGCTCGAAAAACAAGCTATACTTCCGAATCCTCGCGTCAAGGGCTAGGCCGGCATATATATATACAGGGTTTGTCTATTTTGGAAAGTCGAGATATTTTAGCCATTATTGATTTTCGAATTAAAATAATTACGTAAAATTGGGAATTACTATTTAGGCTCAAAAAATATCTCTCGAGCTCAAAAAATTCCAGAAAAATTCGTAGGGATAGATGGAAAGATAAGGAACACAACCAAAGTGGTTTTACTCCTGGAAAAGACTTTTAAATTGATCGAGGAAAAGACAAAGCTTCAAGAAATAGGAATTTAAGCCGAAAAAGGTCGGAAAGATTCCCGAAAAGAGAGGCATCGTTCTAACGCGCGTTAAAATATTTTTTTCTAGCCTTTGAATTTTAAAAACAAAGCATCTTATCTAACTTTTGTTTTTGCAAGTTTTCAATTTCTTTTAAACCACTACTTGAAAATAATATTTTGAAGATTGAGATTTGAATTTATTTTCCAAACCACTCATCATAAAAGTACCAATGCAACGGCATCCAAACCACTCATCACAAAAGTACCAATGCAATCGCATGTATGCGCAAAAACATGTTGCTACCCTTATGTTGGATTTAATTTAAAGAAAGTTTTCTTTTACCTATGTTTTATGAGCACAAAACAATTAATGTAAATCATTTTACTCTTTTTAGAAAGTAGCTAATTTTAGGGTGTTACAATTCTACCCCCCTTAAGATGAATCTCGTCCCCGAGATTCGAAGAAGAAGAGCAAAGAAGAAAGGGATACTTCAACTTGAGATCTTCTTCACTTCCTTGAGCAACACCATCTTGATACTCACCTTGTGTTGTATGAGAATTCTTCATGTGGCTACTCTTGCAGACTCTTATTCCATCTTATTCCAAGTCCGATCTTGTTGCTTCTCTTAATCTGTTTCAATGAATCTTATTATCCATATGTTAAGCTTCCAAAAGATCTTGCTTAGCTTGAATCAAAACTTTGAATTCTATGGTTCATTTTTTTTATGTATTTTGAAAAGTTTTACTTTTCAAAAGGAAGACTTTAAATCAAAACCGAACAAATTTTCTTTTTCAACTCCTTTTGAAATAGCTTTCAAAATACGTTTTATGTTTTGAACTCAAGAAAATATTTCAACCATGTTTTGAAACTCTTTTGAATAAATGTTTTTAAGGTTTTGAAATAAACCCAACCATTTCAAATCATTGGAAACTCAGGTAAACATACTAAGCTTTGTTTTTCAAACTCTTTTGAAAACTTGACTTTATAATCAAATCTCAGATAAAGAGTAGACAAATCAACTCAGGTTCTTTTGAAATCTGTTTCAAACAAGGGATTTTCAAGATTTTAGAAAACAAATGAAACATTCGAACTTCATTTTCAAATCATTTTGAATGAACTCTTTTGTGATTTCTAAAATCAAACCAAATCAATTTCAAAACTACTTTAGAAATGAAGAGAGTAAGTTTTCAATTCCCATTTTCTTTTGAAGTCAAACACATGTTGAAGTTCTTTTTGGAATAAAACTTTTGGAGAATTAAATCAAATCAAATAGTTTTCAACCCTTTCAAACCATTTTGGAAGACTTCTTTTAGAATTACACTTTTGAAATCAACTCAAACCTTTTCTTTTCAAGCTTTGTTTTGAAAATCAAACTTAGTTCTAATTCAAAGCCAAAAGTGCTCCATTTCCAAATGCAAATTGTTGCAAACTTTTGAACCAAAATTTTCAAATTTTTTTAAAATATCTTCAAAGCATTTTGAACACCTTTCAAATAAAATTTGAAATAAGACAACTCAAATTGTTTTTTTATTTCAATCGGTCTTTTCCAAACAACCCATTTTAAAAACACTTTAGAGTCATTTTCAAAGTGTTTTAGAATAAAATGGTTCAAAAGTGTTTTTAGAATAACTCTTTGAAGAGTAACCTGAATACATTTTACTCTTTTAAAAATTTAGTTCAAACATGTGGGTTTTGAAATCCAAATTTACTTCCAACTTTTGAAGTTTTTAGAAATAAGATACTTTCAAACTTTTTATGAATATCTATTTTAAACTAAAACCTTGAGTGAAGCAGTTCAAATCAAATTGTTTTCTTTTGAATGAGTTTTAATGCAAAAGAGTCTTTCAAACTTCAAATCAAAACTTTTGAATGTCTCAAATATAGTCTTTAGCAACTCTTTTGAATCTTTTAAACTTTAATACTCTTTTCAAATCAACTCTTATTCTTTGGTGAAATACTTTTGAAATTAAGTTTTGAATACCAACTCTTGAAAATGAGAAAACAAACTTAAACCCTTTTTGAACTTAGTTCAAATCAACTTTTGAAGAAGTTTTTCAAAGTTCTTGAATCCAAAGGTTGTTAATTCATTTTCCAACATCTTTTGAAGATTTTATTTCAAGGAAAGAGCTTTAAATAGAAATCAAAACCAATCCAATTCTTTTCAAGAGTTAATCTTAGTCTTGAGCATTCTTGCAACTCTTTGTATACGCTTATATCCTAGGTGCGTGAAGATCGAACTCCTAACCATAGCTAGCTCGAAGATAAATCTTGACGAGATCGGAACTCCTTGTGGTTCACCAACTCACAACACTCAGCTTGGCTACCCCCTTAAGAAGAGATGAGATAGGGGCACCAACATCCAACATGTAACTTTCTTCAAGGTGTATTATCATCCTCTGACATCCTAGAGAGCTTGTGGACATAGATAAGAATAAGAAAAATCGATCCTTCCCGTAGATAGAAAACAGCAGCGCAGAAAAATATCCATATCTCGAGTTTTGTTTATCCAATAAAGTTGCGTCTTAAACCGTTGGAAAGCTTATAAAATTCCCCACAACTTTCTTTTAGACCACTTCTTCAGATTCTACATTTAAGTTGGTCGAAATCTTTGCTCAACAGAAACTATTCCAGATTCCAGACAGTGCAGATGTATCGCCTTGTGATTTTCATATCTCCCAAACAAGAAATGCTATCAAGGTAACTCTTGCGTGAAAAGAAAGATCTTGAAGTCTACTTTCACCCAGAATTTTATCAGAATTTTGGTTTGCCCAGAGGTTGGAGACATAGGCTATAGAAGTCAGACTGCTCTAGAAGACAAAAAGCAGGAAACAAAAGAAAGAGAACCCAGACTATTTATATCCTTATCCCTTATACCTTAAACCTTTAATATAAATGAAATTATGAGTATAACCCACAAATTCATTAAACTCATTACAAAGATCCAACTCAAACATGACATAAGGACAACCCACTCAAACACGAAATACAAGCTCGTTGCTAATCGTTCCTTCTAGCTACTTGGTAGACATTCTTAAGGGAAAACTTCTTATCAGGGCTTTGGTAATTTGAATAGAGGTGAGACAAGAAAGTTTTACAAGAGATCAAGAACAACAACTCAAGGAGATAAGAAAGTATAGCTCAAAGGAAGCTATCAAGGAGAGGAGACAATAGGACAAGGATTGGAAATATTCAATTCAATGAGTCAATGAGGTGGAAAAATAATTTTATTGAAAAATAGGTTTTCAGAAACTACCAGTGCTAACTAGGCTTGCGTCCTACAGTCAGCATTGCTCTGATACCACTTCCAAGGAAGGTCGGCAGGGTTCACTATAAAGCCTTTCAAAGAATTCATCTAACAAGTTAGGGCCGCCAGGCGTATGTGGCCCATCTCTAGGAGTGGCAAGCGTGGGCATCGCAGCACGGTACACACTTCCTAGCAGCAAAGGAAACATACCCCGCGCCTCAAAGGTAACCACTAACAAGATAGAAAAGATCCTCATACTGAGCTAAAGCCAGAGCCATATGACCCTCACAGCTGTACTGTAAGTCCCGGATGATCGCTTACAGATAAGTCCTTAGGGAGAGAAATCTGAAGCATATAAACACTCCAGCCCCCTGTTTCCATGTTACTAAAAAGTCATGTTTTAATGTTTATTGCATATATCATTAGTCAAGTTACAAGATCATGGTTTTGATTAAGCACTAGCAAAAACTATCCCAATGCAGTATCCCAAAGGTTTTCAAGGAACAAGATATCAAATATCTAGGATATCCTTATTGACAACAAGGGAGACACATGCAATATGAATTAAGTGATTAAATGTGAATAGGTAACAAGGATGGTCCCATGCTATACTTGCCTTAACTTGCTTTTCCCCCAAAGCAATACGCTCAAAAGCCTTTAGTATCCAACTTCCAATCCTCTGCTTTCCAATTCTCAACTTCTAGTCTTCAGAGAACAGCTTCTTAATCACCACGTAAACCTCACCGATTGACTGAATCATATATCACCACACATACATCCATACACGGCATACAAATAAGAATATATGAGAATAGTACACCAACCAATAAAATAAGCAAAACGGCGTATCGCTACGAATACACAAATGCAAAAGACACGCTATACGCGATTCAACGAAAAAGCGACTAACGAAGCAATGGAAAATAAAACCTATCCATTTAACTTATTTTAATCAGCAGAAACACATGTAAATATTCTCATTAATCAACTTGATTTATTGCTTAAGAAAGAGCGTAGTATAAAACCTATATTGACTTTATATTCCGAAAACGATGCAAGTGATAGTATTAATACAATTAACTTTTTAACTGCTAAAACACATTTGAGTAACATGAGAACTACTGACGCCACTGCGTAGAACACGCCGATAACGAAACTATCGTTAAGAAGAAACAACTACCGAACAGTTTTATATATATTACAAAAGAAACATTTACGAGCTTGATTCATGTTAATTAAGGAAAACTATGTGAGTAGTACCCACTCAGGTTACTCAGAACGTATTCAATTTGAAAAGTTGAGTTAAAGCTAATTATATTTTATTTATAAAAATATCTCATATCATTTAAGTCATTTAAACATTTAACTGGAAAGATTAAAGTACATGTGACAAAAGCCATATGAAAGCATCATGTGTTGAAGTTGAACTAAGCATGCTATAAATTAAAAATGTATTAATGTCGATATTAATCATAATGATAGTGATTTATGAAGGATTGATGTATTCACCTAAGTTGCTTTTAATTTTAAGCCCAGTTGCATAACCATTAAATAAATTAACATTTTAACTTATAAATTTTTGAGATATGAGACATGTTAAACGTCACTGCTAACACGTAGCATTAGTCAAATTATATTTTAATTTAGAAACTGAGTTAGAGTAATCATGTTTTATTTATAAATGTTGCCAGGTAGATTAAGCAAGTTAAACTTAAACTTTGCAACAGTAAAATGCATGTGAGAGCACCTATACAAGTTTATCATATATACAACGGGTTTAAACTAACCAAACTTATAATTGAAAAGAATATTAATATCAACAATTAATCATATTAATATTATACATGAATTGTCGAGATATGAAACATATATTACTTAATTATAAAACTGTTTGCACGCATACTTAATCATTTTAATATTTAATTATAAAAGCGTAATAAGGTAACATGGAACACATCGTCATGAACACGTATCACCCATTGCGATGAAACTCACGCAATCGAATCGAAATTTAAAACTAAATCGACTTTAATTAATCAACGATTAATTAATTATAGACACAATTAATATTTTAATAAAATAAATTCATAAATATGTGACATATAAACTAATAACTCTCTCTGCATAGATCTACACGATACTAAACTAACGCAATCAGTAATGAACTGAAACGGAATTAAAGCGAAGAAAGCTGCGGAGATTAACGAACCAAATGGCAAACTCGTAATTAAATCATCTTCTTCATTGGAAGCGAACGTGGTGGTCTGCGAGGGACTTCCGGCCGCAGCCCCGTCCCGGAAGATGTGGAAAGCTTGACCAAGCCAGGCTCTGGAGCGAGGGCAGCCGAGGCCGGGCCGGCCCGGCAGCAAGACGCCTGTTGTCAGGGTTTGTAACTCGCAGGCACGCTGGCCGAAAGCAAAGACCACCGGCGGCTCGGCCGAGGAGCAAAACACAGGCGGCGGCCTGTTCTGCACGGGCTCAGAGGGTTGCGGCGGCCCTGCTCGACTGTGAGCAGGCGCACGTGATGGGCGACGGCGCGGGAGGCGCGGGTCTGTTCGTCCCGAGGCGCGACGTGCCCGAAGGAGAGGCGCAGGGCGACGGGGTGGCCGGAGAAGACGAAGAACATGGCCGGCCATGGACGAGCTCGCCGGAAAAACTACCGGAAAAACGAAAACGAAAGGGAAACAATCAAACGGTGATGTATTCAAGAACATAAGGCCACTACGGTGAAGAGAACGACGAGAGCTACCTCTTGGTGGTGGTGGTCGACGCCGAAACGCGACGGTTTCGCCGGAAAAGCTCGCCGAAGAGTTCGCCGGAAACCTAGCTGTGCCGAACTTCGGCGTCCGATCTGCGGGGCTACGAGTGGCGGCTCGAAAAACAGGCTATACTTCTGGAATCCTCGCGTCAAGGGCTAGGCCGGCATATATATATACACAGGGTTTGTCTATTTTGGAAAGTCGAGATATTTTAGCCATTATTGATTTTCGGAATTAAAATAATTACAGAAAATTGAGAATTACTATTTAGGCTCCGAAAAATATCTCTGAGCTCCGAAAAATTCCAGAAAAATTCGTAGGGATAGATGGAAAGATAAGGAACACAACCAAAGTGGTTTTACTCCTGGAAAAGACTTTTAAATTGATCGAGGAAAAAGACAAAGCTTCAAGAAATAGGAATTTAAGCCCGAAAAAGGTCAGAAAGATTCCCGAAAAGAGAGGCATCGTTCTAACGTGTCTTAAAATATTTTTTTCTAGCCTTTGAATTTTAAAAACAAAGCATCTTATCTTACTTTTGTTTTTGCAAGTTTTCAATTTCTTTTTAAACCACTACTTGAAAATAATATTTTGAAGATTGAGATTTGAATTTATTTTCCAAACCACTCATCATAAAAGTACCAATGCAACGGCATCCAAACCACTCATCACAAAAGTACCAATGCAACTGCATGTATGCGCAAACATGTTGCTACCCTTATGTTGGATTTAATTTAAAGAAAGTTTTCTTTTACCTATGTTTTTATGAGCACAAAACAATTAACAGAAATCATTTTACTCTTTTTAGAAAGTAGCTAATTTTAGGGTGTTACATGAACTAGCCACTTGATCTTTCATGTTGTCATGAGAGCCACTTGTACTTGCTTGATTAGTGTCAATTGGCACATTTGAGTTAGAGAGCACTTGCACTTGATCATCTTCATCATCATTCACTTGCCTAGGCCTCAATTCATCAACATCCATATTCTTCATGGAATTTGAAAGTTGAATGCCTCTAACATCTTCCAAGTTCTCATTCTCCTCTTGGGAACCCTTGATTTCATTAAATTCCACATCATGAACTTCCTCAATAGTACCACTTGCCAAATTCCAAACTCTATATGCTTTGCTAGTGGTTGAGTATCCAAGTAAGAATCATTCATCACATTTCTTGTCAAACTTGCTCAATCTAGTGCTTTTCTTCAAGATATAGCATTTGCAACCAAAGACCCAAAAGTATGCAATGTTGGGCTTTCTACCATTCAAGAGCTCATAAGGTGTCTTCTCTTTCAATGGGTGACAATACAAGCGGTTGCTACAATAGCATGCCATGTTGATAGCTTCAAGCCAAAAAGATTGACTCATATTGTACTCAGTAAGCATAGACCTTGCCATGTCAATAAGTGTTCTATTCTTCCTCTCAACAAGGCCATTTGATTGTGGAGTGTACTTGGCTGAGAATTGATGTCTAATTCCAAATTCATCACACAACTCATCAATTCTAGTGTTCTTGAACTCACTACCATTGTCACTTCTCACTCTCTTGATGGTTATTTAAAACTCATTATGAATACCCTTGACAAATGATTTGAATGTTGCAAACACATCACTCTTGTCCACTAGAAAGAATGCCCAAGTGTATCTAGTGTAATCATCCACTATCACAAAGCCATATTTGTTTCCACTGATGCTAGTGTATTGTGTTGACCCAAACAAATCCATGTGCAATAACTCAAATGGTTTACTAGTGCTCATCATGCTTTTCTTAGGATGGGTGTTTCCAACTTGTTTGCCGGCTTGACAAGAGCTACAAAGTTTATCCTTCTTAAACACAACATCTTTCAAGCCTCTAACCAAGTCATGCTTAACCAATCTATTCAATTGTTTTATTCCAACATGACCAAGCCTTCTATGCCATAGCCAACCTATACTAGACTTAGTGAACAAGAATGTT
Source organism: Miscanthus lutarioriparius (assembly GCA_904845875.1). Classification (NCBI taxonomy): domain Eukaryota; kingdom Viridiplantae; phylum Streptophyta; class Magnoliopsida; order Poales; family Poaceae; genus Miscanthus; species Miscanthus lutarioriparius. The sequence goes on along the minus strand of CAJGYO010000014.1, from coordinate 19,761,188 downwards.
GACAATTGAGCTTCACTAGCATTGAAATCAACCAAGTATAGATTCTCATATCTAAAACCTTTGAAGATCAAGTTAGAGCCATCACACTTATGATCTCTACATCATTTACCCTAAATATGCATTTGAATCCAAGATCACACAATTAAGCCATGGATAACAAATTGAAGTTCAAACTCTCAACTAGCAACACATTGGATATGCTCATGTCATTGGATATTGCAATCTTACCAAGCCCTTTGACTTTGTCTTTGCCATTGTCACCAAATGTATCACTATCATAACCATCATTGCCATTTGTATTGATTGAGTTAAACATTCTTGCATCACCGGTCATGTGTTGAGTGCACCCACTATCAAGAACCCAATGCCTTCCTATAGCTTTGTAATTGACCTACAAAAGAAGATCAATTCTTTTTAGATACCCAAACTTGCTTGAGTCCTTGAAGGTTAGTCACTAAGCTCTTTGGCACCCAAATAGCTTTCTTCTTTGAGCTCATCCATGGTGCACCAATGAACTTAGTCTTCACACCATTTGCACCCTTGGTAAGCACATAGAAAGAATCAAGCTTAATGGAGGATACATTAGCTTGTGAGTTCTTGTTCATGTAGTTTTGCTCTATATGACCAATTTGCTTGCAACTAGTGCAAAACCGGCCATTGTTCTTCACAAAACTAGTCTTGTGAGGAGCAAAGGCCGCCTTGCCTTTCTTGGGGGTATAGCCCAATTCCTCTTTGTAGAGAGAAGCTATTTGGCTACCCAAGCACATAAGCAAGCGGTCCTCACCACCATAGGCTTTGCCTAAGGCATGAGTGAGCTCATTAACCTCCTTCTTGAGGGTCTCATTCTCAACCATTAGTCAGGCATCACAAGTGAAACCATCACTATTAGATGAGGTAGAAGTGAATGTGCTACAAGAAGGGTTAGTGGGAGCAACAATGATAGGTTTATAGAATGATTCATCAATTATATCACAAGTTAAGCCTACATCACATGTTTCAACATGCTCTTTCACATTTTGCTCATCAAGTTGAGAGGAATGAGCTTTCTCAAGTGATGAGGACATGACACCCATGCATATGACCATGCTTGGCGCATGGTATGGAGGGGTAGGAGGCCATCAAGGGTGTCCAAGTCAAGAAGAAGGCCCGAGGTTAATTCGGTTCGAGTCCCTGAGGTGGAGGCCCAAAGCAACTCAAGTTCGAGTCTGCCTCGGCCTCGGGTATCTTTGCGAAGCTTATACCTGGACCGAACGGCCTCACGTTCACCGTTGGCCAGATCAGTATGCCACCATAAGCTTCACAAAGATGGATGAAGGTGGAGACAAGAAGAATCGAGTTGGGATGCAGATTGCAAATCCCAATCTCGTAATATAAGTAGAGCCCCTGAAGGAAAGGGTGCACTGGAACCCAAAACCCCGCTTGAAGAAATCCTCGAAAACCACAATCTCACCTGGTTGTGGATCGGGGAAGCTTTCTCCTTCCGGCGCACGCCATCCCCCGAGTGCCTTGTTGTGGAGCACTCCCATGGTGACGAGGTCTTGATGGTCTCCGCTCATTGCTCCTTGACTTCCACCACTCTTTCGCCATGACTCCGCCTTTCTTCCGGGCGTTTCTCTTGCATCGATCTGCCCTTGTTAAGAGGGTGGATGCGGTGGAGGAGGGATTGGTGGTGATTTTCGGAGGAGTAGGGTTCGGTGAGAGGAAGAAGAAGGTTGCGGCGGTGAATGACAATGGGGATCGGTAAAAAGTAACTTACCAGCTCTATATTATAAATAACCAAGGGCTCCGTCGTTTTCGTCCGCCCGAGATTCTTGGGAGACGTGCGCAGCGCAGAGACGGTTGTTTTCACAACCTCGAGATCTACGCCAACAAACGCGCCTCTTCGTTTCCAGTGTACGCGCCTCTTCGTTGATAATGTGAGAGGGCCCACATGACGCTTTCCATACAGAGCGCCAAGCGATCGTTTGCCGAAAAGTAAGAAGAAAGGCGAGTGATATGTTATATCCGTCTGCTTTTTTGACCAGACGTGGAAGATTGGACTTGACAGAGTAAGGAGATAAATAAATACACCAAATAATAATACAAGCGGCGTTCTTTTCTTTTGGCTGCATATCTTGAGCTCAATGATGGCCTGGACCACTAATCCGTGCTCGGCACTTTACTTTCGGACCATTGCCATGCTTGGGGACCGCTCCCGGCTCTTGATGTGCTCGGGGGACTTGTCCCGACCACTTTCGGAGATCGTTCTTCTCGGCTACATGTGATTTGTACTCACATACGCTTGAGAGACATTTATTTAGACCTTGCTACAAGGCTCATACCTCGCCTTCCAAAGAAGCTCGGGACTACATCGATGCGATGCACTGCGGTGCATCTTGTATCGCTTGTACGACGATTCGTTTCTCAACTTAACTGGGAATTCTTTTTAGACCCTGGCACCACGTAGCTACGTCACCTACTACCAGGCTCGGGGACTAAGTGGGCACACTTCACCTTGCGGTGAATGTGTTTGTTTTTCGACCCCTACGCCTCTGATGATCAAGGATGCTACGCTCCGAGACGCACTTACATTTCTGTTCAGAAATACAAGTGGGCACACTTCCCAGGACGAAAATCTTTTTCTTTTTTCTTAAGAGCACCATATATTCTTCGGACAACCGACTTCTCCGGCGACAACGGTGGTCAGAGACGTCAAGGACTCAAGCCTTACTTGTCGAAGAAGGTTAAAATGGCGTGTTGCAGCATAATACATGGTGCTCGGGGACTAGCTGTGGGGGTATTAACCCCTATACCCTTATGGCTAAGCTTGGGCCGGCCCGGATCGGTGGGTCTGGTCCACCAAAAGACGACGTGCGGCCCGGTTAACCTGATCGGAGTCCCACGCAAGGAGTCAAGGAGGATTTGGCGATCAATCAAGATCCTGGTCGGTTAGAATAGGAATCCTTATTCGGCCACATATGGCAATTGTAACTGGCTAGGATTCATTTCCAGATCTGTAACCCTGCCCCCCCGAACTATATAAGGCGGGCAGGGGACCCCTCTAAAAACATCTCTCATTGACATACAACAATACAAATCAGACGCAGGACGTAGGTATTACGCCTTCTTGGCGGCCGAACCTGGATAAAACCTTGTGTCTATCTTGCGTCACCATCTTGTTTGTGGCTTGCGCATCTGTCTGCCGACAATCTACTACCTTGGGTATACCCCTAGGTAGACTGCCGACCATATTTCATCGACACTCGACGATCCTCGCTGCTCCAAGCCATCTAGGTGGCGGCAACCACCAAGAGTAACAAGCGAATCCTGCAGTGAAACATGAACACCAAGTGCCTCTAGATGCAATCACTCAAGCAATGCACTTGGATTCACTCTCAACCTCACAAAGATGATGAATCAATGATGGAGATGAGTGGAAGGGCTTTGGTTAAGCTCACAAGGTTGCTATGTCAATACAAATGGCCAAGAGAGTGAGCTTGAGCTAGTTAAACACCTTATATAGAGTCTCCATCGAAATAGAGCCGTTGGGCTCTCACTGCAGCCCAACTCGAGGCGACTAGACACGCCGGTCGATGTGATCGGACGCACATCACCCAACGTCCGGTCGCTGGATCTACGCCAGGTGTCCTTCACGTTTGACGTTCACAGCACGATCCCAAAGGTCAAGTTCTGCCGCGCCAGCGCCTAAGTGATGACCGGACGCGCGCAGACATAACCTGACGCTCTCGCGCGCGCGGCAGGTGCTCACAACACCACGCGCCTCAAACTAATGACCGGACGCACTGATCCCCTCGGCTCCATGGCGTCAGGTCACTTCCAGAGAGATCCCCGAGCAGCAAAACAATGACCTAACGCGTCAGGTCCACCACGACCGAACGCGCCACTACGTTCGCTCCTCCTTCTCTTGGCTACATGCAGCCATGTCAGCAGGACCGGACGCTGAACCGTGTTTAGCCTGAGTCCGATCACTCTTCTTCTCCGAGTCCGGTCATAGTGCAACCTAAGACTGAGAGCACCACCTCTTTTTATAATTGACTGGACGCTGGAACCTTGAGTCTGGTCACTTCGAACTCAGTGTTCGGTCACTGTTTGACAGTGAAACACACCTCCTTCACTTCACCAACTTCTCCACCCTTGCTCAAATGTGCTAACCACTAAGTGTATCACCTTGTGCACGTGTGTTAGCATATTTTCACAAACATTTTCAAGGGTGTTAGCTCTCCACTAGATCTAAATACATATGCAATGAGTTAGAACATCTAGTGGCACTTTGATAACCGCATTCCGATACGAATTTCACCCCTCTTAATAGTATGGCTATCGATCCTAATTATGATCACACTCGCTAAGTGTCTTGATCACCAAACCGAAAAGCTCCTATTCAGTTTCACCTTTGCCTTGAGCTTTTTGTTTTTCTCTTTCTTCTTTTCTAAGTACAAGCACTTGATCATCACCATGGTCACACCATCATCATGATCTTCACCATTGCTTCACCACTTGGAATAGTGCTACCTATTTTATGATTACTTTGATAAACTAGGTTAGCACTAAGGGTGTCGATGACGGCGCGGGCGTCCGAGGGTCCCTCGGAGGTGCTGTAGCATCGAACGCCACGGACCCCGCGTGGGCGAGCCCGACATCGGTGGTGGTCCTGGCAGCATAGCCTGGCATCAGCAGCGGCGAGGACAGGACGGTGGCGAAGCCCTGCGGGCGACAGGCGTGCACCTGCGGTGAGCTGGGCGTCGAAGCCATCATCTTCGACGCATCCGCAGCTGGGACGACGACCTCCGGTGCTTGGACGATGACCGGCTCCGGTGACGGCGGCACAACCCTAGATCCTGGCCCGCCAGACTTCCCCATCACCGGAGGTTGCAGGGGCAGGCACAGGGTGTTGGAGTCGAAGCCACCGGCGCTGCTGCACCCACCAGTGGGTGATACGGCGCGGCAGCCGCTACCGGCAGCTCCATCGACGGGATGCGAGGCGTCCCGCGCATGGCTGAGTGAAGGAGGGTCGCGTGAGGGAACGAGGAGGGAAGGGGGAGGGGGAGGGGGAGCCGACCAATTGAGCGGTGGGCACCGGCGCCTGGGAGGCGGCGGCGCTGGGGAGCCCGCCAGGAGGCGGGTCTTTGCTCCGTGCCCTTTTCGCGAGTCAGTATTTTGCTAGTTTTTTTTTCTGTAAAAGAGGTTCTAGGCAATATATCAGGGCAATACATATTTTCTCCATATGGTCAAGAGTACTCTTGCTTTGATATTAACAAATAGTTTATATGCAGGATAATATGAACACAACAAGGAGAATTGCAAGAACTACTTGACGGCTGGTGTTTGCCGAGTCAATACCCTTAGGATGCTGTTAAGGTGTGGAATTGAGGTTTGTCAGATGATATAATTAGAACATAATTGCTCCTATTAGTTTTAGACATGCACAAAATTAAATTTATAATATTGATGTTCTTAACATCACGTTCAGAAAATATTTTTTTTAATAATATAACACATGTTTATGGTATCATTTTTTCCTTACAACGCACGGGTATTTATCTAGTTGTACAAAAATATATAGTGAAATTATTATTGTGTATATATAGCTGTATTATTTTTAGACGCAAGAAGAGGTACAATTGAGTCACCAACACGTCTGGCTAATTGTATATAGCTGTGTCATCGACACAGGCCCGGCTCTAGGGCAGGACGAGAGGGACAGCCGTCCCAGGCCCAGGGAGCCGATGGGCCCCTCTCGGCCTCCCCAGGTATTGTATGCATACATTCAGCGTATCTCAGCCCAGTAAGGGCACGCAGTGCGACTGGTCTCCGTGGTCCGTAAGACTCGGCGTGAGCGCGACGGCGCTGTTTGACTTCCTCTCATCCTCTTTCCTCTGCATCGACTACGAGTCGCCGGCTAGCTAGGGACGTTCGCACGACGCACGGCCGCATAGGGCGAGGGCAACTCGGCGACGGCGCTTCCAGCACCAGCAGACAGGTGGTAGCCACCATGTATCTCTGTCTATGATCCCTAATCATATACAGCCGACGCTGTCCTACTTTATGTAATTATATATTTATGTTGAATCTGATAGTGTTTTTGTGATTGATTAATCAGTGATTCAGAGACCCGGACGGATGGACATCATTTGATATTTGCAAAAATTGCGATTTAATTGAGTATTCAAATATTCAATCTGCTAGCCACTTGACTCCATAAGGTGATTGTTTAATCTTTGTGAATTCTCTCTTTATATAATTGTTTAATCTTTAACTAATTATTTCTCTAAATTTAACAGTACCATGTCATCAAGAAAGTATGCTTCTCATAGTAATAAAATAAAGAAGAACAGACGAATAAGATAATTTGATATAATCACAGAGCTCTTCACAAGAGAGGTTAAATGGATTGACAACATTATGCATTGTGAAGCAATTATTGAATGAGATTGATATTGACACCATCATCAATGGCTTCGCATCGAAGAATGTTAGAAGAAAATTTTCAAGTAATTTAATAAATATACAAATTATTTCATATGAATATTACGTTTGCTTTCAGCTAACCACTTATTAGTAACGTTGTGTATATATGTCTATATATACTAGCAATGAATAGTACTAGAAGTATATTGTTATGTTTATATAAAAAGATCCAAAATTTCAGTTTCGTTCTAGGTCCATACAAACTCAGGACCGGCCCTGCACATAAGCCGTGCTGTCGATCGTCTGCTACCTGACCAACCAACACCTCCGGGGATCGGACTCCGGGCGGCGGCCGCCCGGCCCGAGGCCTCTCCCGCTGATCGGCAACCTCCTGGACCTCCGCCACGCGCCGGGCAACCTGCACCACACGCTGGCGCGTCTGGCCCGCGCGCACGGCGCCCCCGTGATGCGCCTGGACCTGGGTCTGGTCCCGGCGGTGGTGGTCTCCTCCCGCGACGCCGCGCGGGAGGCGTTCGCGGCGCACGACCGGCGCATCGCGGCGCGCCCCGTCCGGGACAGCAAGCGCGCGCTGGGGCTCTGCGACCGCTCCGTCCTCTCGCTGCCCAGCTCGGACCCACTCTGGAGGCACCTGCGCGGCGTCATGGCCGCGCACGTCCTGTCGCCGCGCAGCCTCGCGGCCTCGCGCGCGGCGCGGGAGCGGAAGGTCGGGGACCTGCTCGGGTACGTCCGGGGGCGGGCCGGGACGGTCGTGGACGTCAAGGAGGCCGTCTATGGCGGCGTCGCAAACCTCGTCTCGACCGCGATGTTCTCCATCGACGTCGTCGACGTGGGCGCTGTCGCCGAGTCGCCGCCGTTGGCACATGGGCTGCAGGAGCTCCTGGAGGGACTCATGGAGTGTATGGGCAAGCCTAACGTCTCCGACTTCTTCCCGTTCCTCAGGGCGCTCGACCTCCAAGGATGTCGTCGCCGGGTAGCCAGGCACCTGCCCAAAGTCCTCCAGGTCTTGGGTGACATCGTTGACCGCCGGTTGGCCGACGAGGCTTCTTCCTCCACGTCCGGATCCAACAAGGGCTGCGACAAGCACGGCGACTTCCTCGACATACTCTTGGAGCTCGAGTCGACGGGCAAGATCACCCGCGACAACCTGACTCTGATCCTGTTCGACATCTTCGCCGCCGGGAGCGACACCATGGCGCTCACCGTGGTGTGGGCGATGGCCGAGCTGCTCCGCAACCCGGCCGTCATGGCCAGGCTACGCGCGGAGCTCAGGGACGCCCTCGGCGGCAAGGCGGCCGTCGAGGAGGCCGACGCGGCGGGCCTGCCGTACCTCCAGGCCGTGGTGAGGGAGGCCATGCGGCTGCACCCGGCGGCGCCCGTGCTGCTACCGCACAAGGCCGTGGAGGACGGGGTGGAGATCGGCGGCTACGCGGTGCCCCGGGGCAGCACGGTCATCTTCAACGCGTGGGCGATCATGCGCGACCCGGCGGCGTGGGAGAGGCCCGACGAGTTCGTGCCGGAGCGGTTCCTGGGCAGGGATCTGGACTTCCGCGGGAAGCAGCTGGAGTTCGTCCCGTTCGGTTCCGGCCGCAGGCTGTGCCCCGGCGTGCCCATGGTGGAGCGGGTCGTGCCCCTGGTCCTGGCGTCGCTGGTGCACGCGTTCGAGTGGCAGCTGCCGGCCGGCATGTCGGCGAACCAGGTGGACGTCAGCGACAAGTTCACCAACACCAGCGTTTTAGCCTTCCCTCTTATCAAAGCTGTGCCTCTAATCATCACCTAGGTACCTAGTACAGTTATGCTGTTTAGAACAGCTCCATTGTCCAAATGATTTTGGCCTGCAAAATTGCTAGCGCGGATTAAGGTTCGATAGCTTAGAGTTGTGCTGGCTATAGTCGTTGATTTTTCCCTCGGTAGTTTGTCACCCCTGTCGCCATCTGAACTTCTGAAGCATTCTTCGTGCTTAACGTTGGACCCGGCTACTGCTATCAAGATTTGTCGTTGTTATTTCCTTTCTTCTTTTGGTTTGACTAATTTTCAAGAAGTTTACAAGCTTTCAAGGTAATCAAGAAATCTAGTGTCTAAGCAAAGTTAAAGTTCAGTGAAATTTGTGTCCATTGTTCTCAAGTCTCAACTGTGGTTTTCTGCACCACATTGCCTGTGTTTTGTTCTGTTATCTGCTCTGCTGCCAAATGACCCCTGCCGTCTCTGGTTCATGCTTTACAAGATGTTAATAACCATAATATATTGATCATTTAGTGTGTACATGATTCAGACATGAACAAAACAGATCACTGGTGCAATGCAACAATAACAAGGGTAAATCAGTTGCTGATTGCAGTTACATTATTTATCCATTACTGAGAATCCAGCCTATGTCACAGGAGGCGCCAACAGCTGCCCCATCACCGCAGTGCGCACGCATGTGTATGGCCCGGAACGCCGCCGGCCGACTCGGCGGCTACCCGCTCAAGTTGATGCTGTTGAGCAGCGCGGTGACCATGGCGCTGAGCTGGTCGAACTCCGGTTCGGTCCGGCCATCCTGCCCTTGTTGATCCCCCGACAGCGGCATCGCACCCGTCCCCGGCGTCCATGGTGAGCATCACCAGCGCCGCCGCGTACTAGCGGAGGAGCCGCAGCCCTGGGGCGGACGCCTTACAGGAACGCGCACGCCTGCAGCGCGTTTCCTCCCGCTCGCCCGCGTCGACGCGAGGTCCTGGCCTCCTGGGCCTTGGGGCCGCTCGCCAGGGCAATTTTTTTATTTTTAAAAAGAAATTCTAAATCCATCACGGTTGCTTTTTTTATTTTTAAATCTAGCCGGTTTGGCCACGTCTAACTCCCTGGCGGGCACGGCTAAAACAGCGGCGTGGCACGATCTGTCAACAACGATTTCCACGTGAAAAACCTGGTTGCGCCACTCCTGTGGGCGCGGTAACACTGTAGCGCCACCCCAATCAGACTGGCGCGACAAGGTGCAACTTTAGAAAAATTGTATTTTTTCATATGATCTCACATGAAGATGATCTTTATATGAAAATTTTAGCTTCCAACGATATCTACAACTTTCTAGTTTTCAGTTTTTTATTTGAGGTCGTTAAGATTATCAAAAAAATTAAACAAAGTTTTAGAGGTATATTAATCGCGTACAAGCATATGTCGCCTTCGAAAAATCATATCTTGTCTATATGGTGTCAAATGGAGATACTCCCTACACGAAGGTTGTAGCTCTAAATCAAATTTATAGTTTTGAGTTTTTGCATTTGAGATCATTAAGATGCTAAAAAAATAATATAAAATTTCAACATCGTATTAATCGCATACAAGCTCTTGTCGTCTTGAAAAAATCTTATCTTTTTTCTACGGTGCCAAATGCAGATATTTTTTACATAAAAGTTATAGCTCTTGATAAGATCTACAACTTTGTAGTTTTAAATTTTTTCATTTGATGTCGTTATCTTGGGCACGCGACGTGACTAGGCCTATTTAAAACAAACTTGAACAAGTGTTAAATTCCCACGCCGCACTGCTGAGCTTATATGCGGCACTGCCGCGGTACCTGACAAGCTCGAGTTCATAATTCAAATTCTCCCCAAGAAAATTTAGATTGAGTAAATTACTGAGCTTCCTGGAAGTTTACCACCTAAAAGTTCGATGAGATTTACAACTTTATAGTTTGATTTTTTTCCATTTAAGGTCATTAAGATACTAAACAATAATATAAAGTTTCAGTAGTATATTAATTATGTACTAGAACTTATCGCCTTATAAAAATCGTATCTGGTGCGTGCCGCACGTGCTTGTCCATCAGTTAAAAAGAAAAGCACCATTTTTTAGGTAAAAAATATGACGAGAAACGGTTACACTAAGCGATAAAAGAAATATCTTAAGACCACAAAATTCATTCAAATGTCAAAACTGTGTAAAGGCAGCATCATATAGGATTGCTTATTTTTCTTTTTCGTGGGCACCTTAAAATAGAATTTTATTTTGTTTTGCAGGATTAGGATTTGGCCTAATTTGAATTTGGGCTGTAGTGGTTCAGGTGCATGTTAATGAGATATTATAGAGAGTTTATTTCTATTTTGGTTGTTAAAGGTGAGTTAAACCAATATATAAAGTTTTAAACTTCAGGACTGGAGGCACCTCCGTAAAATCTTCGACGGACTGAAGTCTCAGAGGTCCACCTAGCTCTAAGGGCTCTATGTGTGCGGCGGCGGCAGCCAGGATGAGGGCCGCAGCGGCGACAAGCAAGGTCCTCATGATGCCTTGGCTAATTTTGCTAGATCGCCGGCCATACTAGTCAGGTTGTTTGGCTGATGGTTTCTACGGTTGATAAGCCGGCTGATACTGATTTATTGTGAGAGAAAAAGACTGTACCATGGATGATAAGGCGGGCTGATAAGTTCAAGCGAGCAGAAGGCATTCGAATGACATGTTCTCTTTTAAGGAAGTGGAATAAGACGTATCCCGGGCTCAAATATTTGGTGCGTGTTCATGCCGAGATTTAACTTCTAAATAGAAGGATTTATTAACAACCACTTCTAATATGGTAGTGCTAGCGCCCGGATGTCTGATGGACGCCCGCACTGCACTCTCGTTTCCTATGCTCGAGCCAGCATGCCCTCTCCCAAGCCTGCATTTCGCGCGCCCACGTAGGGCCCGCGCCGCCAGACCGCGTGCCCACTCTGCTTCTCACGTGCATTGCAACATGTGCGACACCCTATCTACTTTTGCAACATTCAGATGAAACACTTGTAACATACATCCAAAACACTTGCAAAACACTAGAAAAACTTGAAAACATGTGTGTAGTCATTGCAAACATATGCAAACATCAGGATAAAACACTTGCAACATACGTATAAAAACACTTGAAACACTTGCATATATATGCAACATCCCAATTTAGTTTTGCAACACCCAAATAAAACACTTGTAACATACATCTGAAACAAATAAAACATTTGGAACATACACTTTAAACATAAGTGTATAGCCCATTGCAACATGCGCAACATCCCGATCTACTTTTGCAACATCCTTACGAAACACTTGCAACATATACCTCTAAAACAACTAAAACATTTAAAATGTACACTTGCAACATGCATCGTATCTCGGTGCAGCCTCCTCCGCCGTCTGCATCGGGGCGCCGTAGCCGTAGTAGCTAGCGGGCCGAAGGGCTTCCGCGCTAGGGCTCGACGCTTCTCCTTACGCAGTGGCCTCAAAGGCTAGTTGGCAGCCGAGGGAGCGGTCGCCATGCGTGGGCGCGGTGGTGCCCGCGCCGTTAGGAGAAGCGGGCCGCAGAGCAGAAGCAACGGCAGGAAGCAGTGGGGCAACACGGTGGAGAAAGGGAAGGAACAGCGCGGGGTGACCGTCCACGGCGGAGTGGGCCACAGAGCAGGAGCAGCGGTAGGAAGCAGTGGGGCGACGCGGTGGAGCAAGGGAAGGAGTAGCGCGGGGTGACCGTCCACTGCGGAACGGACCGCAAAGCAGGAGCAGCGGGGCACCCGACGGAGCAGGAGCAAGCGGGTCACCGTTGATGTGCGGAGCAGGTTTCTCGTCTCCTTCTCCTTTCCTTATCCAACCGGCGCAACGGAAGAGACGGACGCGGATGCCGGTAGTAAAAAACGAGCGGACGCAGGTCGGAGTTTTATTTGTGCTGGTATGGAGGCCCACGAAGGGGCGTCTGGGCAGACAAACGCTCTTCACGTAGCATTTCCATTTCTAATAGTATCCTATTTATTATAATTATAGTAAAGTATATTAATCAATTATCTATTATATCTTCTAAGTACTCTCTCTGCCTCTTCATAAATCAATTTCTATAATTGCCTTAAATTATTTTTTTAATGTTTGACCAAATCTATTAAAAAATCACAAAATTTATAACACAAAATGAACACATTATTAAATATATTTTATGGCGTGTCTAATGATAATAATTTGATTATAAATCTTGTTGCTCTTTTTTATAAATCAAGTGAAACTTATAAGATAACTATAATAATTAGTTTATTCAAGGACGATCCAAGTATGTAACAAAAACATCAAATTGCAATGCTTCATTAGCAAAACTAAATGCAAGAAAATAGAGTGAGCTAGTCGAAAGCCGATTATATAATCCATATCTATATGTATATGTATACTCTATATACTTCTATATCTATATACTTAATATTAAAGACTAAAAGTTGCCCTTGCGCCCTCTGTTGACAGTAGTTAACAACCATTATAAAACGTCAATATAATATATATAAGGGCATAAATATGATCACCAACAAAGGTTTAGGGGTTTAAACTAATAAATTCTATGAGTTTTGGTGAATCTGTATTTTCTGCAGGGTTCAACCAGAAAACCGTCAAGGTGGACCTACATGTTAGATTTAATTGCGCTTATCCGCCGTGAAACGGACACTAGAAGGTTCTAGAGGACACCAGAAGACACCACGCCGAGGCAGAGAGGCAAAGGCTGCCCCACCTGCAGGCCGCTCGGGCCCTGGGTCCACCTGTCGGTCTTCGCATTACAATATCGGTTCTCCACCGCCTCCTAGGTTGCATCTACGCCGTTTGTTAAGTCAGTTTGATCCAAGGGCTCACGTTGGACGCTCTGGCCTATATATATCAGCCCCTGCCACCCCCTAAGGCATCAAGTCATTTGACAAGACAGAAACCCTAATCATCCTCAGAGCTCCATCAATTCTAGGACATAGATAGTTAGGTTAGATCTAGAGGGAAGCAAGCAGGCTTCGCTTGGATTCCCGATCGTGTCAAGAGCGTGGTTTGGTATAATTCTTGTACCCCATCTCTTTTGTATCTCCATTATTTTTATATGCTTGCTACAATTGTTATGACACTATTAGTATTCATCTTATTCATGTTCTTTATTATAATGTTCTTCGTCTACTTTGATTATATACTTAGTATAGCTACTTTATTATTATGTTTATGCATAAGTTCATATAGCGCTCGCTCCAAAGTACACGGGGTGAGTGGTCGACATTGTGTAAGCGTGGTGCTTATACGTTGTTTACCTATGGATACACCCTATACTCCGGGCCATGTGGTAGATCACGGATGTGACACTCCCGTTGAGTCCTTTGTAGTCCACTCCCCGAATATAGGTATACAAGTAGGATCTAGTTACGAAGGAAGACAAGCTCTGTTCTTAATCTTTCTTAGTAATATACCTTATGTGTAGATATAAAGATGATCTTATCCATGATTACTAGGTGTAATTGCACTAATCAATGTATGCTTTGACTTGTAATTAAGAATGACTTATGAATTATTCCTCTAATATCCTAGGAGATCCTTTGTTGTACACAAATATGCGTTTGTAGCTTGCAGATCAGTCACTCTACTACCCCAAGGGAGTTCTTGAAGATGCCATCATTCGAGTAGGACAATCATATGTTCACGTAGACTTTGTGGTTTTGAAAACAGGTGGAGATGAAAGGACATCCATCATCTTGGGCTGACCTTTCCTACGCACCACAAAGGCCATCATCTACGCGGACAGTGCCAAGATCTACTTTACAATCAAGAACAAGAAAAAGAAGTTTTCTTTTAAGAATCGTATCCTGCAATCTTCTGGACATCCACAGATGTCTTACCCGTCCGAAGAGACAATAGTGACTAAGAAGAAGAAGAATAGAAGAAGAAGGAAGAACAAGGTCAGGCAGCCACAAGAAGAATCAGTCAATATGATCAACACACTCCGATCAGAGTACGACCATCTCCTCGCTTCACCATTCCTTGCCAAGAAGGATGATACTGGTGTACCGATGATCGAGTGTACCATTGGACAAAGAATCTTCCACAAGACCTTCTGCGACATTGGATCAGGTGTCAACATAATGTCCAAGGTAACATATGAATATTTATTTGGTAACGAACCCTTGTACCTTACATATATGCAGTTGCAGATGGCGGACCAATCAATCTGATTCCCGGAAGAAATATCAAAGGACGTTATGGTAAGAATACACGACCACTTTGCCCCTGTCGACTTTATGGTTTTGGACATGGGAGAAGAACAAGATGATACACCCATCATCTTGGGAAGACCATTCCTCAACACCACCAACGCGATCATCTACGTCGGATCTGGACAAGTCCACTTCCAATCCCCTGGAGAAAAGGTACGTTGTTATTTCAATAGTTATACTACTTATGAGCAGCCGAAGAAGAACCGCTCCAGGAGGAGACGTCGATCATCTCGACGTCAAGGGAACCAACCCCTGTGGAATGAATGGGAGGAAGATAAACAACCTGAAGAATTTGTGAAAAAGAAACCTACACCGCCTAAGTCAAGCCCACCGGCCAAGCACGTGTGGAAGGAGAAGGTGACATCATCAGAATCACAAGAGGTGCAACCATCAAGATCTCCATCATCGAGATCGGATGATGCACCCAAAGAATGAATAAGACTGGACTAAAGTCCTGTCCGAAGGACTTAAAAATCCGAACCCACACCGTGAGGTAATATCGGTAGTTATTCATATTTATTTTCAGTATTGCATGAATTGTTCTTACTTTAACATATGTACTTTTCTACATTAACATTGCCTTAGTTAAAAATATATGCATACATCTAGTTATATTTCATTTTCTACATATAAAAAATAAAAAGTTTTATTACTGTAGATCATCATCGCATAAGAAAAGAAAATAAAAATATTATTGCATCCTTAAGCTCCATGTGAATAATTTTCATGGTGTAACAAGCCTATGGAATATTCACCATGGTGGCATAAAAATAATATATATATATACACTATGCCTACATATTTTCTTTTGTTGCATATTAAAAATGGAAAATCCAAAATATTAGATAGGCATCCTGTTAAAATTCTACCAATAGAAAATCATCTAAACCCATAAGAACAAATCTACGAATGGTCGATTGCTAACCCCTTATCTTAATCGAGCCACGAGTTTGTTCTTGTTGGAGTATTTTGCGGGATGATTCACATGATCAAGAGCAAGTTCACTCGGTTGTCTTCATCTCACTCCACTCATGGATGAGAAGTACATACGTCGACAAACCCGCTCTGAGAAAGATCAATCAACATACAACAATAGACCACGGCAACATCCAACTTGGTGGAGGAGCATCCCCGTGTATGTAGCTAAGTATTTTCTTCCTTTAGTTTTACTATTAGTAAGTTTGCTTTATATTAGCTAAAGAAATAAAAATATGCATAAGGTGTGATGTTAAAACTTAAAAATAAAATAAAAAGTGTGTGTCTAGTTTTCTACTTTTTAAGAGCTGAATAAAGGGACTCAAGATAATCTCTTACAATGGAAATGATGAATAGTTGCTCATCATAATTCCTTTTAAGTACCTAGTTTTTGGCCTTGAATTCTCCCAAGTTTTGGATAAAACTGTTTTGATATAAAAATTTACTCTGAACTTGAAACTCGTGGGTAGCATATGCTTGATCTAAGTTTAGGTAATTGACGGATATGATATGAGAAAGTCTAAGCTGCTGTTTATCTTATTCCAAGTGATACTAGAGTTCTAGAGATTTATCTTTTGAAAAATATAAAAATACTTGATGATGAGTTCCTTTTATGACAAAGCTTGAATTCCTACTAGAGCCATAAATGATATTTAGACTCGGAAAACTTCCACCTGTATATGTTGTTTGCTTTTGTATTGAGTTTAGTCAAGCTTTGATGACCCTTATGAGAGATTAGTCATGCTCTTAAAATGAAGATCACGTACACACCACCTACATATGCACTACTCCTAAACTGGGGGTAGGCGCAAAAACATTCCATTCCATTTAGATCCACTCAAAAATGTTTTACTCCTACACTAGGAGTGAACACCAAAAATATACCCTATAGGATATCCCCAAATAAATGCTCCAAAGTTCTTGTTGCTATCTCTCAAAAAGATTTTGTTGCAGAAAAGAAGCATGTGACTATGCAAAAGTTATTCAAAAAAAAGAAAGAGTATTGAAAAAAATGGACAAGTGTCCGAGATATCTAAAATAATGGGTACTCAGATGCCCGCCTAAAAAAAAGAGAAGAAAAAAAGAGATGAATAAGATAGCCTATGTTTTCTTGCAAGGTTATGTTTCCAAATTCTAGAAAAAGAGATAAGTTTTCAAGGAGCATAGTAGAATTAGGTTAGCCACCATATATATACCATACATCCTTACACATGCACATTTTGATTTGATTGTATGACTCAACTCTCTTTGGATCCGAGGTTTGACTTTACAATATATGTAGTGCAAGTATGCTCTTTCATGCTATTTCCACTCCTATGAGCTCCACATAAGCTTTAGATGTAGGAAGAGAAAGGCATAACATCATTATTGCCTTGGTAAGAATTCACAAATACCACATATATTAATAGACTTGAGAGTGTCATACAATGAAAGCTCTGAGTTTTATTTTGAAAACTTACAAAAACTCCGGAATAATGGTTGAGCAAAGAAATAGAGACATAGTGCTTGACTTGATCGTTTTGTCTTTCGATTGCTCAAGACTTAAGTGAAGGCTAAGGAGCCCCATAGTTGAAGGTAATATGGGTAAGTTTAAAAGTCAGATCAATTCATTCTAATCCAGAAGAGAATTCTTATTTGAACGCATGTGTACTTTTAAGAAGTTGCTTCGATATTTTTAAAACTCCTGATCCAATTTTTTGCTAAGTTTAATCTTGCTAAGAGATTAGCAAAGGTTAAGCTTGGGGAGCTTGTTGACGAATTAATAACCATTATAAACCGTTAATACAATATACATAAGGGCATAAATATGATCACCAACAAAGGTCTAGGGGTTTAAACTAATAAATTCCACGAGTTTTGGTGAATCTGTATTTTTTGCTGGGTTTAACCAGAAAACATGTCAGATTTAATTGCACTTATTCACCATGAAACGGACACTAGAAGGTTCTAGAGGACACCAGAGGACACCACGTCGAGGCAGAGAGGCAGAGGCTACCAGGTGGGGCCGGCCACTAGGCCCACCTGTCGGTCTCCGCGTTGCAATGTCGGTTCTCCACCGCCTCCTATGTTGCATCTACACTGTTTGTTAAGTCAGTTTGATCCAAGGGCTCATGTTGGACACTCCGGCCTATATATAGCAGCCACTGCCACCCTCTGAGGCATCAAGTCATTTGAGAAGATAGAAACCCTAATCATCCTCAGAGCTTCATCAATTCTAGGGCATAGCTAGTTAGGTTAGATCTAGAGGGAGGC
Organism: Miscanthus lutarioriparius; assembly: GCA_904845875.1. NCBI lineage: Eukaryota > Viridiplantae > Streptophyta > Magnoliopsida > Poales > Poaceae > Miscanthus > Miscanthus lutarioriparius. The sequence continues at coordinate 19,743,546 of CAJGYO010000014.1, read as the reverse complement.
AAGCTGGCTTCGCTTGGATTCCCGATCATGTTAAGAGCGTGGTTTGATATAATCCTTGTACACCCCTCTCTTTTGTATCACCATTATTTTTATATGCTTGCTACAATTGTTATGACACTATTAGTATTCATCTGATTCATGTTCTTTATTATAATGTTCTTTGTCTACTTTGATTATATACTTAGTATAGCTAGTTTATGCATAAGTTCGTATAGCGCTCGCTCTAAAGTACATGGGGTGAGTGGTCGACATTATGTAAGCATGGTGCTTATATATTGTTTAACTACGGATACACCCTATACTCCAGGCCATATGGTAGATCGCGGATGTGACACTCCCGTTGAGTCCTTTGTAGTCCATTCCCCAAATATAGGTATACAAGTAGGATCTAGTTACGAAGAAAGACAAGCTCTGTTCTTAATCTTTCTTAGTAATATCCCTTATGTGTAGATATAAAGATGATCTACCATGATTACTAGGTGTAATTGCACTAATCAATGGAGCATCTCCAAGAGTTTTCTACTTTTTTCTCCTAAAAACTTATAGTTTGGCAACTCCTAAAAAGATTTAGGGAGGAAAAAAGAAGATCATCTCCAAGAGTTTCTAATAAATGGTATCTAAAAAATCAAATTCGGTAATTATCATCGTCTTCTTCCTCTGAGAACCACGTACACAGAAGTAGGGCGGATGGGCGGCTGCCGGGCGGAGCAGGGCACGGGCATCCGGGTCGCCGGGTTGTTTCCTCGTCTGGCTTGCCGCTGTTTGTCGACGTCGGCGGTGCCGCCAACGGCAACAGCAACGGTAGGCAGTCGAAAACGTCCTCGCCATCCCCATCGGCAATTTGGCATCAAGCAGAAGGCGGTCGTCGACCAGCTCACTAATCTGCAATGGAACGCGACGCAGAGCACCGTGAGCACCAGGGCCAAGAGCTCCCGGCGAGTAGACCGAGGAATCCGCCGCCACCTTGGCATTGCCGCCGCCGCGCGCCGTAGCATCGTCCGCTCGGTCGCCCTAGCTGAGGAAAGAGGAACCTAATGAACCCACCTCCTTACTCCTCCGTCCTCTATGCAGCTTCTTGGCGCTGGCCACGAGCAGCTTCTTCTAGGACTTCTTCTTTGCCTTCGCCTTCAGGTTGCTTGATTCGTCAAGGACGCCGCTGCTTTCTTCGACAGCCAGGATGCAGGCGTCGCTTCCCCTGTCGGAACCGAGCAGCTCGGCCGTGATGCCTCAGTCTCCGCGTCGACCTCCCGGATCGGCGAGACGCGCCCGCCGCCGTCCTCCAGGCAAAGCCGCCTCTCGGCCCCGCGCCGGGTACGGCCCGAGAAACCTGGCTCGCGGTAGGATCCACGCGAGCCGGACTGCGCGTAACTTTGCGCGTCGAGGGCTCAGTTTTTGGAAGCGCTAAAAGATTAGGAGGTGATTTTAGGAGCTGTTGGAGAGGGATTTTTTTCACTTCTTTCTAAAAACCAAGGATTAGGAGAAGGTTTAGTGAACTCTTGGAGATGCTCTAATTAAGAATGACTTAGGAATTATTCCTCTAATATTCTACCTGACCATGCTAATGCCATAGAAAGAAGTACTTTGAGTGATTTATCATTATTGATGATCAATACTTATCATATATATATCTTATCCTATGACTTACTCCTGTTATGAGTAGAATATTGGTTATGGTTTACTTCTCCATCAATAGTATAAGTTATCAATACTTGTTGATGCAAGACCTTCCCTGTGGTAAAATATAAATAACGATACCTGAAATACTCTCGGGTGAAGTGCTACAATGATATAATTATCTGTGCGCTTGCAGATTCCTTTTCATTCATATATCTTTATATTCTTTCTAGTCACATAAAATGATAAAGAACTACTTAGCATCATTCTAGTAGTAATGCTAGGCAGTACCAACAAGCATCTCTGGCACCATCACTAGGGATGACAACCTAATAAAGTGATGTTAGGAGATGTAGGTAATTAATAAGTGGCTACTAAAACAAGTGACAAGTTAATAAATACCAACACCCTCCATATCTTATATGTGACTTGAATTTATGACCCATGCTCATACAAGTTAAAACAACTCGTGTGCAGCGATGATATAGACTTCGACTCGAAGACGTAATGGGTTCTGTGCAACATATGGACACATTTGCTAATACTCCCTCCGTCCACAAAAAAAATGCAATTATGGGATTCGTGCTAGTCAAACTCACTCAACTTTAACCAAGTTTATAGTAAATAATATTAGCATTTATTTCTTCAAATAAATTTATTATCAAAATATAATATATAACTAATCTAATGATACTTATTTTGTACCATGAATGTTAATATTTTTTTATATAAACTTAGTCGAAGTTCAAACTCTTCGACTCCTCAAAAAGCTAGAATTGCATTCTTTTGTGCACGGAGGGAGTATAAAATGAAAGAGGACCGTATATGTCCCATGTTGCATCGACTTTGGTCTGGCTATCAGGCATGTATTCCTCTTACTTAATGTCTCAGAACGAATAGTAAGCATTGCTTCAAATTTCCCCAAACTTTGCAAATATATGTAATCTCAAATGTGTATGCTTTTTGCATACACAAAAGTCGGTTGATGCTACTTCCTTTGTCTACAAAAGGAAGCAATCCTTACCTTTCGATAAGTCAAATAATTTAGAGTTTCACTAAAGTTATATAAAAAATACTAATATTATGATACAAAATAAGTATCATTGAATTAATTAATTATACAATATATTTTCTATTAAACCTAATTGGAGGCATAAATTTTAATACTATTCAATATAAACTTGGTCAAAGTTAAACTAGTTTGACTTGCACAGATCTAGTTGCATCCTTTTGCGATGGGTGGAGTATTATATACTCCCTCCTCCGTCCTGTAATATAGTGAATTCCAAAAATTTTAAGACAATTTAAGGAAATCCTCAAATGACGCATGTACCCATAGATTAAACCCTTTTAAGATGTTTCTTCTCAAATTATGGTTTCCTTTTCAACTAACTTTACCAAATCTAGACGTTGACATGATGTAGAATACACTATATTTCAGTATAAATTTTATAGAAGTCATAATGCACCATACTTCATGACGGAGGGAGTACGACCTTGTCCCCAAGAAATGCCATAAGTTAAACTTTCTAAATTTGACCGAATTTACAAACATAAATACTAATATTTGTGAAAATAATTAGTATCATTACATACATCATTAAATGTATTTGTCTAGTGTATACTTATTTGATATAGAAAAGATAAAACTCGGAAAGTACTAAATCGTAATAGTATTAACCAGGAACCTCAAACCTTGAAAAGTACTAGTAGTATAGTACTTGGAAAATAGTAAATATACTTTTGATCAGACTTTCTAGAGTTAAGAAGAAACTGAAGCATGTGGTCACAGCAAAGAGCAAAGCTTGAACAGACTTGGAAAGTAGTAAATAATCTTAAAGATAGTAATTGGCAATCGTTAATTGCTGCCCGTTATCGGAGTTATTAAATTTTTTGGTAAAGATTTGATATACTCCTTCCTTGTTGTATATAGAGAGGAGCAACGAAAAATTGATGGCAAGAAACCGAAAGACGATGAGGCTAGCCAAAACCCGCAGAATCAACAATGCATGGATGCATGCACACGCACAATGACACCAAACCATCACTCCTATTTAATTGTGGGATTTGGCTGCCTCAGGTGCCATGCTCTCCTATTGGCGCGTCGCGGCCGTCGTCTGCGGCGGCTGCGGAGCCGTCGGGGCGGCGAAGTCGGCGCTGGACCAAGTCGATCTGTGTGCTCCTTGGCGATTCCTACGTCACGCCGGAGCTACCTTGTGTGAGACGTCACTACGGAACTGGAGAAACTGTTTCGCATCTCAGTTTCTGCTGCACGTAAGCTGCTGGGCATGCCGTTCTTCACTTCTTTGCATTCGATTTCCTTGTATGTGGTGTCCATTGGGCGGACTAGGTCCAAGGCCCACATTCTGTGATTCCCGTAGCCTTCAGCTTCTTGTTATTGGACCGGGCTGGGCCGTTTTCCACTCGGCTTCTGGATATATGGAGACAGACTGCAGAGAGTTACAGAGATGACCAAATGAAACTGCAGAGCAACATATGCCACGCGGTCTGGCCAGCAGAATAACCGGGTTGTGGTCCACGTGGGATGTGCCTCTATGACACTTGTACCTCTCTACTTCGTATCGTATAGTAGTGTACCATGGCTGCAGATAAGGTGCAGGCCCCCTCGTCAGCTATTGCTGACTCTAAGGATGTCTCTAATGATCTAACATTCCAGCTTATAGCTAGATGCAATTTTTTAATCACTAATAGCGTAAAAAGAAAATAAACTAACATGACTCAAGAAATAGTCATCCCCACACATTTTACAAAGTATTTCTATCTCGCAGCACGATGTTTAAGGCTTCTTGCTGCGGCCCATCTCTTCTCCATATTTATAAATTTTATATTAAAGTTTAGCTCATACTTTGGGAGATGCTCTAAAGCATGCAAACAGTTTCAAAGCATGCTTTTGTTCTACTAAAGGCACCTCTAATAATAAAGTTAACTTGCTACCTCATATAAATTTTAGAAGATATAAAATAAAGTAAACCAACATATGCTAGTATAGATAAAAAAAAACATGTAAACATAGATACATTAATCTTAGTTTATGTCTTTCCCAACTTTTCTAATCTCTAGAAGCAATGGGCAATGGTCTGGCACTCTGGCCTCGACGACATTTCAAATGATAAATAAGGTTGCTTCGCCAAACATATCCCTCCATTCGGTGTTGGCCACGGCATCGAGCCGGACTTTAACATTAGCTTTACTGTCTTGGCCAATATACGTAAATACTGAATGAATACCTATAAAACCCAGATTAGTGAGGTCACATTCAGACAATACGTCTCGGAAGGCCGACAGCCATATGTCTTTCAGGCCCCTGTCAGTGTTATTTATAGCCCCACATCACCTCATTAAAATTCCAAGAAGTAACCAAGAGGCCGAGGACATACCATGAAGATGCTTCATATATATATGACCCCAAAACCTATGCTGATCTTCCACCCTTGGCTCACTATACACAACAAAATGCATGGAGAACCAAAGGTGAAGAAGCATTTTCTCGGACATGTACATCAATGTATCTCTTGTGCTTTTCTATATATTCACCAATGAGACCTCAACCAACTCATGCTAGAAGAGTGCAAGGCCTGTTAGGAGATATAATTGGAGATATATTTGTACACGAGATAAACCTTTGGTTGGTGCGGCAGGGACTCCTATAGTTAGGTTAGTTAAACATAGAATCTTTGTAATCTCTAATTCAGGAGTCCTAGCTTAAACCGCCTATATCTGTAACATTGTTTTCTATATAAACATGGACCCTATGGTGAGCCAAGATAGGCAACCATAGTTACCCCATATTCTTTCATGGTAATCAGAGCCTCCTCTTCCCCAAAACATATCCACAAACAAATCTCGTCCGACATCCCGGCGCGACAAAGAGGGTCATGACGCTAAGGCGATCGTGGCGCCTCCTCTCGACGTGAAGACCCACGACCGGCGATCGTGGACGGTCTTCTGCGGCAGTCCAGATGGCGTCGTCCTCCTCGCATCACGACGCGAAGATTTTCCTTCGGACACCGGTGTCGGACAAAGCGACCCGGAACAACTTCGTTCTATGGAAGACCCAGTTCCTCCCGGCTGTTCGTGGTGCCAAGGCGCTAGGCATCTTGGAAGGAACTGTACACGAGCCGCCGCAAAGAAATAGAAGCGACGTCGACGGCAAGAAAAAGAAGATTCCCAATCCGGAGCATGACTCATGGGTTGAAAAAGATCAGCAGCTACTTGGCTATCTCGGTTAACTCGGTCTCAAGGAAGTCCTAGCGGAATTACGACGCAACGACCTCGGCCCAAGCATGGAAGGCCTTTGGGGTCATGTTTGCAGCGCAAATCAAGAGCGCTGGTTACTAATCTGCGCATGCAATTGGCCACCGTCAAGAAGGGAAACCTCACGACGGCGAATACTTCAACAAAATGCAGAACATCAAAGACGAACTTGCTTCAGCCGGCGTCACCATTAATGATGATGAAGTTGTTTCTCATATACTTAATGGATTAGATTTTGATTATCATCCTTTTGTGTCCTCTATGATGGGTCGTTCAGGAGATCTCTCGCTCCCTGAACTTTATTCGCTTCTGATGGAATATGACCTTCGGCTGGAGATGTATCAAGGAGCAGAACAACACCAGTCCTCGGCCAATGTGGCATCCCGAGGACGTGGGAACCGTGGGCGCTCTGGAGGCCGTCGTGGTGGCGGCAGACCCAATCTAGGGCGTCCAGGACAGAGCAATCAGTACTTCAGCAATCAAGGCAAAAATCAGCAAAGCAACAAGAAACAGCCGTGTCAAATTTGTAAGAAGGACAATCATGAAGCCAACCAGTGCTACTTCCGCTACGAAGAAGATGATCAATATCGTGGCAGGCCTTCTGCAGCTTATGGTGTTGACACAAATTGGTATGCTGATAGTGGGGCTACAAATCATGTGACTGGTGAATTAAAAAAACTCACAGTTCGAGATCGGTATAATGGGTGTGATCAAGTCCATACTGCTAGCGGTACAGGTATGCAAATTAGTAATGTTGGTCATACAATTGTTCATACCCCTAGCAGCAATCTTTTTCTCAATAATATTCTTCATGTTCCAAATGCAACCAAGAGTCTTGCTTCTGTTCATAAATTGGCCAAAGATAATAACGCCTACCTTGAATTTCATTCGGATTTTTTTGTTATCAAGGACAAGGACACGAAGAAGATTCTGTACCGCGGTAGATGTCAAGGTGGCCTCTATCTTCTCTCATCTGGCACGTCTTCCCAAGGACAGAGGCCGAATCTAGAAGCTCTTGCTGCCCATGCGCCATCTACATCTCTTTGGCATAGTCGTCTTGGTCATCCTGCTATTCCCATAGTTCAGAAGATTATCAGTTCAAATAGTTTGCCGTGTGCTAGTGATAAAAGTGTGGAGTCAGTTTGTGATTCGTGTCAGCGGGCCAAGAGCCGTCAGCTTCCCTATCCAGTCTCTAATAAAATTTCTAGTTCTCCTCTTGAGTTAATTTACTCTGATGTGTGGGGACCTGCTCCTACCTCTGTTGGGCGTCATAACTACTATGTTAGCTTCATCGATGACTACTCCAAATTTACCTGGATTTATCTTCTTAGACACAAATATGAAGTTTTTAAGGTTTTCCAAGACTTTCAGCAACTAGTAGAGCGAAAACTTTCTAGAAAAATTCTATGCATGCAATCTGATTGGGGTGGAGAATATGAAAAACTCAACTCTTTTTTTAAGAAAATTGGTATTAGTCACCGCGTCTCTTGTCCTCATGCTCATCAACAAAACGGTGCTGCCGAGCGCAAGCATCGTCACATAGTAGAAGTTGGCCTTGCTCTCCTTGCAAATGCATCTATGCCCTTGAAATTTTGGGATCAAGCTTTCCTCACTGCTACATACCTTATTAATCTTCTTCCTAGCAAGGTCGTTAATTTTGAGGTTCCTGCTATTCGACTCCTTGGTGAGACGCTCGACTATTCCAACTGCGGCGTGTTTGGTTGTGCTGTTGGCCTAATCTTAGACCATACAATTCGCACAAGAAATTATCTTTTCGCTCTCACATGATGTGCTTTTCTTGGCTATAGTTCCATGCATAAAGGGTTTAAGTGCCTTGACATATCCATCGGCCGCATCTACATATCACGTGATTGTAGTCTTTGATGAAGCTGTTTTTCCCTTTGCTGCCTTCGTTCAAATGTTGGTGCTCTTCTTCGGAAAAGAAATTATCTTGCTCCCTCCGTCTCTTCGCAATCCGGGGATGACAATTGCTATGACTTCAACAGTACTAATGCTACTAATGTGCCCGATGCTTCTACTGTGCCACAGAAAATTCTAGTGCTCCATCTTCGAAGGTCTCCCCGGTCCGCAGATTCTTTCCAGCTCCTTCGGCCTTCTGGTGCAAAGACATCCGAGTGCTGAAATCCATGCAGATCCGGCGTGGTGCCCATGTGCCGCTTGCCTGCAGGGGGGCAATCAGCCTCGGATCACCGGCAATGAGAGGAATCCGGGCTGGCACTCATGATAACACCCGTCGGGCGGTGGTTCCGGACGAAACTCCCGCCGATGATCTTGCCGACACCGATCATGCGATCATCCGGATCCGCACTGTTCCAGCGGAAAGATCAGCCCAGATCCTCTCGTCGTCCCCGGATCCATCGCCACACTCAACGTCTGTTTCAGATGAGACCGAGCCCTCTCGGTGCTCCTTCGACGCCGCCATCTGCACCGAGCTCCAACGACGGCGAGACTCGACGCAAAGTGGGATTGTGAAGCCCAAACGTATGTACGATGGTATGATCCGCTCTGATTTCTTTAGTGCCACCGGAGAACCCAATTCAGTTCAAGATGCTTTAGCTAATTCTAAATGGAAACAAGCAATGGAAGCGAATTTGATGCACTCAAGAAAAATAAAACTTGGCATCTAGTGCCAAATAAATCGAGACAGAATATAATTGATTGCAAGTGGGTGTATAAAATTAAACGAAAGGTCGATGGAAGTATTGACGATATATAAAGCTCGTTTTGGTAGCAAAAGGATTTAAGCGAGATATGGCATTGACTATGAAGACACCTTCATCCAGTTGTCAAGATTGCAACTGTGACGGGTTGGTACTTTCGATTCTTTGTTTCAAGGGATGGTGCCTAAAACAACTAGATGTGCGAGAATCGTTTCTTCATGGCGTTACGGAAGAGGAAGTGTATATGAAACAACCACCTGGATTTGAAAGTGACGAGACTCCTCATTATGTGTGCAAACTAGACAAAGCTATTTACGGGCTTAAACAGGCGCCTAGAGCCTGGTACTCCAGGTTAAGCAATAAATTAATTTCTCTTGGCTTTGTGGCTTCTAAATCAGATACATCTTTGTTTATTTATAATAGAGGTGGTATAATGATCTACATTCTCATTTATGTTGATGACATTATTGTTACAAGCAATGATTCTAAAGCTGTAACAGTTCTTCTTGCTGACCTTCGTGAAGATTTTGCCTTAAAAGATCTTGGGATGCTTCATTATTTTCTGGGCATTGAAGTCAAAGAAGAGCAGGGGGGTATTACTCTCTCCCAAGGAAAATATGCACAAGATTTATTGAAACGTGTTGGTATGGCCGACTGTAAGCCATGCACTACTCCCCTCTCGGCTTCAGAAAAGCTATCAAGCTATGAAGGTACACCACTAAGTTCAGAAGATGGTACTCGTTATAGAAGTGTTGTGGGTGCACTCCAATATCTAACCATCACTCGACCTGATTTATCATATGCTGTAAATCGGGTTTGTCAATTTCTACATGCTCCAACTACTATACATTGGACTACTGTGAAAAGGATACTAAGATATATAAGGTATACAATTAAAATGGGTTTGCGCATCCAGAAGGCAGCAGTTCCTTCTCTCAGTGCTTTCTCAGATGCGGACTGGGCAGGTGATGTGGATGATAGGCGCTCTACAGGAGGATTTGCTATATTCTTTGGCCCCAATTTAATTTCATGGAGTGCAAGGAAACAACCTACAGTTTCTCGGTCTAGTACTGAAGCAGAGTATAAAGCCATGGCAAATGCAACAGCAGAGTTGATTTGGCTTGAACAGTTGCTAACTGAGCTTGGTATTAAGCTATGCCAACCTGCAATTTTATGGTGTGATAACTTGGGTGCAACGTATTTATCTGCTAATCCAGTCTTTCATGCCAGAGCTAAACATATAGAGATTGATTTTCACTTTGTCAGAGAACGAGTTTTGAGAAAACAATTGCAGGTTCGGCTTATATCTACAAGAGATCAGTTAGCAGATGGGTTCACTAAGGCGCTTCCTGCGGCAAAGCTACGAGATTTTGTACACAATCTCAATCTTACAAGTGGCTGAAAGTTTCGATTGAGAGGGGGTGTTAGGAGATATAATTGGAGATATATTTGTACACGAGATAAACCTTTGGTTGGTGCGGCAGGGACTCCTATAGTTAGGTTAGTTAAACATAGAATCTTTGTAATCTCTAATTCAGGAGTCCTAGCTTAAACCGCCTATATCTGTAACATTGTTTTCTATATAAACATGGACCCTATGGTGAGCCAAGATAGGCAACCATAGTTACCCCATATTCTTTCAAGGCCACCTCCAGTTGCACAACTATCCACACTCATGATTTTTAAGGCCCAAATGCCACCTCAGGTTTGCAACGCGCTAAGACCCAAACTAGGCCAATGGCAAGTACAATGGCCAACTAGGAGATTTATAATAATGGACAATGATTAACGTTTTGCTGACTGTTAATAATTTACTCACAACCACTGAAACTGCATGCTAGTGCATATGGCTCAACACTACTTGGTTCATTGTGGACGAGGTTACGGAAGGAAACGGTGAAGTCTACCTTATACAGGGATAGCTTGATTTGTTATTTTCAAAATTGATAATATGGACATGGACACTTATTTGATGCACTGATATATAACATGTGGTAAAACTTGTGAAGTACATTGGTTAGGGTCAGTTTGGTTTTTTGGGATAGGAGGGACGTGATAGATTCGATTTTTTTTTATGTGATCACTACTAGAGAACAGACTTTAGAACGATGTCCCAATTTGGCATTAGCCTCGGCATTTTTTGCCGCCGGGACTAAAGGTCCCTGCCCAACGGTCGTCCGCGTGGCAGGGATCTTTAGTCCCGGCTGAAATTATCAACCGGGAAACCTTTAGTCCCGGCTGGTAATACCAGCCGGGACTAAAGGTTTTAGTCCCGGTTTGGGTGATACCCCGGAAATAAATATTAATCTTTAGTCCCGGTTTGGCCACCTAACCGGGACTAATTATGCCGGCCTATACACCGGCTCATTTCTTCCTCCCCGAGCCCGAGCCATTCTATTCAAACTCACTGCCTCTGTTCTTCAGCTTGCTGTTGTTCTTGCTCTCTCCCCCTCCATTGGTGTTGCTCTTCGATTTTGGAGGTAACAAACTTAATCCTGTTATGTTTTATCAGTAGCTTATCTCATTTTGCGATGTAGATGCATGTGTAACTTTATATGTTGGACTTTATTATGATTTTATATGTCATTTTTAGCTCAAAATCACATGATGATTTGCATATATGTTTGGATAAACAAAAGTTAAATTAGTTCATCAAAATCACGCCTCGCTCGTCCCTCGCTGGAGCACGCGCCATCATCCTCGTCCCCGGCGGCTTACGTGATCTTAGAATTAATTTTTTCATGAAATGAAAAACTTAGAAAATTGTACAAAATCCGTACTAGTTGAACTTGCGGACCGTGATCATCTCGGCGAGCATTTTCTCTGCCGAGCGGTAACGGACGTCAAGGAGGAGCTTTGATTCTATGAGGGAGAGCGGCAACGGTCGTGGAAGACCGTGTTCCCTTCCTCATAGAATCGGAGCTCTTCCTTGGCCAAGTACGGTGCCGTCCGGTGAAGAAATGCTCGCCGAGACGATCACGTAAGCAAGGTCAACTAGTACGGATGGTTATTTATTGAAACATGTTTTTGAGCTATGTGATTTCTATGTCATTTTTAGCTCAAAATCACATGATGATTTACAATAGTAAAATCACTTGATAGTTTGATATTTTACTATTATACATAGTACATATTTCATGGTTTAGTTAGATAAATAAATAATTTTAGTTTTGTTTAAATATATTATTTTAGAAAATGTGAAATTTACGATGGTTTGCAAAAATAAGTATAGAAAGTAGACGACAAGCTGGTATCGGATCCTCGGCCTCTCGTTCGGTTCTTGAACGATCGAGGCCGAACTCCCTCTCATTATCTCTGCGGCTAGTGTAAGCAGAAGATTGTGATGGAGTACCGAGTCAAGAGACAGGGACCCAACAAGGGTCGTGTTTTCTACAAGTGCCCGGATCACGATGTGAGTTTCTTACGCATTTGATTATTATGGCTAATTGACCTGCTTTTCTTGAATATTTTTGACTAAGTATTTTTTGACTTTAATTTCAGTGGGAGGGCAATGGATGCGATGGTTGGTACTGGGAGGAAGATTATGCTACATACGTGCGAGAGAATTAATTGCTTCTTTGATGAGGCGATGAGCCAAATGAGGAGAAGCTTATTGATATTCAACAAAAGAATGATTTGTCTGCTTTTAGTTGCATACGATCACGAAATAATTATATTCTTCAAGTGCATTGTAGTTTTAGTTTGTTTAGTGATAGTTGGGATTGCTTACGTTGTAGCCGTGCTTAGTTAATTAATCAACCGTGTGTGTGTCATCTATGTTGTGTAATAAAATACTTAATTATGTTCAAGGTTTTCATAATTTGTCGTGTAATACAGATTATGTCACGCCATTGGATGTACAATGCCGATCGCCGCTCCCAAGACTTTGTTGAGGGCTTGCACTATTTCTTAGGTGTGGCCGAGGCAAATAAGCGGGATGGTTTCATGTGCTGTCCATGTGCCCTATGTAAGAATTTAAAGGAATATTCAAGCTCAATGAGTCTTCATTCACATTTGCTTAAGTCAGGTTTCATGTCAAACTATATATGTTAGACTAAGCATGGAGAAAGCGGGGTCATGATGGTAGAAGGTGAAGGAGAAGATTTAGACATTGATGACATTATTGCTCAGTATGGTGCCTTTGATGATACTACAATGGGGGGAGATGAAGAAGAGGTAGCGGTAGAAGATGATCTCGGTGATGCTCTTGACGATGCCATTCGTGATGCACAACAAGAATGGGAAAGTGAAAAGAGAAAGTTAAGTTCGAAGCGCATGCTTGAGGATCATAGGAAGTTGCTATACCCGACGGCCAAGAGGGGCAAAAAGCTAGGTACAACACCGGAATTGCTACAAAGGAAGGCAAAAGAATGGTGTATCCGACAAGGCATTTGAGAATTTATTGAACCTCATAAAGAAGATGCTTCCGAAGCCAAATGAATTGCCCACCACTACGTCATTTAAGCAAAAAAGGTTTTCGCCTTTGGGATTAAAAATCCGGAAGATACATGCATGTCCTAATGACCGCATCCTCTACCATGGCAATGAATACGAGAATTTGGATGAATGCCCGTGTATGTAAAAGCATCATGGTATAAGATCGGCGCGATGATCCTAGTGACGTCGAGGGTGAACAACGTCCTAGAAAGAAAATCTACTGCCAAGGTTATGTGGTATGCTCCTATAATACCACGCTTAAAACGTTGTTCGTAAATAAAGACCATGCAAAGTTGTTGCGGTGGTATAAAGAAGACCGTAAGGTAGACAATATCTTTGAGACACCCAAATGATGGGTCCCAAAGGGAGAGCGATAGACAGGAATTTCTAGAGTTTACAAATGAGGCTAGAAACTTAAGGTTCGCCTTAAAATACAGATGGTATGAATCCTTTTGGAGAGCGAGAGAACTAGTCATAGCACTTGGCGCCACTCTATGTATCTACAACCTTCCTCCATGGTTATGCATGAAGCGGAAGTTCATTATGATGCCGATCCTCATCCAAGGTTCGAGGAAACACAGCAACGATATTGATGTCTATCCGAAGCCATTAGTTGAAGAACTTCTAGTTTTATGGAACAAACCAGGTGTATGCGTTATGCGATGAGTACAAACAAGAACACTTTGACCTACGAGCAATGTTGTTCGTAACAATCAATGATTGGCCTGCTTTAAGTAAGCTTTCAGGTCAGACAAACAAAGGATATAATGCATGCACACATTGTTTTGATGACCTTGACAGTATATATTTAAAAAGATGTCGAAAGGTCGTGTACCTTGGCCATCGTCGATTCCTTCCTTTGAATCACCAAGTAAGAAAGAAAGGGAAACATTTTAAAGGTAAGCCAGACCACCGGAAGAAGCCTCATAACCGAACCGGGGAAGATGTACTCGCAATGGTCAAGGATGTGAAAGTAGTATTTGGAAAGGGACAAGGCAGTGAATCTGTTCCTAAAGATGCTAAGGGACACGCACCCATGTGGAAGAAGAAGTCCATCTTTTGGGAGCTACCCTATTGGCAAGTCCTAGAGGTCCGCAATGCAATCGACGTGATGCACCTGACAAAGAATCTTTGTGTGAACCTGTTAGGATTCATGGGTGTGTACGGGAAGCCAAAGGATTCACTTGAAGCACGCCAGGACTTGCAGGGCATGAAAGAACGAGACAACCTTCATCCAGAGAAGACAGATGATGGACGTCATTACTTAAGTCCTGCTACCTACACGCTTAGCAAAGAAGAGAGGGACATCATGTTCGAATGTCTAAGCAGCATCAAGGTCCCATCGGAATTCTCCTCCAATATAAAGGGTACAATAAATGTGCCAGATAAGAAATTCCTAAACTTAAAGTCCCACGACTACCACATGTTTATGACGCAATTGCTTCCAGTTGCTTTAAGAGGAATTCTACCTCCACATGTACGTCTAGCCACCGTGAAGCTATGTGCATTCCTCAATGCAATTTCTCAGAAGGCAATCAATCTAGTGGAACTAGCTACTCTATAGAATGATGTGGTTCAATGTCTTGTTAGCTTTGAGTTGGTGTTCCCTCCATCCTTCTTTAATTTCATGACACACCTCCTAGTTCATTTGGTGAAGGAGATTAGTATTCTTGGACCTGTGTTCTTACATAACATGTTCCCCTTCGAGAGGTTTATGGGAGTCTTGAAGAAATATGTGAAAGTCCGTTCTAAGCCTAAAGGAAGCATTGCCCAGGGCTATGGAACAGAGGAGGTCATTGAGTTCTGTGTTGACTTTATTCCTGACCTTGCCCCGATTGGCGTTCCCGAATCACGACACGAGGGGAGACTCAGTGGTAAAGGAACTTTAGGGAAGAAAACATATATCGGCATGGAAGATGATTATTTCAATAAAGCACACTACACAGTTCTTCCGAACTCATCATTGGTGCATCCGTACATCGAGATACATAAGGAGTTCTTACGATCCAAGTTTCCAGGGAAGACTGAAGCTTGGATTAGGCGTTAGCACATGGAAAGTTTCAGTGGTTGGTTGTGAAAAGAATGTCAAGGCGATGACAATATTGATGAGCAACTGTATTTATTGGCTAGGCAGCCATCGTGGCATATCCTCACGTACCAAGGGTACGAGATAAATGGGAATACATTTTACACAGTTGCCCAAGATAAAAGGAGCACCAATCAAAATAGTGGTGTTCGCATAGATGGCACAGATCCAAATGGAAATATACAAACATATTATGGTCGCATAGAAGAGATATGGGAACTAGACTACGCACCTAATTTTAAAGTCCCTTTGTTCCGGTGCCAATGGGTGAAGCTGACCGGAGGAGGGGTAACAGTCGATAAAGAGTATGGAATGACAACAGTGGACCTCAACAATATTGGGTACAAAGAGGAACCATTCGTCCTTGCTACCGATGTGAGTCAGGTGTTCTATGTGAAAGACATGTCTACAAAATCAAAGAGAGGAAAAAACGAAGACATCAACTCAATGATCAATGAGCCAAAGCGCCACATAATTCTTTCTGGGAAAATAAATATAGTGGGAATTGAAGACAAGTCAGACATGTCAGAAGATTATGAAAGAAATGTCCGAATTCCACCCTTCATAGTGAAGAAAGATCCAAGCATCATGTTAAATGATGAAGACACTCCATGGTTACGACAAGATCATAACCAAGGGTCATACGTCAAGAAGAAATTCACTGTTGTGCCCGCATGATACAACGATGCATGTTTAATATATTATGTTTTAGAGACGGATATTATGTAAAATGTTATGCAAGTTTGACCAAGTCAAATTTGGTCAAATGAAAAAACAACACTTTGACTATAGTATTATGAACTCTAAATGACTTCAAATTGAAAAGTTTTGAATACCAAGTTTGTTAAACTCAAAAAGATCTACAATTGTTGTTTTGGTCAACTTTCCATTTGAGAAAGTTTGGACGGTTCAAATTTGTGATTTTTAAATTTCGACGTCTACAAACTAGTTTTCGGAACCCTAAATTGTCTCAAATTGAAAAGTTTTGAATACCAAGTTTGTTCATCTCATCAATATCTACAATCCTTATATAGGCCATTTTTTCATTTGAAAAATCTTGAACAAAATGTAGTTTAAATTTCACAAGTGTGTGACATAGTTTTAGAAAGTCTATGAGATTCAAGAAGTTGTGACTAGTGTTTGATAAAAATTTCTTAAATGGGAAAATGAGCTATGTAACAATTGTAGATCTTGCTGAGATGATCAAACTTGGTATTCAGAGTTTTTTCATCTGAGGTAATTTAGTGTCTCATTTGAGTAAGTTTGACCAAGTCAAATTTGGTCAAATGAAAAAACAACACTTTGACTCTAGCATTATGAACTCTAAATGACTTCAAATTGAAAAGTTTTGAATACCAAGTTTGTTAAACTCAAAAAGATCTACAATTGTTGTTTTGGTCAACGTTCCATTTGAGAAAGTTTGGACAGTTCAAATTTATGATTTTTAAATTATGACGCCTATAAACTAGTTTTCGGAACCCTAGATTGTCTCAAATTGAAAAGTTTTGAATACCAAGTTTGTTCATCTCATCAATATATACAATCCTTATATAGGCCATTTTTTCATTTGAAAAAGCTTGAACAAAATGTAGTTCAAATTTCACAAGTGCGTGACATAGTTTTAGAAAGTCTATATGAGATTCAAGAAGTTGTGACTAGTGTTTGATAAAAATTTATCAAATGGGAAAATGAGCTATGTAAAAATTGTAGATCTTGCTGAGATGATCAAACTTGGTATTCAGAGTTTTTTCATCTGAGGTCATTTAGTGTCTCATTTGAGCAAGTTTGACCAAGTAAAATTTGGTCAAATGAAAAAACAACACTTTGACTCTAGTATTATGAACTCTAAATGACTTAAAATTAAAAAGTTTTGAATACCAAGTTTGTTAAAATCAAAAATATCTACAATTGTTGTTTTGGTAAACTTTCCATTTGAGAAAGTTTGGACGGTTCAAATTTGTGATTTTTAAATTTCGACGCCTACAAACTAGTTTTCGGAACCCTAGATTGTCTCAAATTGAAATGTTTTGAATACCAAATTTGTTCATCTCATCAATATATACAATCCTTATATAGGCCATTTTTTCATTTGAGAAAGATTGAATAAAATGTAGTTCAAATTTCACAAGTATGTGACATAGTTTTAGAATGTCTATATGAGATTCAAGAAGTTGTGACTAGTGTTTGATAAAAATTTCTCAAATGGGAAAATAAGATATGTAACAATTGTAGATCTTGCTGAGATGATCAAACTTGGTATTCAGAGTTTTTTCATCTGTAGTCATTTAGTGTCTCATTTGAGCAAGTTTGACCAAGTCAAATTTGGTCAAATGAAAAAACAACACTTTGACTCTAGTATTATGAACTCTAAATGACTTCAAATTGAAAAGTTTTGAATACCAAGTTTGTTAAACTCAAAAATATCTACAATTGTTGTTTTGGTCAACTTTGCATTTGATAAAGTTTGGACGGTTCAAATTTGTGATTTTTAAATTTCGACGCCTACAAACTAGTTTTTGGAACCCTAGATTGTCTCAAATTGAAAAGTTTTGAATACCAAGTTTGTTCATCTCATCAATATCTACAATCATTATATAGGCCATTTTTTCATTTGAAAAAGTTGTAGAACAAAAAATACTACATTTTCTTTATTTTTATAGCTTCAACAAAAAATTCCTGTCAATTTTGGTCACAAACCGAGAAAAAATTGAAACATTGACGTTACAATAATGTGATAATAAATTTCCTATCGAATAATATTAGTTTTATTAATTTTAAGTTACAAATATATTTTTGCATTAACAAAATACTTAGTATTAGTAACATTTATATTCTATATTCATAAAAGAAATTAAAAACTTTAGGTTACAAAATTTTCCTATTTACAATAAATAATTAGTTAATCAATAGTATTTTTTAAAATAAATATTGCAAAGTATTGAAGTTGCTATGGAATTAATTGATTAACCTAGTATTAAACAAAATCAAAATCCCAGTGCCTTTCCAATTACGCCATGGGGTTGCCAAAATTTTCGAGCCTTGATCCCGGCCCAAAGCCAAGCACGGACTAAAGGGTGGTCGGCAATTTGGTGCCCGCCCAAAAAATACTTTTTAGTCCCGGTAGGTAACACCAACCGGGACTAAAAAGCCTTTAGTCCTGGCTTGTAAGGCGAGCCGGGACTAAAGGGTTGGACCTTTAGTCCCGGTTAGTCTTACCAGCTGGGACTAAATGTCCTTTAGTCCCGGCTGGTGAGCTGGGACTAAAGGGTCTCGGCCTATATATATCGAATGGTTTCATCTTCTACTTTTCGATGTACACGTCGATCATCGCCGCCGCCACCCATCTTTGATCTCGCCTCACGCTTGACCCGCTTGGCCGTCGAGCTCGTCTCTGCCGCGCCGCCATCGTCTTCTACCCCCGCCCGGCCGCGCCATCCGCCCGGCCCGCATCGCGTGTCGTCTCTCCGCCGCATCCCGTCTCTGCCGCCGCACCCGATCGAGCCCACCCTCCGTCGTCGACCGCTTCCCGCCCGGCCTCGTCGTCGAGCCCCGCCGTCTCCGCCGTACGTCGTCCTCGCGTGAGGTGCTCAGCTCGGCCCGTGGCTGCCCGACCGCCTACGCGCTCATGCCCAGCCATCCATCCGCCCGACCACCTTAGCTAGCTCTCGGCCATATATATGTTAGATTAAAATGTTAGATTTAATTAGTAGTTTAATGTTAGCTGCCCTCGCCAGTATTAAAATGTTAGATAGTTTTTGATATATATGTTAGATTAAAATGTATTAAAATTTAATTAGTAGTTTATTGTTAGTTTTTTAGTTAGTTTTTTAGATAGTTTTTGATATATGTTAGATTTAAATTTATTAAAATTTAATTAGTACTTTATTTAGATAGTTTTTTATTATAGTTTTTGATATATGTTAGATTAAAATGTATTATCTATTACTAGTTTATCTAATTTCATGTTAGATTTATTTAATTGGATTTAGTAATTATATATTCTATCTCTCTATATATATCTAGAGAGAGATTCTATATGTATACATATGTACTTAATTATTTCTATATGTATATATACATGTACTTATTTTCATGTGTTGAGAGAGAGAGAAAATTATATCTTGAGAGACATTCTATGTGTTATCACATGCATATCTAGAGATATAGACATATGCACTTATTTCTATGTGTTGAGAGAGAGAAAATATATTGTATCATTCTATGTGTATATATATACATGTACTTATTTCCATGTTTTTGGATCGAAAGTGTTTTTGATTCGATTCCAAAGCCTATACCTTATTATTGTTTATCCTTATGAAATATTATGTGTTATTATATTTAATTGGATTTAGTAATTCTATATGTGTTATCACATGTACTTATGTTATGTACCATAGTAATTCTATCTATGTGTTATCTTGAAGATACAAATGGTCGCTTGGGATGATGACATAATGGCGTATATATTATCAACGCTTGACCAATGTGGATGTAGATGACACAAGTCAAGATTTCTATTGATTATGAGGATATCCTAAATATGCCAATGGTTGAAGATCAACAAATTGTCGCGCAAGAAAATACTGGCGAGGTATATTCGATTATCTATCATCTCTTATAGATGCATGCGTATGTATATTTGTTGTTAATCATTGTGTTTCTACTCATGTAGCCGGTCTCGGATCTACATCAACCACCGACAAAAAGTAGGAAAGTCCGAGGGCCAAAAAAGCCATTAGAGGGCGTTTCATAATATCGAATTTCGACACCGACACCGGTAAAACCATTGGGACCACATGCTCGGACATATGTCAATCAATGTGGGTTCATTGTAAGGGATAGGATCCCAGTTAGTGCTCGTGAATGGAAGCAGAAGATATCCGCTCCTAATGTTAGTTTTGTATCTGATCGTGACAAGAACCTAGCTTGGAGAGATATCACTCAGCATTTTATATTACAAGCAGATGATGCTTTGAAGGAGCTAGTGAGGATTGGACAATGAAGAAGATGGCAACATTGTTCCAGAGTTGGAAGAAGACATTGTATAAAAAGTTTATCTTGAAGAATGCTACGCGGATTTCAATGCTAAGGCGTTTGTCAAGTTGAGTCCCATTGGGATGCCTTCGTAGAATACAAGACATCTCAAGACAAGTGAGGAACGTGTGATGAGGAATCGGCAGAATGTCCGACAGAAAGCAATACCATCATCGCATGGGATCAGGTGGTTATAGGAGTGCTATTCCCAAGTGGTAGAACCTAGAAGCAAAGATTACTGCCAAGGGAATCATACCTGAAATAATAGAGAAGAACTAGCCTCAACGCGCGAAGAATTGGTTCTACGCTCATGGGGAAGCCTAGACCCGGACAACGGCAAGCTAATTTTGGCCAAAAATTGAGAGAGCAACACGAGACTAGCTCGTGCTAGGGAAGAAGCCGATAGTGGTGTTTTTCAAGCCCAACAGAGAGAAGGATGAATTGACATATGCCCTAGAGAATCCCGAACACGGTGGTCGAACAAGAGGCTATGGGGCGGTTCCGTGGCTACTCGCATTCCCAGCAGACAAGGATACCTACAGAAGCCGCCAGAGAAAGAAGGATGAGGAGGCAGAACGAATCCGTGCATTGGAGCAATTTGTTGATGAGTCACAACAAGCATTGCTTGAATCACGTGAATGAGAAAAATCTCTTGAGGCAAGAATGCAAGAGGAGATCAAGAGGCAAGTGCAGCTAGCAATGAGTCAAATGCAATCGCAATCAACGCCGGAGTCACCATTAGCCCGTTGGTCGGATGAAAAGCGGTTGTGCTTCTACGGAGCTGCCGATTATTCAAGACGACGCTGGGTTGTGCTTCCCTATTGATGACATTACCGAGCCTCTAACAACATGTGAGCTGCACATTCCAGATGGTAATAATGCATCAATCATGGTGGTCATCGGGGTTGTATCTCCAATAGACCGAACGAAGACACCAAGAATCCATGGGTCGATTATTCAACTTTGGATATGCTAGCGTCTCGGTCGATAGAGTGCTCAAAGGTTACAAACAATGTTCCTCTTGACATTGAAGGCGGTGATGGGGAGAAGACACTAGGAGAAGCGGAAAGACATTTATTCAATGGCACAAACGCTTCATCATCATTCTGAGGGCGCCACCGCTTCCCCTACCTCACCCTAGGTACGAATGAAAGTGAATGAAATATTATTTTCCATTAATTTTCTATTGGCTTCAAAAATAATTGACACATAACTTGTTTTTGTAGCAGGTCTCCCCCAGACCTAGCCTAATCATTCATTCCCCATCTCATCACAAAGCGTCATGGGGGCGAGACGACTTCATCCCCACGGCGATCGCCAACTCCTACACCGCCCCATCGCCTCCACAACGATCTCCAACTCCTACACCGCCCCACCGCCTCCACAACAATCTCCAACGCCTCCACGCCGGTCTCCACCAACATCGGCCTCATCGCCTCCACGCGGTCTCCAACACCGCCCCACCCCCTCCACAAATGACGCACTACAAAGACGTCTAAGGTCCCAAGGCAAAGAAAACCACCGAGAAAAAGAGTTATTTCTCAAGAAATACTTCCTAAAAAGACTGATGAGCAAATAGCAGCTGAAGAAGACAAAAAAGTGAAAGATTTTTTTATAGATATCAAAAACAAGAATCAAGCGAAGCTTAAGGAGAAGCCGTACTTTTACATACCACGAGATGTGCTGAGGTAGAAGGTCGATGCTCATAAGAAAAAGATGATTGAACTTCGTAAGCTTTCGCCACTATCAGACTATGACCTCTCCCTCGTGAAGTCACATGATGCAGATAAGAAAAGGAAAAGAGCATCAGGGAAGGATGTCCCACAGCTCGGACAACAGAAGCAACCAATGCAAAATCTTGTTGTTGCTAATGAATATAGTTCCAATATAGAAGTCTATCGACCAGACAACTCTAGAGAAGTGTCGGTTCAAGCCCTTAATGCTTTTTTTGAAGATACTGGTTTAACCTTGGATCAATTGACGGGCAAAGCTCCAATCCAGAACCTAGAAGTTGATACCTGGAAGACTTATAAATATGGTAAAAGTCTGTACAACCCTGCGGCTCTGAATGAATTGGTACGCAAATGTACTTGCTCAATAAATGGTACATGCAGGCATGTGGCAGGGGTGAGGAGTGGATCTTTGTCAGATTTAGAGACCATCATTACTTTCGTGGCGATGACATCTTACATATTAGTTTCGAAGAATTGCATCAACTATGCCACATGGACGCTCTGGACAAATCAATCATTAGCTCCTTTTGTTTGTAAGTGATTCTTACTTTTATTTAATAAACTTACTTCCATGCGTACGTGTATATAATTATCCTCACATGTAACTTATATTTATATACAGATTCCAGATGTCAGAGCTCCAAAGAATACAAGACACCAGTGTTGGCTTCATTGATCCTTATATCGTATTCAAAACCGATATTATTCCCAAGGAGCAGTGGGTATCTGAAGCACAGAAGAATATCATGAGGTTCTTCGTGAAGCAGCATGACAAGACAACAATACTTTTCCCGTACAGCTTTGAGTAAGTGTTAATAATAATGTAGTCTACATATTTTATGTAATATCAATACAACTTATATGCATGTACGTGTGTGTATAAACCAATGTAGGTTTCACTGGATACTCATTGTCATTGAGTTAAACTCAAGTCGGTTAGTAATCTTGGACTCGAAGAGAAAAGAGCGGGCACTATACCAAGATATGATAGACATTATCCAGGAGTAATTTCGATCTCTCGCGCACAACTATTATTGAATAGACTTTGGCATAATTTATTAACGATCGTACATTATTGGTCGCACAGGGTTTGGAATGAGTTTATTCGGCAACACCGCAAGGATTACAAGGCACCACTTAATGTAGTTGAAATACCAGTAAGTTGTACTATATATATACTTCCCCACGTGTTTAATTACTATATCGTATTTCAATTTACGTGTGAGATGATGAGAATAATCTTCTTCTCGTATAGTGGTGTTTGCGACAGTAACCAGGTAATAACTTGTGTGGATACTACGTTTGTGAATTTATCACTGTGCACATAAGAAGAACTCCTAAAGATGTCCTCAGAGTACGTATATATCAATTTTTTATTTATTTTTAAATGAATATATATATATATATGTATGTATTAATACTTTTCCTTTTATTTCAAATGCAAGACTGAATGGTTGAAACAAAGGGTCATGCAAAAATACCATCTAAAAGCAGTTCAAGAGTCAATAGCAGGATTTCTTCTAGAAAAAATGCTAAATCCCAACGGCGAGTTCTATTTTGATCCTAAAGAATAAATGGTGTAAATTAAATGTTTATTGATATCGTTATTTTCGAGAACAAGATTATGAAAGTGTTGTATATATACATATATATATATCTATAATATATATAGGTTCATACTTTATTCGAATATAATAATGCTCGAGATGAGAATTAGATGTAATTATATGCGTGCGTGTATTTATATTAGCAACGTAGAATACGTACATAAAAATATATTATATATTAAACAAATACGTGTAACTGAACTGAAAACAAATTAAATAAAAAAAAGAAAAAAAAGGAACCTTTAGTCTCGGTTGGGGTTACCAACCGGGACTAAAGGGTGCGGCCACGTTTGCTCGGCTGGAGGGCCTTTAGTCCCGGTTGGTAACACCAACCGGGACTAAAGGTCCCTCTTTAGTCCCGGCTTGATGACCCGGGACTAAAGGTGGCACCTTTAGTCCCGGGATCGTTGTCCCGGCACGGTAACCGGGACTAAAGGCCGTTACCACTCGGAACAACAAGTTCATTCTGTAGTAGTGGATGGTCCCTGCTCTATATATGTTTGGTTGAGGAGACGAGTACGTCCCCGCTATATGTTCAGTTGGAGGAATGGAGATGAAGGAGATACATCACTGTCTGTACTCTGTTACACATCTGTTTAGTGGAACCCAGGTGTCATCCTCTCTCAACTTCTTCCTCCTTCACCATAGTTTGCGCTATGACGGGGGCCAAGCTCGCCCTCGGCTGCCTCGTCAGGGCCGAGGCCGCTTGCGCGCATGGCTGCACTTGCTGGGATACTTTAGAGTTTACAATTTTCTTGTTGTCTCCTCTCTCTCTCTCTCTCCTTACATATATATCGCTCACACACGCCACTCAGGGCCAAACATCACCGGGTTGGGCCTCCTGTTCCTCTTGGGCCGTGTAGCAACCGACTGAGCCACGGTCTCTTGGTCATCGACATCAGCAGGGGCATCTTTAGTTGTAGAAGCTGGTAAGGGAACAGGGCTGCTGACATCCCCTCCCGTTTTGGAACCTGCATGTCCCCAGGCAGGGGCCCTGGGAAAACGGCGACGATGTTCTTCCAGAGATTCCTAGGTTGCAAGCGACGCCGGCATTTGTGACCACTGGACCAGCACCTGCTGAACTGGGTGGGAGCCAGCAGTCCATCGATTCTGAAGGATACGATCCGGGACCTAAAACTCAACCAAGTCATTAGGAAGTGCAGATGAGACCACCTGATTTCCTGCCGAAGCCTTCAGTTACGAAACGTGGAATACGGGGTGCACCGCCGCTGATGGAGGGAGTTCCAGCCCAAAGGCCACCGCGCCAATTTTTGCCAGCACGCGGTATGGTCCGAAGAAATGGAATGCCAGTTTCTGGTGGGCACGCCGGGCCACCGAAGATTGAACATATGATTGAAGCTTGACCAAGACCATATCACCCACTTCGAATGAACGCTCTGAATGGCGCTTATCGGCTTGTCGCTTCATGCGCGCCTGGGCGCGTAGCAGATGTTGGTGGACCAGCTGCAGCCACTACTGGAGGCGCATGCTTTGCCGAGGGCCTCTAGCCCTCGGTAAAGGCTTTGCCGAGGGCTGCCCTCGGCAAAGACCCCTCGGGGAATTTTTAGACGGCGAAGGGGTCTTTGCCGAGGGCCATTTATCGGGCACTCGGCAAAGCCTTTGCCGAGGGCCAGGACGGCCCTCGGCAAAGAAAAGAAGCCGTCAGGCGCCGGCGCCGTTGGCGGTTTCTTTGCCGAGGGCCGACCCTCGGCAAAGAAATGGTTTTTTTTTTGAATTTGTTTGCCGAGGGCCGACCCTCGGCAAATAATATTTTTTAAAAAAAACCTTTGCCGAGGGCCTCCTCCCTGGCCCTCGGCAAAGAAATTTTCAGGATTTTTTAAAAATTATTTGCCGAGGGCCAGCCTCGGTAAAGAAATGGGTTTTTTGAATTTTTTTTAACCCTTTGCCGAGGGCCTGCTCCCTGGCCCTCGGCAAAGAAATTGTTAGGATTTTTTTCCAAAAACATCTTTGCCGAGGGCTATTGCTTGGGCCCTCGGCAAAGGACCCTTCTTTGTCGAGGGCCTTGGTCATTGCCCTCGGTAAAGAGGTAGAAATTTAATTTTTTTTTTGTTTTTTGCATTCCATCGACACAAGCATTTCATATACATATATATATATATATATATATATATCACACAGAACCCATTTTCTCACAATATATCACAACCATAATTGTGAACCACAAATCATAATATATTACAACGACAAGTCAGATGTTCATCATCATTCACATGTTTATTACGACAAGTTAATGAAATCTAAGCACAAGTCACAACCATAAATCATAAATCACGCTAAAGTCCAACCACATCACCTAGCACGAGTCCTCATCAAGCTAGCCTATGAGACGATGGTGAAGGAAAAGCAGGATCACCCGGTGACGCACTAGCGGGTTGATTGGAACCCGCGGACGGAAGCTGCACAAAGAAGCAGAGATTGCATGTGTGAGTAATCCAGAAAAACAGTTTTGAAACTTAGAGATTGCATCTAGTATTGTAGTAATACAAAAGGATTAGACTCAATTGAAAATTTCGGCAGCACCTCCCCTGCACGGGGAGGTTTCCAAAACCTGTAAGAAACGACGACACGAACGCCGACATCCATAACGGCACGAACGCCGATATCCACAACGGCACGAAGGCCGACATACATGCAAAGCATAAGCGAAAAGTGAACTTTCATACTTACAGGAGTAGCTGCAGGAGTAGGAGGTGGAGGAGCTGAAAACTGCACAGGTACACCCGATGCTTGCCCAAGACTTTGCATGATCACCATCATTTCCGCCATCTGCTTCTGCGCGGCCTCGAACGCAACCTTCTGGGCCTGTAGTTGTGCGGTCAGCTCCGCGTTCTGCTCTTGACTTTGCCTTTTTGTTTCTTGCAGCTCGGCCTGCAATATTTCACTCCAATGTATCAGTAATGCAAATCTAATTTAGGTGTGTAAATATCTACGTACGATGAGTAAAACAGGAATTACCTGGAGTGTTTGGACCTGCTGCAGTGCTGAAGAAGGCCGTGGACTTATGGGCTGGCTAGAGCTCGTGCTCCGTGCTCGGATAGCGTCGAGGGAGGGAACAGTGGTGGAGTCGATGGCGCCGTCTGCAATCCACAGCCGCCCGTGCTTCTTGCCTCCTCCGAGCCTCATGATCGCCTCTGCATCAATGGGCTCAGTGCGCACATTGTTATCTTCCCCATAGATCTCCCTTACCGTTGACGTGTACTCTTGGACTTTAGTGTACACGTTCGGGTCGGAGTACACCTGGGGCGGGGCAGCCGGGTCGAAGGAGACAGAGGACGACGCCCTGCCCATGTGGGACATAGCCCACGCAGAGAACTCCGAGACCTCCTCGCCCGGGTGCGCAGCCTCCTGCGAGAAAGACGAGAAGATGGTGAGAAATCAAGCAGAATTGAGCATCAAAATAAATAAAAGAAATCACTTACGTATGCTTGTTTGTATCCGGGGAGGCTACGACTGCCTTGATGGTGAGTTGGACCTTGCCTCATCAGACGCTGTTCCCGCTGCCTCTCATGCGTGTGAACAAAGTCCTGTGATAACCACTTGTCCACGATCATGGCCCAGCACTCGGGATACGATCAGCACCACCAGGGAATCACCTACAAGTCATCGAATATTTGTCATATAAGAAGATGAAATTGAACCTACTTAATATCAAAATGAATCATTATGAATGTTATTCGCCTACCTCAAGGTACTTGTCCCGGGTCAGCGTAATCCGTCTTGCTTGAGGCTTGGGGAGGGACTGCCTAAGTACCGACCTGTAGTAGTCTATGTGGGCCTAGACGCGCCCATGGTGGTGCGTCTCGGTGACGTACTTCCTACAAGCTGCGGCAGCCGCCCGATCCGCCTGGGCCTCAAGTCCTTCTTCGGCCTTGAAATATTTCTGCATACAAAACCGATGTATCCATTCATTATTTCGATAAAATATTTAACCAATGAATGCGATGTATTAAGCAATATTGTGCGAGAGAGACTTACCCAAAACTCCGCCAATACTCGCTCCTGCTTGTTGCGGTAAGTGTCATCCGTGACCAGCGCGTACCTGTCCTAGTTGGAGGCCCGCTCCCGCACCACCGGCTCTTCGGACAGTTGCACAATGCCGGGGTACCATTTCCTGCACAAAACACCAAGGATGCTCGCGGGGGTGCGTGCTGGAGTACCCGACAAAACCAACCAGGCCCTACACAAGTGATTAAGAAAATTTATCAGTTTCTCTTAAGATTTCCAACATATCTTATGAAGTAGTTGTGATAACATCCATAGTTACTTACCTCTTTGACATAGGCCGAATCACTGAGCGGTTGTGAGGAAGCGGAACCGGAGGGAGGCTCGCGGGACCTCGCTCATAGAGAGTCCGGGTAGCGGTACCCTCTCCCTCGCCCTCGAGCACCTCGCCTCCCTCGCCCTCGAGCGCCTCGCCTCCCTCGCCCTCGAGCGCCTCGTCTCCCTCGCCCGTCTGCTGACCCCTCTCGTCCTCTGACGAGGACGAGGCCGTGGCCGTCACATGCTCATCCTCTAGCACCTCATCACGTGTCGAGGGAGGAGACCGCTGCCTCCTGCGGCGGCTGCCCCTGGTCCTCCTCTCGTCACCTCCTGTGGACGCTACCCCGGACGATGATCCCTCACCTCGAAGGAGAGAGTAGTCTCTCCCATAAACCGATGGCGTGTCACGGCGTGGACGTCTGCTCGCCATCTTTGTCCAATCACCTGCAATCACAAAGAATGAACAAGACTAATTAGTACATATATTAGAAATAGATTCAAAATATATAAACAAAACACAAATTAAAAAACCATAGTATTACATGTATTAGGAATAATCTTCATGATTGGGATCATAGGTCTCATCATCACTGTCAAAATTGTCCAAATGGGCAACACTATCCGAAGGTTCTATGTTGTCATCGTCGTCATTGCCTAGAAGTAATCGCTCAAGCATTGCTATGTCCTTGGCATTTACCACCACATCTCCATCGACCTCATCATCAACCGTTTTGTTGTCTACTTCCATTTCGATTGCTTCGGGTAAGACTATCTCAAACGTGCCTGGTAGCCCATCTTCTTGATAGAACTGACCATCATATGTGTTTGCGTTGAAGTTGTAATCATCATCGTTTGGGGCAGGTAGTTTACCATGTGGAGATACCTGATGCACAATAGCCCAACCCTTAAGATCCTCTTTGTCTTGGTTGGTGTATCGAGTATAATACACCTGCACGGCCTGTTGAGCCACAATGTAGACATCTTTTCCAGGATAGATGGAATCTTCTCGAATCTCCACTAGCCCAAGATGAGCGGTTTGTCTCGTTGATCGAGGATTAAACCAGTGGCATTTGAACATGATAGGTTTAAGAGGTTCGTCTCCATGAAATGAGAGTTCATAGATTTCCTCAACTCTACCATGATAGTCGAGGCCATCAGTGCCGGGCGTACAAACTCCGCTATTTGTGGTTTTTTGTTTGGGCCGAATCTGCTCGTAACTTGTTGTGTGGAAGCGATATCCGTTCACGTCATAGCCGGTAAATGACTTCACCGTAACATCACAGCCGTTTGCAACCTGTTTCAACTCATCGCTCATGGACGAATTGGTCTGGGCCTGCAAGGTGAATCATGATAGATCGTTATATTAATCAAACGTACGATCACCTTGGACGATCGAACGTACGAGCTAAATTGGACATTACCTTTTGTTTGAACCAAGAAATGAAATCAGGCCTCCCCGCTCCCGCACCCCACGAAACAAGGGTGTCTTGTTCATGCGGGGTAGGATCTCTTGATTGATGCCAGAATTCACGAATAAATTCCCTGTCCGAACGAGAATCAATGGGGTTGGATGTAGAATAGTGACGGCATATTGAAATAAGTTCGTTGAGGACTTACTTGATGAACGACTGCACCTTAGTAAGGTTATTCAACACATATAGCATGATACTGCGCCACTCTTCATTTCCCAATAGCTTTGGGGTTGATCCACTTGCGCTGCCGAGTTGGCCTTGGAAAAGGCTCAGGGTCGATTCATTTTCGCCAGTATTGTAACGAGAGGGTGGATTATGATTGCTAGGAAGGTTCGGCTTGTAGTATAGCGTTGTGAAGTTTGCCACCTTCTCCCGAAGGCATGCCTCTGCAATGGAAGCCTCAATTCTGGCTTTATTTGTACATTTTTGTGAAGAGTCTTTAGACATCTCTCGATTGGATAGCACCAACGGGCCTGCATGGGCCCCCCCAAACGTGCCTCGGACGGGAGGTGTACAATCAGATGTTGCATCGGCAAGAAGAAGCTAGGTGGAAAGATCTTCTCCAGCTTACAGAGCAACACAGGTGCCGCTTTTTCCAAGTCCTGAGCGACGGTCCGAGATATCTCCTTGGCACAAAGCTGGCGGAAGAAAAAGCTCAACTCTGTCAGCACTTGCCAGACATGCTCAGGGACATAGCCTCGGACCATCGCTGGAAGAAGCCGCTCAATCCATATGTGGTAGTCATGACTCTTCATCCCGTTGACTCGCAGAGTGCCTAAGTTCACTCCCCTGCTAAGATTCGCTGCATATCCATCTGGAAACATTAACATCTGCATCCATTTTAGTACCTCCCTCCTTTGATCGATTTGTAAGACAAAATTGACCTTAGGCCTTTTCCAGTTCTTGTTTCGGCCACTAGGAGGCTGCATCGCTTGATTCGGTCTATCGCACAATGTCGCTAGGTCCACTCTAGCCTTAACGTTGTCCTTAGACTTGTCAGTGTCCATGAGAGTTTCCCAAAGTGCCTCGGCGATATTCTTTTCAGTGTGCATTACATCAATGTTATGTGGCAGAAGAAGGTCATCGAAATAGGGGAGCCTCGTCAAGCTGGATTTATGAGTCCATGTATGTTCCTCACCATATCCCACAAAATCACCTTCTTCATTGGGCATGAGAGCATCTATCTGAACACGAACCTCGGCACCAGTCCTCAAGTGCGGTTTAGGGTCTGTCACTTTGACACCTTTCGTAAAGCTCTTGATGTCTTCTCTAAATTCATGGTTTAGAGGGAGGAACTGACGATGCTGGTCGAACGACGAATACTTGCCACCCTTCTTCAACCAAATGAACCTCACGGCTTCCTTGCATACTGGGCATGGGAACTTCCCGTGAACACACCAGGCGGCGAATAACCCATACGCCAGGAAGTCATGAAGGGAGTAGTGGTACCAAACGTGCATTTTGAAGCTTGTCTTTGTAGCTCGATCGTATGTCCATACCCCCTTCTCCCAAGCGTGGATCAATTCATCAATCACAGGCTCCATGAACACACCCATATTACTCCCCGGGTGTCCAGGAATTATCAACGACAAGAATACGTTATGCCATTGAAAGGAGATGCCGAGAGAGAGATTGAGGGGGATAACAAAAACGGGCCAGCATGTGTATGGGGCAGCCATCATTCCATAAGGATTGAACCCATCTGTTGCCAGCGCGACATGTACATTACAAGCCTCAGCTGCTTTGTCATGATGTTTGTCATTGAAATACATCCATGCTTCAAAGATCGACGGATGTACCATCTTCCCGAGATTGTACCGTTTGCCATCTTTGTGCCATGTCATCTGTTTCATGATTCCTCGGTCATGAATAGCCATTGGATCCTCGGTAGGAAAGGAAGGTGACGTAGCACTCTCTCAAGGGATCGAAGTCGCTTCTTCCGACCATCACCGAGTCTACCTCCAGTACTGGAGGATTTACACTGGATAGTAATTTGCATCCTTGTGTTCTTTCCTAAATAGGGCGCACTTTTTCGGACAAACATGTATCTTGTCATACGGCATCTTAAACATACTGAAGGAGTTTCTACGCCTCGCACAAGTTAAATCGGCAAAAGTGTGCTTCTCCGGTAGC
The DNA here is from genome assembly GCA_904845875.1 of Miscanthus lutarioriparius. Classification (NCBI taxonomy): domain Eukaryota; kingdom Viridiplantae; phylum Streptophyta; class Magnoliopsida; order Poales; family Poaceae; genus Miscanthus; species Miscanthus lutarioriparius. The sequence goes on along the minus strand of CAJGYO010000014.1, from coordinate 19,712,190 downwards.
ATGGTGCCAAACACGGCCAACATCTTATCGAAGCCTTCTCGACTCGAGGTTTAACTCGGCCTTCAACCCCATTACGCGTCCAATCGCATCTAGTTGAGAAATCATTATGCGCTCGTGAAGGGGTTTACGTGCGAGTCCAACATTTTGTAGAAGTCCTTTGCGGATTCCTCCATCTCCTCCTTCTCACGTCGTTCAGCGAAGTGAGCTTGGTGGGCGTCATCTAGCATGTCTGCTACCCCGACATCATCATCAAAAGCCTCGAGGCGTGCTCTCACCACCTCCGCTCTTATACGATCTGCTTCACCATGGTAGATCCACTGCTGGTAGCTATGGATGAAAACGGTACGGATATTTATTCGACCGTCCGTTCGACCGAACAAATATGAACACTTATCTGGATAGTTACTTGGATATCCATTTTTTTTCCGGATACGGATACTAAAACGGATATCTTAGGCGGATATCAAATACGGATGTAATATCATCGATATCCGGTGGATATCGGATAATCCGGATAAGTATCGGATATATCCGGATATTTAAAAACGGATATTATCCGGATATTTATTCAAAATTTAAAAATCACAAATTTGAACCATCCAAACTATCTCAAATGGAAAGTTGACCAAAACAACAATTGTAGATCTTGATGAGTTGAACAAACTTGGTATTCAAAACTTTTCAATTTGAAGTCATTTAGAGTTCATAATACTAGAGTCAAAGTGTTGTTTTTTCATTTGACCAAATTTGACTTGGTCAAACTTGCTCAAATGAGACAATAAATGACCTCAGATGAAAAAACTCTGAATACCAAGTTTGATCATCTCAGCAAGATCTACAATTGTTACATATCTCATTTTCTCATTTGAGAAAGTTTTATCAAACACTAGTCATAAATTCTTGAATCTCATAGACTTTCTGAAACTATGTCACACACTTGTGAAATTTGAACTATATTTTGTTCAAACTTTCTCAAATGAAAAAATGGCCTATATAAGGATTGTATATCTTGATGAGATGAACAAATTTGGTATTCAAAACTTTTCAATTTGAGACAATCTAGGGTTCCGAAAACTAGTTTGTAAACGTTGAAATTTAAAAATCACAAATTTGAACCATCCAAACTATCTCAAATGGAAAGTTTACCAAAACAAAAATTGTATATCTTGATGAGTTGAACAAACTTGGTATTCAAAACTTTTCAATTTGAAGTCATTTAGAGTTCATAATACTAGAGTCAAAGTGTTGCTTTTTCATTTGACCAAATTTGACTTGGTCAAACTTGCTCAAATGAGACACTAAATGACCTCAGATGAAAAAACTCTGAATACCAAGTTTGATCATCTCAGCAAGATATACAATTGTTACATAGCTCATTTTCCCATTTGAGAAAGTTTTATCAAACACTAGTCACAAATTCTTGAATCTCATATAGACTTTCTGAAACTATGTCACACACTTATGAAATTTGAACTACATTTTGTTCAAACTTTCTCAAATGAAAAAATAGCCTATATAAGGATTGTAGATCTTGATGATCTGAACAAACTTGGTATTCAAAACTTTTCAATTTGAGACAATCTAGGGTTCCGAAAACTAGTTTGTAAGCATCGAAATTTAAAAATCACAAATTTGAACCGTCCAAACTATCTCAAATGGAAAGTTGACCAAAACAAAAAATGTAGATCTTGATGAGTTGAACAAACTTGGTATTCAAAATGTTTCAATTTGAAGTCATTTAGAGTTCATAATACTAGAGTCAAAGTGTTGTTTTTTCATTTGACCAAATTTGACTTGGTCAAACTTGCTCAAATGAGACACTAAATGACCTCAGATGAAAAAACTCTGAATACCAAGTTTGATCATCTCAGCAAGATATACAATTGTTACATAGCTCATTTTCCCATTTGAGAAAGTTTTATCAAACACTAGTCACAAATTCTTAAATCTCATACAGACTTTCTAAAACTATGTCACACACTTGTGAAATTTGAACTACATTTTGTTCAAACTTTCTCAAAATGAAAAAATGGCCTATATAAGGATTGTAGATCTTGAATCCATGACCATGACTCCATGAGACCCATGAAGCAATGTGCTGGCTATTTCTACTCATGCCGCGAAGATTGGTGCTTATATGATGTTTGATGTATGATGTATCTGTATCTTTATCTTATTTGTTGCTTTACTCTTTAGTCTTTCGGCTTAATCTAGATGGATTATGGACTCAGAGAGTGGTGTAATGGTTTGCGCACGTATGATATATATATATATGCTGCTTTTACTCAATATCCGAATAGATATTTGTATCCGACCTTCTCCGAATCCGATTCATACCGTATTCGATACTCATTATTCGTATCTGTAACCGAGTCAATCCGTATTCGTATATGTATCCGAACGTTATCCGTGTCCGAATCCGAATCCGAACAGAAATATGAAAACAAATATAATATGAGTGATATCCGTTCGTATCCGATCCGTTTTCATCCCTACTGGTAGCTAGGCGTATAACCATTGAACACAAGATGTATACCCATGGTCTTCTCGTCTACTTTTCTCCTGTTGTCACATTTGCTGCAGGGACACCAAACTAGAGAATGTCCTCCTACTCCTAGGCCAAATGCATGTTTCAAGAAACCATCTGTCCCCTTCACCCATTCATAGTCGTAGTCACTCCCGCTTCTCCAGCCCGTGTACATCCACTGACGGTCCTCCATCCTTTAACATTTACAGCATAGAGTATTGTGACCATCAATTGCATCTACGTGGTGTTCCTACTGTCTAATAGGTGAGGATAGGTCCTAATCCCACCCGCGAATGCGTAGATGAGGTCAGTTTCCATGCTCCGCTCCTCTCCGAGACAGAATTTCGGTAGCACCTCCCCGCTGTTCTCTTGATACACGTCCTACAAGGGATAGTGTGTATCCGGAGAACAACAGGGAGGTGTTGTCGAAACTCCTTCTCGGACCGGAGCGGACCATGGAAACTAACCCATCTACGCATCCACAGGCTGTCCAAAAAACGTGGACAATCCAAAGCAGTATCTGATCAGCAGAATCGCAAAGATCCGCATACCTACGACCGTATCTCTTTCGGACGGGAGACGCCTAAGCTGGAGTTCTGCGCAGGCTCTGACAGACATGCGCAAAAAGAGGTTATTTATACCTAGGGTGTCGGTGAAGTAAGGCTAAGCGGGGCGGTGGGCGAATCGACGCATGGCGAGGCGATGCAAAGTCTTGAGCGTAACCACGACGTCGGCGAAGACGATCGGGTCCTCCGGGTCCCCTCCGACGCATTACTCTTCTCTTGCATAAAAGACAATAGGTTATTTTTTGTTCAAAATTTGGCAGCACTTCTCCCCGCACGGGAGGTTTCCAAAACTCTACAAAAAATCGACCACGATGGCCGACATTCACAACGCAGCACAAAGGCCGACAACCACCACAGCGACACGAGGCCCTCATATCAACTTACGGCACGAAGGCCCACACAACCACATACGGCACGAAGGTCGACAACGAGAGTTTTACCTAGGTTTGCGGTGGAGTCGGGCGTCGTGGTGCGGGGTCACTTTCTTCTCCGGCGAGGTCGGCGGCGTTGGAGTACTCCTCTCCCCCTCTTCCCTTTCTTCTCTCCTTTTCCCCTTCTTCTCCTTCTCTTCCCCTTCCTCCTTCTCCTCTTCTTCTCCTTTTCTTCCCCTTCCTCCTTCTCCTCTTCTCCTTCTCTTCTTCCTCCAAGTTCACCCTCTGCCTCCTCTCCTCCAACAGCAGTCGGTGACGGGGGCGGCCTGGGGGCTGGGGTCGGGGCGGGAAGGCCGGCGAGGGGGAGCCGCCGGAGGGCCAGCCGGGGCGGTCGACGTCCCCTTGCTCGACGGACACGGGGAACGGAGGCAGGGTGTGACCTCGGCCGCCGCTAGGCGTGGTAGGGTGTGGGCCAGGCCTGGCTACTGGCTAGCCAGGTGTGGTGGCCTGTGGCAGCAGCCAGCGCGCAGCCAATGCAGCAGCAGCGATGGTGAGGCAGCAGAGGCGACAGGGCTGCAGGCCTCAGGCGGCCGGCCAAGAGCGACAGCCTGCAGTGCAGTGGGGAAGCTAAGCAGTGGTGGTGGGCTGGAGGCAGCCAGCCAGTGTGCAGGCAAGAAGGTGGGCGCAGGCGGCGGGCTCGAACCGGGCCAGCCTGCCACAGCCAAGAAGTGTGTGTGTGTGTGTGGCAAGGAAGTCTTGCACAAGGGTGGTGGATGCATGAGGCCTGCCATGGGCGGGCGCGTGGGGAGGGAGATGGTCGAGAGTTTTTTTTTCACAATTTCCGATCGGGAATTTGGGCTGCGGCCTGATTTAGGGTTCGGTCCTTTGCCGAGGGCCCAGATCCACGACCCTCGGCAAAGATTTTTTATTATTATTTTTTTAATTCTTTGCCGAGGGCCACGGGCCAGGCCCTCGGCAAAGAGCCCTCGGCAATTTTTTTTGGCTTTTTAGCCTAGTTTTTTTGTGGTGCTACAATACATTGTTTTGAACTCAATTTTAAAATTTAGGCCAATTTTGATTTTGTTTTGTATATTTCCTTAATTTATTTCAATTCTTTGATTTTTTTCGAATATGTCAAATTTGAACTGCAGGTGCATGGAATATTGCAATGTAGTGTTTCGAAAAATGTTATTCATGTAAATTGGTGCATGTTGAGTCCCTATCCACGAACTCGCATCAAATTTTCACGCATCTTGTTCGCATAACATGATGACCGACTTGCCGGAAAAGTGTTTTAAAATTATATAAAATCCATACGAAATCCGAAAATATCCACATGTGGAGATGTCTGGGTTTCAGGCATCCGACATCGCAACTCGCTCGAAGCCTTCTCAATTTTTTACCACAGCCTACACATGCGATAACATGACATCTCGCCAAGTTTCCTGATTTTCGGACTTCGTATGGATTTTATATAATTTTAAAACACTTTTCCGGCAAGTCGGTCGTCATGTTACGCGAACAAGATGCGTGAAAATTTGATGCGAGTTCGTGGATAGGGACTCAACATGCACCAATTAACATGAATAACATTTTTCGAAACACTACATTGCAATATTCCATGCACCTGCAGTTCAAATTTGACATATTCAAAAAAAATCAAAGAATTGAAATAAATTAAGAAAATATACAAAACAAAATCAAAATTGGCCTAAATTTTAAAATTGAGTTCAAAACAATGTATTGTAGCACCACAAAAAAACTGGGCTAAAAAACCAAAAAAAAATTGCCGAGGGCTCTTTGCCGAGGGCCTGGCCCATGGCCCTCGGCAAAGAATTTAAAAAAAATATAAAAAATCTTTGCCAAGGGCCTATCCTGGCCCTTGGCAAAGGGCTTCTTTGCCGAGGGCCTAGCCTCGGGCCCTCGGCAAAGGCGATTTATAAAAAAAAAATTTGGCCGAAAAACTGGTTTTAAAAAAATCTTTGCCGAGGGCCTGGTCTAGGGCCCTCGGCAAAGACTTAAAAAAATTTACCGAATAACCTGGTTTCAAGAAAAAAAAACCTTTGCCGAGGGCCTAACGGGTGGCCCTCGGCAAAGCTTGACGGGGAATGGCCGCCGTGACCCAAGGGGCCTAATTTGCTGAGGGCATCTTTGCCGAGGGCCGCGGCCCTCGGCAAAGATTTGATTTGCCGTGGGCCTGTCTTTGCCGAGGGCCGTACCCTCGGCAAAGGCCTCTTTGCCGAGGGCCGTTCTTTGCCGAGGGCTCCTGTGGCTGGCCCTCGGCAAAGCCTCAGGCCCTCGGCAAAGCACGCGTTCCCAGTAGTGAGCATCAACTCATGTTGTTCCAACCTCTTAGACAGCTCCCGCAAAGAGGAGGCAGCTGAAGGCACACCCAGTTGGCGCGGAGGAAAGCCGTAGAGGACCTCGAACGGGGATCGCCCAAGCGCAGAATGACTACAGGTGTTATACCAGTACTCCGCCAAAGAAAGCCAGTGAGTCCACCTTGCAGGGCAAGCATTGACAAAACATCGGAGGAATGGCTCCAAACATTGATTGACATGCTCGGTTTGACCGTCAGTTTGCGGGTGATAAGCTGAACTCATATGCAGTGATGTACCAGCCAACTTGAACAAGGATTGCCATAACTTACTTGTGAAGATTCTGTCACGATCCGAGATGATTACGACGGCAGGCCGTGAAACTTATATACGTTGTCCATGAAAAGCTTGGCTACTCCCGCTGCCTGGAATGGATGGCGAAGCGGCATGAAGTGCACGTACTTGGAGTACTTGTCAACAACCACCAAAATTGCATTGGAGGACCCTGACGGGGGCAATCCCTCGATAAAATCCATTGAGATGACATCCCAAGTGGCAGTAGGCACTGGAAGTGGTTGCAACAACCTGGGATAGCTAGACCGGTCCGGCTTGGCCTGAATGCAAGTAGAGCAGGACTGCACATGTTTAAGAATGTTAGCACAATGTAATTATAGTAGGCTGCCCTTGATTGTGGTTGTAATCTTCCCTGTGTGGTTGGCTGCATGCCACCCCGGCTATATGTACACCTGTACAAGATATGGATGACAATTAATTCTAGTCACACTTACATGGTATCAATCGCGGTTACGATCCGCTTCCCTTCCGCAACGCTAGCCACTACAATCGCCCGCCCCGTCGCAGACTCCGTCGCCGAGCGCCGTCGCTGATCCAAGTGCCAGTGCCCCTGCAACCGCTGGTTCGCCGCGCTGCCCTTCCCCATCCTGATGCCGGACGACGATGACGCTGTGGCCGCGGCGGCTGCCAAGGCTACTGAAGACCGCCGTCTCACCGAAGAGGCCGAGGCCGCCCGTCGCGCCGAGGAGGCGCGCCTCCGAGCCGCCGCCATGGATGCGTACGAGTCTGCCCATGAGGCTCTCTAGGCACAGGCCACCGCCGTCATCAATGTTCGCACCCTCATCCCCGTCGTGCTCGATCAGGCTGCCAACAACTACACCAAGTGGCGTGGCTTATTCCTCACCGTCCTCGACAAATATGCCCTAACTCGCCATGTCCTCGAGGACGCGTCCTTCTCCACGTGCCCGGCGTGGGCGTAGACGGACTGCGTCGTCTTGACGTGGATCTATGGCACCGTCTCCAACGACCTGCAGCCCTCGACTCGCCATGCCTGGTGCTATCTCGAAGGCGAGTTCCTTGGCCACAGCGAATCTCGTGCGCTCCTCCTCGAGATGCAGTTTCGCAACCTCCATCAAGGTTCTCTGAACATCACCGACTACTGCCGCCGTCTCGAGTCGATGGCCACCTCTCTTGCCGAGTACGGCGATCCGATCGGTGATCGGCAGCTCGTCCTCACGCTTCTCCGTGGCCTCAACGACAAGTCCCGCCACATGGTCTCCATCCTCAAGATGCATCGCCCGTTCCCGACCTTTATGGAGGCTCGGACTCATCTCTTCCTGGAGGAGATCGAGAACGATGCACGACCACCATCGCCGCCCTCTGCCCTCATCGTTACTGCGCCTCGCCCGTCGGCTCCCGGGACTTCGGCACCACTGCGCCAGGGGGCGCCCACACCTCCCCCGCGCGCCCTCCTGGTGTCCCTTCCGCGCCTACCACTGGCGGCGGCGGACAGCGCAACGGCCGGCAGCACGGCTGTGGTGGTCGCGGTGCCCCAACTGCACCTGCGGGTGGCTCACCACCAGGACCTCATCCGTCCTTCACGCATCCATGGGCTCCAGGGATCAGAAGAATAGTATGGTTGCATGCCCGGGACGGAGGCAGTGATGTTGGCGGCTTGAATAGGTGTTTGAACTGTTTGACCAAAGCATCAATCTCAGGAGGCAACGGCATTTGAGAATCTTCAGTGTTGTTGGTGTCAGACAGCTGACAAACTTGTAGATACAAGGAGGCCAGCCGCTGAGAAGTCATTCCTTCTAGAACCGTGAGCTGCCCATTGTATGGAAGGTCAAGCCACTTATGTTCCAAGTGAATGTGCATCGGGCTGAAGGCTGACAACCAATCCATGCCCACAATAACATCAAATGACTGCAAATCCAAGATCCTAAAATCAGAGGTGAAAGAGCAGTGACCGATGGACCAAGGCAACTGACACAAGAGACCAGAACTGTGCAGGACAGCACCCCCAGCCACCTTCACTGTACTTGCCACGGCCTTATGCTGAACATCAGATAATTTAGCTGCTACTGCCTTGCTGATAAAGGACGCGGAACTGCCAGAATCAAGCAAAATCAGCACAGGGTGACCACACATAGAGCCCTCAAACTGCATTGTGCGGACAGAAGACGAAGACGACCCAGCAGCAGCCTTAGAAAGAGCCAAGAAAAGGTGCTCTAGAGGAGAGCCATCGTCTGGAGACAGTGGTGGTGACTCTGTCAGGTCTTCGGAATCCCAGAGATCAGCCACTGCGAGCAGAATCTCGGGCGGACATTTGTGATCTTTACTCCACTTGCCAGCATACCGGTAGCTTGGAATCAGGAGCGGGGGCACCAGCAGAATCACCCACGACAGCAGTGACTGGAATCTTGTCTTGATGAGGAGGCACGTGAACATTATACTTGGACGGTGGAGATGTCCGTGAAGAAGATGACCAATCACCAGCATGCGATGGCCGGGACGACACAGGGACGGCCACCTCCTCAGTGGAGGTGGAATAGGATGAAAGTTGATCCACCAGCTCAGCGAAAAGGGTAACATAGGCGGACATAGTTGTGGTTTGGTTAACAGAGAAGAGTTGGCGGATGAGAATCTCATGTTGGTCACGGTCAAAGCGGCCATGGAGAAGTTTGCAAAATTCAGTTCATGTGTAGCGAGGAATGGTAGCTTCAATGGAATGAATCCAGCTCTTGGCCGGACCATCAAAATGCTGGCCTGACACTCTAATCCACATGGGAGGCTCGACACCATACATAGCAAAATAATCTTCAGCTAGTGTACGCCAGGAACGGGGGTTTTCACCATTGAATCGGGGAAAGGTGAGCTTAGGAAACTGACCTAGGTGAGGATTTGGGGCCGGTGGTGGTGGATTTGGGGCTGGTGGTGGCGGGCGAGGAATTGACGCCAATTGAGGAAACGAAACAGGGTGAGGAGCGGTGTTCATACCATTGGCCGGGACATGGGACGGGGTCGCGTGCGACCCAGCCCAAAGATCCTATGGCGAGGTTGGAACGCGGGGCCCACTGGGCCCATCGGCGAGTGCTCTGGCAGAGGCACGCCCGGTTGCCGATGAAGGTATACCGAGAACGCCGAGTCCGGCCGCAATGGGGTGAAGCAGGAACCCGGGATGGTGAGTCGATGAGGCCAGAGACACGTGATCCCAAGTCTTCGAGATCTTCTGGACCTCCTGCTTGAGATCGTCGACGAACATCGTCACGCGGTCCGCAGTCTCGGCGAACATGTCATCGACGCGGATGGATTCGAGGGTGGAGAGGTGCATGCGGACGTTGTCGGACTGGCCGCCGTAGACAGCCTCCAGGTTGGCGAGGCGCGCGGGGACGTCCGCCTTGGCATCCTCGGCGCTGTTCAATTGGAGGACGGCAGCCATCGATTCGAGGCCGGAGACGCGCTGATCGACCTCCGTGGCACGAGCGGAGTGAGCCCGCTCGAGGTTGGAGAAGCACGACTCCCACTTTTGGTCTTGGGCATCAAACCGCCGGTTGATCTCGTCGAGCACGAGCTTGAGGTTCGGATCCATGGCGCCACGGGTACGTTGGAGGCGAGTGAAGTGCGCGTGGGGCAAATCGGGATCCAGGACCGGGTAGTCTGATACCAAATGATAGCTGGAGAGTAGGACGAGTAGCAACTTGGGGAGGAAGATGAACAGTAGGGGGAGGAATCTCAGACGAGTACTTGATTAGAGTTTAGAGTTTACAATTTTCTTGTTGTCTCCTCTCGCTCTCTCTCCTTACATATATATCGCTCACACACACCACTCAGGGCCAAACATCACCGGGTTGGGCCTCCTGTTCCTCTTGGGCCGTGTAGCAGCCGATTGAGCCACGGTCTCTTGGTCATCGGCATCAGCAGGCACTACCAGAAACAGTGAGTTTGCCGTATGCCACAGGCACTCGACAAAGACCAAAAAACACTCAGCAAACAGCATATGACATCTACAGTGTCGGCAAACGCCTCTTTGCCGAGTGTTTTCTATCGGACACTCGGCAAACACTTTGCCGAGAGCTGAAACCGACGCTCGGCGAAAAAAGTAACGCGACGGCGCGGAGATAGTCACGGTGCCTTTGCCGAGTGTGAACTCCTAGACACTCGGCAAACCTGCATCCTTTGTCGAGTGCCACATCCCAGACACTTGGCAAAGCTTCCTCATTTTGCCGTGTGTCAAATTCCAGGCACTCAGCAAACATGCCTCCTTTGCCCAGTGTCAACTCCCAGACACTCAGTAAAGATTCCTCCTTTTGCCATGTGTCAAACTCCCCAGCACTCGGCAAAGTTGCCTTCTTTGACGAGTGTCAACTCTGAGACACTCGGCAAAGGCTAGCCCAGAACGTACTAATGTTAGCTTCTTTGCCGAGTGTCACAGCCAGGCACTCGGCAAAGAAGCCATTTTAGTCCCAGAAAGCACATATTTTAGCCACGTGTCCCTGTTTCCCGAGTGTATTTTCATGGCACTCGGCAAATAGGGCTTTTGCCGAGTGTAACACTCGGCAAAGCTGCCACAAATAATCAGTTTATTTGTTTTAGTCATAGCCACATACTACATTCAAATAAACATCACATCCATCACATATAGTTCACAATAGGCATCACAGACAGTTCATATAGATATATCGACAACACATTAATGCAAATAAACTTCAGAATCACTAGTAGGTTCATTCACAACCATAAATAATCACAGTCAATCCACAAATGCAAATGCAAATAAAATCACAAGTAGTCACTTAGGCCACGAGTTTCACTGCGACCACGCTGGGTCATGAGGCTCATTCGATGCCGCCGATTGATGCTGCACAAAGGAGAAGAGATTACATGTGTGAGTCAAGATTGCACAAAGGAGAAGAGATTGCTGCACAACTAGTTGGTAACAAACATATAGCATTAGTCACTAAGTTTCTAGTGTCTAGGCATCTTTGTAAGATTGATTCTGCATAAACTAGAAATGGTGATTATAATGTTGTAAAGCGACTCACAGTGCCTGAAACAGTGTTTGGAGCAGGTTGAGGAGGAGGGACTGGCATCAGTGGCGGAGGTTGACCAATTGCAGCATAAACACCCCTCATATATTCAAACATTTACAGCTCCATCCTCTGCCGCTCTACCTCCATCCTCTATCGCTCTGCCTCCATCCTCTGCCGCTCTGCCTCCATCTTCGCCTCTAGCTCCTCCCAGTGCCTCGTTTCTTGTTCTAGCTGAGCCTACAATATTTCATCCTAATGTTACAATGCAATGCAAAAGTATGTAAAAATCAATGAACGATGAATAAAATAGAAATAACCTAGAGTGCGTTCATCTAGAACCATGTAGAGTTCGACCATGGGCGTATCGCCGGACTAGAACCCGTGCTCCGTGCTCGAATCTAGGAGAGAGTGGGAGTACTGGCCGTGTCGATTGTGTCATCGCCAATCCAGAACCGGCCATGCTTGTTGCCTCCTCCCACCCTCATGACCACTTCTCCATCAAGGTCATGGGCGCTTGGATCGTACTCTGGGCCATGGACCACCCTTGCCATCGATGTGTATCCATCGAGGCAGCTGTGGATGGACTCGTTGCTGTACGCTGAGGGCGGGTCCTCCGGGTTGTATGTGACGTCGGACATCGCCTTCCCCTTGTGGGCCAAAGCATATTCCATGAATTGGGAGCAAGGCACGCCACCATGTGCCGCCGACTACAAAAAAGCAATATGATTAGAAATTATGCAGAGTTGAGCGTTAGAATAAAGAAATGAATTCGCGTACCCATCTAGCCGCGTATTCTAAGAGGTTGAGGTTGCCTTGATGGTGTGGTGCACCCGGCATCAGCAAACGCCACTCCCGGCAAGTGTTGTGATTCTCCTCCCATATGGGGTCGCACCACCTATCCACCATCCGGCCTCAGCACTGTAGATCGTAGGTGCACCTCCACGGAGGCACCTACGTCATCAAATATATGACATATAAGAAGATAAAATTAAGCGTAATTAATCTTAGAAAAAATAAGTATTAATGTTCTATATTTACCTTCAGGTATTGTTCCGAGGTCAGGCGCATCGTTCTTGCCGCCCTTTTAGGGATTCTCTCTCTAAGAATTTCCATGTGGTATTGGATCACGGCCTGGATGCGCGCCTCGTAGTGCATGTCCTTGATGAGTTTCTTGGTGGCTCTGTCAACCACAACATCCGCCTTGGCCTCGTATCCCTCCTCGCATCTAAACAAATCCTACATATATATAGACGTGATGTATCTAGTCATTATTTCAAGAATGTCCAATCAATGCGATGTATTGAGCAATATAGTGCGAGAAAGACTTACCCAAAGCTCGGCCTTGACATGATGTGCCTTATCGGCGAATAACCTACCATCCCGATCAGGGGTGTCGAGGAAGGCAGCATAGTGGGCCCACGTGTAGGGAGGCTCGATAGTTCCACCGAACTGCACCAGGCCAGGGAACTTTTCCTTGATCAAAAGACCAAGGATGCCGTTCACATGGCGTGTGTGATTACCCCCACCGACCTTCCTCCAACCCCTGCCCAAGTGATTAAGATAAATTATTAGTTTCTATTGTAATTTTGAACATATCAAATAAAAAATTAGTGATAACATATAAAGTTACTTACTTGTCTCCATCGGGTCGAATCAGCGGGCGTCTCTCAAGAGGTATCGGTCGCCTCAAGAGGGTCGAGGGACCTCACAACCACACACGCGATGAACTTGAGGAAGAGGTACCCCCCTGTCTCCTCCTGCTCCACCCCTGCCTCCTCCTCCATCCTTGCCTCCTCCTCCTCCACCCCTGCCTCCTCCTCCTTAGAGGATGAGTGAGCAGAAGGTAACTCAGACGGCGATGAAGGTACAGGTGATGGTGGCCTCATCTTGCCTCCACCCTTCCCTTGACCCCTAGGTCTCTTCCCGGATCCCTCAGCTGCATCGGACCCTTTACGCGTCGCTGTCGCTTTTAAGTAAAGCAACGCTATCCTCTTTGTACCGCCCACCATTGTTCAATCACCTGCAATTAAAAAGAGTAAATCAATTAGCATAGATAATACATTAAAATAGATGCAAAATAAACAAAACATACTTAGAAAATAACATGGTATGACAAATAATAAATCAATTAGCATGGATCATACATGTATTAGAAATAATCATCATGATCGGGATTAGCTGGATCATAAGTCTCATCATCACTATCATGCATGTCGATATAATCATCCCCGTGCTCCGAAGGAGGAATGTCGTCATCACCGTCATTGCTTAGATGTAATCGCCGAAGTAATTCTAAGTCCTTCACATTCTGAACCTCGTCTCTGGTGTCCTCATCAGCACCACTTTCATTGTCTACTTCCATACCCTGAGCTTCGGTTAAGTCTATCTCAAAACTCCCTTTGAGCCCATCTTCTTGAAAGAACTCTCCGTCATATGTGTTGGGGTCTATGTTGTAATCTTGATTGTTTGGAACAGGTAGTTTAGCGTGTGGCGATACCTTGTATACAACATCCCAACCCTTAAGACGATCTATAGTTTGGCATGGGTATGAGAGATAATAAACTTGTGTGGCCTATTGAGCCACAATATAGACATCATCTCCTGGTAAGACGGATGATTGTCGAATTTTGACTAGCCCAAAATTAGGGGTCCGCCTCACTACTTCAGGATCAAACCAATGGCATTTGAATATAACGGGATTAAGAGGTTTGCAACCATGAAACACGAGTTCGTATATTTCTTCAATTCTTCTGTAATACTCAACCCCATCTAAACCTTGCGTAAAAACTCCAATATTTATGGTTCTTCGATTGGGCCGACTCTGCTCGTGGCTTGTTGTGTGAAAGCAATATCCATTCACGTCATAACCGGTAAATAACCTGACCCTATAGGCACAACCATCGGCAACTTGTCTCAACTCGGCACTCATAGATGCATCGGTTTGTCCCTACAAGTTCAAGCAGGGTAGTTCGTTATATTAGTCACACGTACGAGCAACTTGTAATGTCAAACTAAGTACGAGCCAAATTGGACAGTACCTTCTGTTTGAACCAAGAAATGAAATCGGGCATTCCATTTCTCACACCCTCTCTAAGAAGGGTTGAAGTTTCCTGCAGGGTAGGTTCCCTTGATTCACGCCAGAATCGTTCATGAAATTCCCTATACCAACGAGAAACAAGGGAGTTGGACACAGAATTGTGACTACTTGAGAAAAAGTTTGTTGAGAACTTACAGCATGTACGGCTCCACTTCGGATAGGTTGGCCAACACATATAGCATAATAGTGCGCCACTCTTCATGTTTCAAGGTCTTGTTAGTCGCACCACTTGCACTTCCTAGTTGCCCTCGGAAAATGCTAAGGTTCGATTCATCTTCGCCAACATTGTAACGAGGGGGTGAATTAAGCACGCTAGGAAGGTTGTCAGCATAGTATTTTGTTGTGAAGTTTGACACCTCCTCCAGAATGTATGCCTCTGCTATGGATGCTTCAATTTTGCATTTATTTTTACATTTAGTTTGAAGAACCTTTTGAAATCTCTCAATTGAATAGCACCAATGGCCCTGCACAAGCCCCCCCATTCGTGCCTCACACGGGAGGTGCAAAATCAAATGCTGCATCGGATTGAAGAAGCCAAGTGGAAAGATCTTCTCCAACTTGTAGAGCAACACATGTGCCATTCTTTCCATGTCTGCAACCACGGTACGAGCTAACTCCTTAACACAAAGCTGGCGGAAGAAATTGCTCAACTCTACCAGCACTATCAAGACATGCTCAGGGACATAGCCTCGAACCATCACCAGCACTAGCCGCTCAAGCCATATGTGGTAGCCATGACTCTTGAGCCCGTTGATTCACAAAGTAGCTAAGTTCACTCCCCTCTTCAGATTCGCTGCATACCCATCAAGGAACATTAACGTTTGGAACCATTCTAGTACTTCCCTCCTTTGGGCCCTCGTCAGAACGAAATCGGCCTTAGGCTTTATCCATGACTTGCCGCCTCCAGGAGGTGCCATGTCTAGCTTTGGTCTATTGCATAACCTCGCCTGATCTACTCTAGGCTTAACATTATCCTTTGTCTTATCAGGAATATCCATGATAGTACCAAAAATTGCCTCGGCGACATTCTTTTCAGTGTGCATTACATCAATGTTATGTGGAAGTAGAAGGTCATCAAAATAGGGGAGGTTCCACAAGCATGACTTATGAGTCCATGCATGTTCCTCACCATATCCTAGAAAATGATCTCCTTGGTCATTGACCTCGAGAGCGTCTAACTAAGCATGAACCGCGGCACTAATCATCATCTGGGGTGCAGGGCCTTCAACTACTACATCTTTCATAAAGTTCTTGATGTCTTTTCTAAATGGATGGTTAAGAGGGAGGAATTGTTGATGTTTGTCGAACGAAGAATACTTACCACACTTTGTCAACCAAATGAACATTCGAGACGCCTTGCATACTGGGCATGAGAACTTCCAGTGAACACACCAGCCGTAGAATATCCCATACACCAGAAAGTCATGCAGGGAGTACTGGTACTAAACATGCATTTTGAAGTTTGTCTTTATAGCTCGTCGTATGTCCATATCCCTTCCTCCGAAGCATGGACCAAATCATCAATCAGAGGTTCCATGTAGACACTCATATTATTCCCCGGGTGTTCAGGAATTATCAACGACAAGAATATGTTCTATCGTTGAAAGAGGACGCTAGGGGGAGATTGAGAGGGATAACGAACATGGGCCAACAAGTGTATGAGGTAGCTGCCATTCCATAAGGATTAAATCCATCTGTTGCTAGTGCAACATGTACATTACGAGCCTCTAGAGCTTTCTCACGATGAATCATATCAAATCTTGTCCATGCTTCACCATCGGATGGATGCACCAGCTTCTCAGGATTGTATTGACGTCCGTATCTGTGCCATGTCATCTGTTTCACGGATTCCTCAGTCATATAAAGCCGTTTGATCCTCGGTATGAATGGAAGGTACCGTAGGATCTTCACGGGGACGGTGAGCTGCCTCTTCTGACCATCACCAGAGTCTACCTCCAGGAACCTAGACGATTTACACTTCACATAGTACTTTGCTTCCGCATGTTCTTTCCTAAATAAGATGCATCCCTTCGGACAAGCATGTATCTGCTCATATGTCATCTTAAGTGCACGAAGGAGTTTCTGTGCCTCATACATGCTCTTTGGCAGGATATGACCATCCAAGAGCAGGCTACCAACAACTATCAGCGTAACATCGAAGGCTTCTCGACTCAAGCCAAATTGGGACTTTATGGCCATTAGGCGTGCAATGGCATCCAATTGAGAAACCTTGGCATGCCCGTGAAGGGGTTGCTGTGCTACAGACAACATATTGTAATACGCCTTTATGGTTGGCTCTGGCTCCTCCTCCCTATGTCCTTCATCGAAGTGTGCTTCATGATAGTCATTTAACATGTCTCCTACCTCGGCATCAGCATCATAATCCTCGATGCGTTGTCTCACGACCTCGTCTCTCACACAATCGAATTCACCATGGTAGATCCATTGGGTATAGTCCACCGTAAATCCATTCTTGCAAAGATGTTTACCCATGACCACCTTTGTTTGTCGACGCGTGTTTGCACAAATGATGCAGGGACACCAAGTGGAACACACTCCTTTAACCCTTGCAAATGCTAGTTCCAAGAAAGCATCGGCCTTCTCAATCCATTCATCGGTCAACGAACCTTGACTAGAGCGGCCCGTGTACATCCACTCACGGTCATCCATCCTCTAACATATCAGCAAGTAATATAAAAATCAATTGCATCTACAGGTTCCTATACTATCTAATAGGTGAAGATAGGTCCTAATCCCACCCAAGGATGTGTATGTGGGGTTAGTTTCCATGCTCTACTCCTATCCGAGATAGAATTTCGGCATCACCTCCCTGCTGTTCTCCAAATACACGTCCGGATAGGGAGACTGTGTATCCAGAGAACAATAGGGCGATGCTGCTGAAAATCTATCTCGGATCCGAGTAGAGCATGGAAACTAACTCCATCTACATATCCTTGGGCTATCCAAAAAATGTGGACAATTCGAAACAGATACGGTTATAGATATGCAAAGATTTGCATATTTCCAACCGTATCTCTTTTGAATGGGAGACACCTAGCTAGGTTACGTGATATACGAACATGATATGGAAAGAGGGGTGTAGGATGCCTCACCTTGCTATCCTACAAAGTGACGAGTCGAGGACGATGTGGAATAATCCTTACAATAGCCTCTCCTGCAACAAATGAACATAATAGTGTCAATTGTATATTTCGACAACACCTCCCTTACACGATGAGGTAACCAAAACCTGCAACAAACCAATAGCAAGATGGCCGACAACCACATACAAAGTCCAAGAAATAATGCTAAAACAACTTGTTGTAGAGCTAACAGAGTTTACATGAAAGTGCGAGCATCCTAGAGCCTTGGAACTAATCATGACTCAAACCTAAAAAATAAGGTGCATTGCATTGCTCCCATTTCATCATTACCATAGCCATTGGACTAAAGAAAAGCTCACAGCACAATTTTCAAATAGGTCTCAACAAGAAGTCACATATTCCCTTGGCCAAATAAGTATTACACCCCAGCAGCAAAGACCAAAGCTTTGCATTGTACCACTCAGACTAGAATCGTACTTTAAGGCTTTCGATACACTCTGTAAATTTCCATTACACTAGAATTGTACTATACATTGATACTATGGCATTGAAGCTCATACACGTACATTAACCCCATGACTACATATCACAAAAGTACCGCATGCCCTGACAAGCCTTTTGAGTTACTATTGTAAGCATATTATCACTCATGCAAGCTGCTCACACGATAAAATATTGTTACTGAACCTAGATCCTAATTAATTTATCATATATCCAAGGTGATAGTCCCTGAACAGATTAGAAAATAAGCATCATGATAATTTGTTAATGCATAAGATGGTCCGGGATTATGATTGCTCACGGGTAAGATTCTCAGTATCATCGTCGAGCCGCTTGGTGTTGAGGGATGTGCCACTAGACGATGCCTTGTTTGTCCCAGCAGCCGCCAGGGGGCAGGGGCACCGGGGGCTAGGAGGGGGCGTCGCACGAGGGCCAGAAGGGTCGTCGGCCGTTGGGAGAGGGCACCAGGCGCCGGCCAATGGGGAGTGCCGGCCATCAGGCGCGCGCAGGGCCAGAGGGGACAGCAGCGGTCGTAGGGCGTGGCATTGGGCTTCGGCGGCGATGTTGGGCTTCCACGATAGCCGGCATTCATGAGCGCGTGGGAGGCCGACAGCCATGGGCAAGGCCCACTATGGCGCATGAGACCAGCGGTGGTGGCGGGTCGCAGGATGGCGCGAGTCCGAGGTAGCCGCCCTCGATGTCCATGCGTGAGCCGGCGACGGGGCCGGTGGCGTGGTGTTGGCGGGTGTGGGCGGGCGGCGCCGGGGGCTGGTGTGGGCGGGCGCGGGACCAGCAGCGTTAGCGGGTGTGGGTGAGCGGCAACATGTGAGACCAGCGGCGTCGGCGGGTGTGGGCGGGCGACGGGGCTGACCGGTGGTGTGGGCGGGCATGGGCGCGTGGCTGTGTTAAGTTTGAGTGTGTGCGGCCGGGTGCGGGATTGGGGTGGTTACAAGGGAGGTTTGATGAGTGCCCGCGATCTAGCACTCGGTAAACCCCCATTTTATTTTTTTTTCATTTTCAATACCTAAACTGCATGTGTGTGGGGCCCTTAAAGATATTTGCCGAGTGTCCTAGATTTGACACTCGGCAAAACCATCTCTACCGAGTGCTAGATTAGGGGCACTCGGTAAACCAAGTTTTTTTTTCTTCATTTCCCTTCGTATCCTCCTTTTCCTAAACCCTAAAATACTGTGCGTAGGACTGGGTGTGGGGAGTTTGCCGAGTGTCCCAGATATGACACTCGGCAAACCACATCTTTGCCGAGTGCCAAACCAAGTGCACTCGGCAAACCCACTTTTTTTCATTTTCCTTCGTTTCCTTCTTTTTTCATTTGATTTTTCTACCAATATTATTCCATTATAATGTACCAAATCTTAACATGGAGTACCGCATGTTATATCTAGAGAGTAGAAAAAGTTTCAAGGCCAGAAGTGAAAAAAAGTTATTATTTCATGCAGTTTGTCGCTCAAATTCAATGTATATCAATTAAAATTCTATAATTGCACTTAATAAATTAAAATTATCAAATGGATCCAAAAAATTACCAAAATTACACATGAATCAATCTATGTTCTCTATTGCATATACAAAAAGTTCTGAAGTTAAATCCCAATTTGACCGTAACTTTGACTCCAAAACTTACCGAATCCTTCTCAATGCTAAGATTCTTCTTCTGAGTTACTTGGGTTTGTAAAGATCGTACATGACAGATTGTCTGAAACCTTCTCAATTTTTTACCACGGCCTCCACGTATGATATCATGAGATCTTAACAAATCTCATAATTTTCAGACTTCGTTTGCTTTTTTTAGAATTTAAAAACAATTCGGCCACACGTTCGTGGTCATGTTTCCTAAACAAGATGTTTGAAATTTCTTTTCATATTCTAGGTAAGGCCTCACACCGGACTCAATAACATGAATATCATTTTTCTACTCATTTGTTATATTATTTGAATCACTTGCATTTCGAATTTGACTTATACCAAAAAAATTCCTTTAAAGGAAATAAATTAATTAAATATATCAAACGGGCCCAGAAATATACCAAATCTTAACATGGAGTACCACATGTTGTATGTGGAGAGTAGAAAAATTTTGAAGTCCAGAAGTGAAAAAAAACTTATTATTTCATGCAGATGTAGCTTAAATTCAATGTATATCAATTAAAATTCTATAATTGCACTTAACAAATTAAAATTATCGAACGGATCCATAAATTTATCAAAATTACACATGAATCAATCTATATTCTCTATTGCCTATAGAAAAAGTTCTGAAGTCAAAACCTAATTCGACCGTCACTTTGACTCCAAATCTTACCGAATCCTTCTCAATGCTATAATTCTTCTTCTGAGATACTTCGGTTTGTAAACATCATACGTGACAGATTGTGCGAAACCTTCTCAATTTTTCACCAAGGCCTTCGCGTATGATATCATGAGATCTTGACAAATCTTATAATTTTCAGACTTCATTTGTTTTTTAAGAATTTAAAAACCATTCGGCCACACGTTCTTAGTCGGGTTTCGTGAACAAGAGGTTCAAAATTTCCTTTCATTTCCTGGATAAGGCCTTACACGGGACTCAATAACATGAATATCATTTTTCTACTAATTTTATTCTATTATTTGAATCACTTGCAGTTCGAATTTGACTTATACCAAAAAATTCCTTTAAAGGCAATAAAGTAATTAAATATATCAAACGGATCTAGAAATATACCAAATCTTAACATGAAGTACCACATGTTGTATGTGGAGAGTAGAAAAAGTTTAAGGCCAGAAGTAAAAAAAACTTAATATTTCATGCAGTTGTAGCTCAAATTCAATGTATATCAATTAAAATTTTATAATTGCACTTAACAAATTAAAATTATCGAACAAATCCATAAATTTATCAAAATTACACATGAATCAATCCATGTTCTCTATTGCCTATACAAAAAGTTCTGAAGTCAAACCCCAATTCGACCATCACTTTGACTCTAAATCTTACCGAATCCTTCTCAACACTACGATTCTTCTTCTAAGATACTTCGGTTTGTATACGTTGTACGTGACAGATTGTGTGAAACATTCTCAATTTTTTTACCACGGCCTCCACGTATGATATCATGAGATCTTGACAAATCTCATGATTTTCAGACTTCGTTTGTTTTGTTAAGAATTTAGAAACCATTCGTCCACACGTTCTTGGTCGGGTTTCATGAACAAGATGTTCAAAATTTCCTTTCATTTCTCAGATAAGGCCTCACATGGGACTCAATAACATTAATATCATTTTCTACTCATTTTATTCTATTATTTGAATCACTTCCAGTTTAAATTGGACTTATACCAATAAATTCCTTTAAAGGCAATAAATTAATTAAATATAGCAAATGGATCCAGAAATATACCAAATCTTAACATGGAGTACCACATGTTGTATGTGGAGAGTAGAAAAAGGTTCAAGGTCAGGAGTGACAAAAAACTTATTATTTCATGCAGTTGTAGCTCAAATTCAATGTATATCAATTAAAATTCTATAATTGCACTTAACAAATTAAAATTATCGAATGGATCCATAAATTTACCAAAATTACACATGAATCAATCTATGTTCTCTATTACCTATACAAAAAGTTATGAAGTCAAACCCTAATTCGATCGTTACTTTGACTCCAAATCTTACTGAATCCTTCTCAACGCTACGATTCTTCTGAGATACTTTGGTTTATAAACATCGTACGTGACAGATTGTGCGAAACCTTCTCAATTTTTTACCACGACCTCCACGTATGATATCATTAGATCTTGACAAATATCATGATTTTCAAACTTCGTTTGTTTTTTTAAGAATTTAAAAACCATTTGGCCACACGTTTGTGGTCGGGTTTCATGAACAAGATGTTCAAAATTTCTTTCATTTCCCGGATAAGGCCTCACACGGGACTCAATAACATGAATATCATTTTCTACTCATTTTATTATATTATTTGAATCACTTGCAGTTCAAATTTAACTTATACCAATAAATTCCTTTAAAGGCAATAAATTAATTAAATATAGCAAACATATCCAGAAATATACCAAATCTTAACATGGAGTACCACATGTTGTATGTGGAGTGTAGAAAAAGTTTCAAGGTCTAGGAAGGAAAAAAACTTTTTAATTTGCTGAGTGTCAAAATAAAATACACGGCAAACGAACCTATTTGCTGAGTGTCAGATAAAAACACTTGTCAAAGATTGCCGAGTGTCACTAACCGACACTCGGCAAAGTTCTAACGGCCGGCACCCTAGTTGACGGCCGGCACACATGGCGGTCTTTTGCCGAGTGTCTATTCTTTGTCGAGTGTCTTGTTGTTGTTTGCCGAATGTTTTATTTCCTGTACTCGGCAAATAATTAAGTTTTTTGCTGAGTATATTTATTTTGCCGAGTTTTTACCTGTAGGCACTCGGTAAAGATACTGTTTGCCGAGTGCCCGAAGGAATGCACTCAACAAACCACCAGGCACTCGGCATATATACTGTTTCCGGTAGTGTGGGGCATCTTCAGTTGTAGGAGCTGGTAAGGGAACAGGGCTGCTGACACCTCGGTCACTATGTCAGATTCTTACTGTAGAAACGAGGACATTTTTACTGTAGTGGTGGCTGGGGTTAGGGGCGCCCCTACAGTGGGCGTTCTCGGGCCCCAGTAGCCCAGCCGCCCCAATAGATGGCACTGTAGGGGCGACTGATAACCTGAGCCGCCCCTACAGTTGAGGCTAATCTGTAGGGACGGCTCAATCACCAGCCGCCCTGCGATTGCCTTTGTAGGGGCGGCTCCATCACCACCGCCCTGCGATTGCGGGCTGTAGGGGCGGTGAATCACCAAATTACCCTCTACCGATGGCACACGAATAAATAGCAGCGCTTACATGATCATTGTAAACAGTGTGATTTCTTTTTTTAATCTGTGGGTCAACTTTGTAACTAGTTTTTCTTCCTCGTACTAACTCCAAATCTGATGATTTTTTTTTCCTAAAATTTTCTAAAATCATTCTCTATCAATTTATTTTGTTGGTTTTTGTCAATATATACATATAAAAAGTTTGAGCAATTTAAATTTTGAATTTAAAAAAAATACAACTTCAGACAAGATTTTGGTACCCCAAATGATTTCAGCTGAAAAAGTGATAAATACCAAAGTTGAATAACTCATCAAGATCTACAACTTTTGTATTGGTCATTTCTTTATATGACAAAGTGGTAATGACATTGTTTACAAATGTGACACATCTCTCATAAGGTTTTATAAACTATATGAGACATGTGTAAGATTAGTGAACAATGTGTGCTAAGAATTTGTCAAATGAAGAAATGACCAAAATAAAAGTTGTAGATATTCATTAGTTGAACAACTTTGGTATTCATCACTTTTTATGTTGAAATCATTTTGGGTCTCAAATTTTGGTTCGAACTTGTCGTTTTTCAAAATTTCAAATTTGAAATGTTCAATTTTTGTCAAATGATAAGATGACTAAAATAAAAGTTGTAGATATTAATGATTTGAACAACTTTGGTATTCATCACTTTTTATGTTGAAATCATTTTAGGTCTCAAATTTTGGTTTGAACTTGTCATTTTTTAAAATTTCAAATTTGAAATGTTTAAATTTTGTCAAAATGACAAGATAACCAAAATAAAAGTTGTATATCTTGATGAGTTGTTCAACTTTGATGTTTATCAAATTTTCATTTGCGATCATTTGGTGTCTCAAAATTATTTTAGTAGTTTTAATTTTAATTTTTGGTAAACTTGGTGACCTCTACAATGGTGGCTCGACGATCCTGCACCATTTCTCTAACAACTTGCCTTGCTAGTTTCTACTGCATTGAGCCCACCGACATTCAATTTAAGGAAAAATAGGTAGTTCAAAGAGCTTAAGAGGATTTTTTTTCTAAGTTTAATTTGTATAAGTTCAAAAATTACGAACTCCATCCGGAGGCTAACACAGTGTGGCACCTGTGGCATCGCCGTCTATGTCACCGCTGTTCGAGCCCCGAGACCCTTCTGCTTGACCTTCTCAAGAAAAGAGTGGTATCCTTGAGATTTTTTTTTTTGAGCAGATGCTATCCTGAGAATGGAGTCGGGCCAATGTACTGAACTGGACTACCTTATTTTTTTTTGGAGGGGAACTGAACTGGACTACCTATAGTAATCGGGGAGCATGGCATGTGGGCCCGTGGTAGAGAGAGGGGAGACGCTGACTGGACGAAACGACTAGTAGTGCATTCGCCATTCGCCAACCACTCATCATCAAACGGAATCCAATCAATCCCCGATTCGCTCCCCCGTCGTCCTCCCGGCCAACCCTAGCTTCCCCTCCCCTCCCCTCCCCTCCCCCGATGGATCCGCCGCCCTCCAGGGACAGGGAGGAGCTGGAGCCCGAAACCCGCGCCTTCCCCGACGCCGACGCCCCTGAGACCTCCCGATCGGAAAGCGACGAGGGTATCCCTCCACCGCTGCCGCCGCCTCCTCTACGCCAGCAGCTCATGGGGGCTTGCCGCGCCGACGAGCGCCTCAGGCCGCTGCTCACGCTCAACGTCTCCTGCGCCGCCGACGACGACCGATTCATCGCACACCTCGCGCAGGTAACCTTTCGCTTTTGCCTTGCCTCCTCCTCCGGCTCCTGTTCGGTTGCCTAGGGTTTACGGATCTGTTCATTCAATCTGCTCGCTCCCTTCCTACCTCCCTTGCAGCACTTCGAGGTGTTGGAGGTGGGCATGCTCGCGCGTTGCCTCTGCGTCCCCCTCGTCTCCCTGCGCGTTGGCAAGGTTCAGAGGGAAGGGCCTCTTCTCTGCCCAACACACATTAGGTTGGTACTCACTCAAATCCTTACTTCGCTTCATCATCATCACATATGACACTGATATGTATGCTTCATTAAGATAGCAGCGCCTGCTTGACCCTTATGATTTCGCTTGTTGCACTGTCTCTTTCGTGATTATTTCGCATCTCACATGATTTACCAGCTTTCCTCCTTCTCAACTTGTATATTCTTCTCGCTTGCAGCTAGCCTTTACTGTGAGATATCTAGTTTGATTCAGCTTGTTTTTCCCTTTACTTATATCTCTGTATAACTACTCAAATGTACAACCTGGCGGTATAATCCAGCAATCACTGGTAGATATCTAGTTTGATGTTTTTTTATTCTTCAGATTCAGAGTAATGCTCTCCACATCTGTAGTCAACCTTTCAAATTTCTTTGAGTTCAACTCTTGTGGCCTCTGCCTATCTTTCCTTGTTCAGCTTCAAGATGAGGCAGCTTGCGCACTTAGTTGCCTTGATAAATGCAGAGATGGTGGACTTGAAGAGCTTTTCATGACCAAAGTTGACTTTGGTGCTAAGTTTGACTCATGCTTGAGGTACGCTGAAACTGAATTATGATGCATCACATTGGTACATGTATTATGGACTTCTACTGGAACCGTTATTTGAGTGAACAGTGCAGCACGTCCTCAGTTTGAGACTATCTAGTTACATTCTGCATCTGCTGTTATGCACCAACTTTTCTCTCCTACTTAATGTGGCTCTGGCCCAACTTGTCAGCCTCTTTTCATATTATTTCCAATCTGCACATATTCCTAGTGTCATTGAGCCAATTTTGCCTTCTAGTATCATCCCAGATTAAAGACTTCTCCATCAGCTGATCAAGTTTTCACTTGTATTTCTTTCTGTCAGGATAAACTTGAAAGGGAACTCTAAGGTTACTGCATTAAGCTATTGTGTGGATGATGAGTCTTGGAGAATTCTTGAGAAAGATGTTCAGTCTTTGCTGCAACGAGGACTTACAGATAGAACAAAAATGATCCGAGTCCTGTGGAGAAGCACACCTTCTGAATGGAAAATAGTGGAAGTATGTAGTGTGAGCATTAGTATTATTGATCACCTTCCTGCATTTCAGTCCAGTGACAAGCACAATTTTGTAGGGTTTCTCAGAATTTGGCAGCAGTCCGCTTCTCGTTGGTATGATGGTTAGCTCATTGGAAAAAAGTTTTTGCCTTGTTGATATTGGTCCAAACCCTGAGAACCGCGTTGAGGTATTTTTCCTTTTCTAGATTACGGAACAATGAACTGCCACTATTGCGATCTAACACTCTGATATGCATTATTAAATCACAGGCTATTAAATTTAGGAAATTTTGGGGAGAGAAAGCTGAGCTTAGAAGATTCAAGGATGGAAATATTGCTGAAAGCACAGGTAACTGATGCATTTTATTTTACTTCATTATATCTAAAAAGTGTGGATAGCTGTTGCATTTTATTCTTAATGGATCCTACTTGCTTAACTGCAGTTTGGGAATGTCAATCTCGGGAGAAGCACACAATTATTAAAAGGATTGCTGATTATGTGCTTATGAAACATTTGTCACTGCAGAAGGATGATTTGATTCATGTTGTTGATCAGCTGGACTTTTGCCTCTTAGTTGATGGCCAAGGTAAGTTTCAGATCTTTCTATGTGTTGCTTTACAGTTTACATATCCTTGGTTTTAAGCTTATTCCTAATTATGCAGATCCGGTCTCGTCTTCTGGGGCTTTGCTTGAAGCTTTTGATACTATTTCTAAGCAGTTACGTCTCTTAGATGATATTCCTCTTAAAATATCTACCGTGCAACCCCTAGACTCAGGTTTGACACAATATCTTTTTTGTATTCTTTATGCATGATCTTGTTTTCACATTTCTCTCATTGTATGTGACATTTCCTTTCGTTTTTCCTTTTCTTACACCAGCTTTTAGGCACACTTCTGTGTTTCCTCCTGAACCTCATCCACTGGCATATGGAAGGAACTCTCAGAGGCTACCGAAATTCGCAACAACTTGCATAAGATCTTTAGAAGTTATGATTCACGTATAGATAATAAAATTGTCTGATTTGTTGCTCCTTATCCTATTAGGAATGAAGCATTGCAAATTAAGTTTTCCCCTGACTTTATTTGATAGACTTTTGTGAATTATGACTTGAGATGATGTTCTAAATAATGGTCTTGTGTTTGTGGATGTATATATGTATATTTGTGGCGGTCAGATTCGAATTTGAATTATATATATATATATATATATATATATGGTCAGATTTGAATTTGAATTATTTTTTTTTGGAAAATCCACTGTAGGGGTGGTTCTTGATTGAACCGCCCTTACAAATACACACAGCAGGGGCGGCTGGTGATACAGCCGCCCTTACAGAAGTCCACTACAGGGGACGGCTGATATTACCAGCCGCCCTTATAGAGGGCACTGCAGGGGACGGCTGAAAACAACAGCCGCCCCTACAGAGGTCACTGCAGGGGCGGCTGAAAACACCAGCCGCCCCTACAGAGGTCACTACAGGGGCGGTCAGAAAACCGCTCCTACAGAGGCACCCTCTGTAGGAACACCCTGGGAAGGGCGGCTGGCGCAGCCGCCCCTACAGAGGCCACTACAGGGGCGGTCAGAAAACCGCTCCTACAGAGGCACCCTCTGTAGGAACACCCTGGGAAGGGCGGCTGGCGCAGCCGCCCCTACAGTTAATTTCTGTAGTAATGGGTCATGCCACCGCAGCTCTCCGCTAGCTCCCAGCCAGTTCCTAGACCTGGTCACCACCAAGACATGAGTTCGTGACATTCACTATCCCCAACCCCCCCCCCCACCCCCCTACACACACCCAATTTATTCACAGTGCTGCTACTGCCTTCAGCCATATGAGTGTTCGTGCTTTCGGCTTTCATCCTCAGGTCCCTTTTGCTACTATAAGAGGGCAGCGCTGTACCAGCCTAGCGGCAACCTGTCCCGGCCGAGCATCGGCCACTGGGTATGTCATAGCACCAATGTCAACAAGCAGTCATGGGCAGCAACGTAGCCAACAAGTTAAATTTGGGCATGATTTGATAGCTGGTGATTTGGTTAATTAGTCAATTCGGTGCTTAAATCTTCTCCATGCTCATATGATCATTCGACTTTGTGTTACAACATGATTCTAGTTAGTAACGCCATTGTCATATTTTACTTGTACTATATGATCTATGTTTCTAAGCACTTGTTATTATTAGACTTTGTTCTTGCTTGGGCTCGCCAAATTTCCTAGGTCCGCCATTGTAGGTATCCCACGACACTGTTGGTTTAAGATCAAACAATGATAATAGGGACTATCATTGCCTCTTAGCCACCTGCCGGGACTAATTCCGATAGTACTAGTCTGTTTGAAACTATTAGTACTAGCTGGTTTATGGTTTATTAGTAATGAGTTATCAGTATCTGTATCAAACAGTTGACCATACAAAGGATTCTCGAGTGTTAGAAATTGACTAGTCAGGCAGTAGACCTGATGGTTGACTGGGCAAATTAATCCTCGATAGTCCCAATTGTCAATGAATAGATAGAAAATGGTTGTAATTGACTAAATATTCGGTGAACCATAGCCAATACTACCGGAAACACCAAAGTTGCCGAGTGTCTCCATCTTTGCCGTGGGCAAGATTTCGGGCACTCGGCAAACATGGTGTTTGCTGAGTGTCCCAAAGACGACACTCGGCAAAATCAAAACTCACGGCATAACAGTTTACGCCGAGTGCCTACACTCGGCAAACAATAGACACACGGCAACTTCATGTCCGGGTAACACCGTCGACCTCCGTTATCATTTTGCCGAGTGTCACACGTTAACACACGGCAAACCCACCTATATGCCGAGTGTCAAAATACGACACTCGGCAAACCCACATCTACACCGAGTGTCACCTAGCGACACTCGGCAAATTCTGTTATATGCCGAGTGTCAGCATATGACACTCGGCAAACAATTTTTTTTTTTGATTTTGCCTCCCAAACTTTTTGTACTGTTGTCTTACAGTACCTGTTGCTCTGTGTTGAAGTTTTGTACATTTCTGAGTTATTTTACTATATTTCGTCAATTTATTTTAGTCAAATGAATTTTCTGTAATTTTTTGGATTTGAACTGCAAGTGCTTCGAATATCCGAAAAAAGTGAATAAAAATGATATTCTATTCACTGAGTCTGTTTTGAGACCGTATCCAGGGCCAGACCAGAAATTTCGAACATTGTGTTCGCGAAACATGAGCAGAAACGCGTGGCGGAAACGTCTGAAAATTCTATAAAAAGCAAACAAAGTCTGAAAATCAAGAAATTCGTCGAGTTGTCATGATATCATACGTGGAGGCTATGGTAAAAAATTGAGAGTGTTTCAACAAAGTTGACACGTACGCTGCTTACAAATCGGATCATCTTCGGAGAAGTTTATGTGATTTGAGAAAGATCCGGTAAGATGAGGAGACAATTTGAATGTCGATTTGGAGTTTCACTTCAAAATTTTTTGTATATACAATAGAGAACAAAGATCGCTTCTTGTGAATTTTTGGCAATTTTTCGGAGCCATTTCGTAATTTTAATTCTTTCGTCGTAATTATTGAATTTTAGATGCGTGATATACAAACACATGAAATAATAGTCTAATTTTTGTACAATCTTGAAATATACATTTGTGAGTGCACCTAACAAAGTGTAATGCAAGTTCATTTCATGAAATTAGTGAAACATGAAATAGAGGAAAGTAATTAAGTAGAGGAAAGAAAAGGGCAGCATGAAATATATAAATAAGTTTGTCGAGTGCTGCATAGGTGGCACTCGGCAACAATGTAATAAACTTTTTTTAAAATTTCTTGTTAAGGGAGAACAGGGATTTTTTAAAATAGGGAAAACAGGAGGGCACTTTTTAAAAAAAATGTTTGTCGAGTACCCAATCGTCACGGCACTCGGCAATTAGGCGTTTAAGTTTTTTTAAGTAGTTTACCGAGTGCGCCATCGGCCGACACTCGGCAAACTGATGGGATTTTTTCTTAAAAAACGTTGCCGAGCGTCGGATCGGGCCGACACTCAGCAAACAGGCTGCAAAATAGCTAGGCTGCTGGCCGGCTCTGGCCATTTCTCCATTCTATCCCCGCGCACACACGCGCCCTCCTCCGTGCGCACGCGCCGCCGTCACCCTGCCTCCCCTCGCGCCGCCGTCGAGCTCCCCCCCCCCACGCGCCCTCCTCCCTCCCCACTCCATCGTGCTCCCCATGCCCGCCGCCATCGAGGTCCGTCCCCACGCATCGCCGACCGCACACCCTCCACCACAACCCCTCCGCCGCCCCCTCCCTCCTCACCCCGCCCGCCTCCGCCGTCGACCTCCTCCCCGCCCGGCCGGTCTGCCACAGCCACCGGCTGGCCCACACCCCTGTCCCCGCCGTGAAACCGAGCGTGAGCACGACCCCGCCCGCCTGCCCCCAGCGAGACCCTGCGCCACCTCGGTGCCCGCCCGCAGGGAGCCCCTTGCTCGACGTCGGCAGCCCTGCGCTTCGCCTGCCGCCGGCCGCCGGTGCCCGCCCGCCGTGGGCTGCCTGGTCAACGCCGCCCGCCTGCTGCCTGACACCGGCCGGCCACCTGCCCGACGCCGACAGGCACCAGCTCGCCACAACCCCATCTAGGTACGTATATGTGCACAAGGGTGATATATATGCGGTATGCAAATGTTCAGGATTCAGGAACCAGACACAAAATAATATATATATTTGTTGGATAAGTGTTAAGTTGCCTCCTCCTTGTGCGATGTATGTAATTTCTTTCGAGAGTCCAAACTCAGTCCATGGCTCCATGCTATGCATGCTATACTGATATAGCTTTAGATGTCTGCAACTGCAACCTGATGATTCATCGTTCTCTAGTAGGGCTATAGCTTGATTTAGATACATTGATGCCTTTCTTCTGGCGTACCAGTCCTCTTTTACATTCTTCTATATCAGGTAGTTTAGTAGAAATTTAGACTCCATATGTATAGGCCTAGGCGAGAACTAAAAAAACTCACATCACAACAGGAGGCTGAAAAGTCCAGATCATGATTTTTGGAGTAGGCCTTGAAACGTAGAGATGCTTATAGGTCTTGTTTTTGGGAACCTAGCTAGCTAGCTTATATTCGATGAAAAATGAAAATTCACTAATTAATGTTTGGCTAGCTTATTCTATACAATACAAATAAAAAATATCTATAACTCCGTGCATATATATATGTTAGACTAGATAAGTTTCGTTTATCGGTATATTATACTATTCTGCAGTCTACATCATCATACTGTTCCTTGTTCCTCGTTTTTAGACTTATGTACTTCATCACATTGTTTTCTTTACTTTTGAAGGGTTAAAGGGATTGTTATTTGTTTTTTTACATGCAAATTTGCTTACTGATCAAGTGTAATTAATGGCTTTCTTAGTAACTTTGTCAATATGCATGTAGGTTTATACACGCCTTTTAATCTCTGATGCGTGTATTGCTGCCCATAGCCTTTTGCAATAGATTTTACTCCATCACAAATTCACTGCTTCAGAAGTGTCTTTCTTACTGACCTCATGTATCCATTATCTTGTTTCTTTTTACTTTGTTTATGGTAATATAAAGGTAATTACTTACTCGTGTGAAATGACTTATTCTTTTAGGGAGGACTGAGGCTTCTGGCTGTTTGTTGGTGTTCCGTGGACCTTGTAGCGGTTGAGGCTTCTCCTGTTTGCGGGACAGCGAGGTGAGGCATAAAACACCCCTCTTTTCCGTATCATGCATGTTTGTAGAGCACGTAACCGGGTTAGGCGTCTCCCCTTCGAAAGAGATAGGGTTGGAAATATGCAGCTCTTTGCATATCGATAACCGTATCTGTTTCGAATTGTCCACGTTTTTTGGACAGCCCTAGGATGCGTAGATGGGGTTAGTCTCCGTGGTCTACTCCGTTCCGAGGCAGAGTTTCGGCAGCATCTCCCTGTTGTTCTCCGGATACACAATCTCCCTACCGGGATGTGTATTTGGAGAACAACGGGGAGGTGCTGCCGAAATTCTGTCTTGGATCGGAGTAGACCATGGAGAATAACCCCAGCTACGCATCCTCGGGTGGGATTAGGATCTATCCTGACCTATTAGACGGTAGGAACATCGTGTACATGCAATTGATTCTTAATGTCTCGCTGGTATATATATATATATATATATATATATATATATATATATATATATATATATATATATATATATATATATATATATGTCAGAGGATGGATGACCGTGAGTGGATGTACATGGGCCGCCCAAGTCAGCATGCTTTGACTGATGAATGGATTGAGAAGACGGAGGCTTTCATAGATAGAGCATTTGCCCTAGTTCCAGGAGCATCAGCCATTTGGTGTCCGTGCAGTAGATGTGCAAACAGGCGTCGGCAACCAAAGGATGTCATGTCTACTCATCTTTGCAAGAATGGATTCACGGCAGATTATACTCGGTGGATCTACCACAGTGAAGCCGATCGGATGAGAGAGGAGGTCGTGAGAGCACACGTCGAAGATTTCGATGCTGATGCCGGGGTAGGTGACTGGCTAAATGACTTTCACGAAGCACACGTAGGTGAAGAAGGTGGGGAGGAGCCAGAGGCAACCGCAAAGGCGTATTATGACATGTTGTCTTCGGCACAGAAACCCCTTCACGGCCACACAAAGGTTTCTCAACTGGATGCCATTGGACGGGTAATGGCCTTAAAGGCTCAGTTTAGCATGAGTCGAGATTGTTACGATGCTACGTTGGCAGTTATTGGCAGCTTGCTTCCAGAAGCTCACATTATGCCAAAGAGCATGTACGAGTCGTAGAAACTCCTTCGTGCACTCAAGATGCCATATGAGCAGATACATGCTTGTTCGAAGGGGTGCGTCCTATTTAGGAAAGAACACGAGAAAGCAAAGTACTGTCCAAAGTGTCAATCCTCTAGGTACCTGGAGGTAGAGTCTAGTGATGGTCAGAAGAGGCAGCTTGAGATCCCCGTGAAGATCCTACGGTACCTTCCATTCTTACCAAGGATCCAATGGCTATACATGACCGAGGAAACTGCGAAACAGATGACGTGGCACAAAAATGGCACTCGATACAGTCCTGAGAAGATGGTACATCCATCTGATGGTGAAGCATAGACCCACTTTGATGGGATTCATCGTGAGAAAGCTCTTGAGGCTCATAATGTACGTGTTGCGCTGGCAACAGATGGGTTCAATCCTTATGGACTGATGGTTGCCCCATACACTTGTTGGCCAATCTTCGTTATCCCCCTCAATCTCCCCCCCGGTGTCGTGTTTCGACGACAGAATATATTCTTGTCATTGATAATTCCTGGACACCCGGGGAGTAAGATGGGTGTGTTCATGGAGCCTCTGATTGATGAGCTGGTCCATGCTTGGGAGGAAGGGGTGTTGACATATGACCGAGTTATGAAGAGGAACTTCAGAATGCATGTCTGGTACCACTACAACTTGCACGACTTCTTGGCGTATGGGATATTCTGCTCCTGGTGTGTTCACGGGAGGTTCCCATGCCCATTATGCAAGACAGCTGTGGAGTTCATTTGGTTGAAGAAGGGTGGCAAGTATTCTTCGTTCGACAAGCATCGACAGTTCCTCCCTATTGAGCATGAATTCAGACGAGACATCAAGAACTTTACGAAAGGTGTGGTAGTGATAGACCCCGCACCGCAGATCATGACTGGTGCCGAGGTTCATGCTCAGATAGATGCTCTCGTCGTCAACCCACAAGGCGATGGTTTTGTGGGATATGGTCATCAACATATGTGGACTCATAAGTCGAGCTTGGAGAGGCTCCCCTATTATGATGACCTCCTTCTTCCACATAACATTGATGTGATGCACACTGAAAAGAATGTGACCGAGGCACTTTGGGGAACACTCATGGACACTGAAAAGTCAAAGGACAACGTTAAGGCTAGAGTGGACCTAGCAACGTTATGCGATAGACCTTCCCAGCGTGCATAATTGAGGCTTGTTCGAAGTAAATGAGGCGTGGTATCCAATCGAGAGATGTCTAAAGGTTGTTCAAAGTAAATGTAAGAATAAAGGAAAAATTGAGGCTTCCGTTGCAGAGGCATACATTCTGGAGGAGGTGTCAAACTTCACAACAAGTTACTATAGTGACAACCTTCCCAGCGTGCATAATCCACCCCCTCGCTACAATGCTGGCGAAAATGAATCGAACCTTAGCCTTTTTCGAGGGCAGCTCGGAAGTGCAAGTGATTGGAAACCCAAGACATTGAGACATGAAGAGTGGCACACTATCATGCACTATGTGTTGACCAACCTTCTCGAAGTAGAGCCGTACATGCAGTAAGTTCACAACGAACTTGTTAAATATGCTGTCACTATTCGGTATCCAACTCTCTTGTTTCTCATTGTTATAGGGAATTTCTTGATCACTACTGGCATCTATCAAGGGAACCTACCCCGCAGGAATGTGATACCCTTCTTAAACAGGGTGCGGGAAATGGAATGCCCGATTTCATTTCTTGGTTCGCACAGAAGGTATTGTCCAACTTTGCTCGTACTTAGTTTGACATTACAAGTTGCTCGTACTTAGTTTAATGATATATCCTGCTTGAGCTTGCAGGGCCAAACTGATGAGTCTATGGATCCCGAGTTAGCACACGTGTCTAGTGGCTTTCTGTATAGGGTCAGGTCATTTGCTACTTATGACGTGAATGGATATCGCTTTCACACGACAGCACATGAGGAAAGTCGGCCCAATTGAAGAACCACAAATACCAGAGTTCTTACGCCCGGCACTGATGGGGCCGATTATTATGGGAGAATCGAAGAAATCTACGAAGTCAAATTTCGTGGTTCCAAACCCCTTAAGCCTGTCATATTCAAATGTCATTGGTTTGATCCTGCAGTAACGAGATAGACCCCTAATGTTGGGCTGGTCAAAATTCGTTAGGATTCTATCTATCCAGGGGAAGATGTCTATGTTGTTGCTCAACAGGCGACGCAAGTTTATTATCTGCCATATGCGTGCCCAAACGACGACCGTCTTAAGGGTTGGTATATTGTGCAGAAGACATCGCCACATGGTAGACTACCTCTCCCAAATGATCAAGATTACAACTTAGACCCAAACACATATGACGGGGAGTTCTATCAAGAGAAGGGGCTAGAAGGGAGTTTTGAGATAGACTTAACCGGTGCGATCGAAATGGAAGTAGATAATGAAAGGGTTGATGAAGAGGACGATGGAGATGAGGTGGAAAATGTGCAAGACTTAGAATTACTTGAGCGAGTGCGTATAGGCAATGCCGATGATGACAACATTGGTCCTTCGGATAGTGTTGATTATTTCGACATGTGTGATAGTGATGATGAGAGTTATGATCTGGCTGATCTCGATCATGATGCCTATTTCTAATACAAGTAATACTATCATTTTCTAATTTTGTTTCGTTTATTTTGCATTTCTTTTTTCAGGTTGTCCTGTTTATATGTGCTTATTGGTTTACTCTTTTTAATTGCAGGTGATTGACAAAAGATGGTGGGCGGTATGAGGTCCGTCGGGTCATTTTATCGGAGCTCGGCGTCAACTCTAGCTGAGCAGGCTCCTGCAGCTGAGGAGCCGCCGCGGAGGCGCAGGGGTCGGCCGAGAGGCCAGGGTCGGCAGGCGCGTGCAGCGACTCGACCGCCGTCGCCTGTACCTCCCTCGCCTCAGGAGGAGGCGGAGGAGGAGGAGCACAAGCACGAGGAGCACGAGGAGGAGCAGGCCGAGCACGAGGAGGAGCCCTCGGCGGGGGGTTCATCTTCCTCTGCTTCGAAGATCTGGTTGCGAGGCCCTTCACGCCTCCCGGAATAGCCTATACCTTTCACGAAACGGCCAGTGATTCGCCCCAATGGGCCAAGGTAAGTATCTTAAGATGTTATCGCTACTTCATTTGGTATGTTTAACATGGCAAAATACAAACTAATATTTTTTCGTTAATCACTTGGACAGGGGATGGAAGGTTGTGGCTGCAGGTGATCACAAACGCCTTCCTGGTGGAATCCTGGGTCTCCTGTGTAGGGAACACTTCCCCGGCCTGGTGGACTGGGCAGGAGGGGTGGAGCCGGCCTACACGTTCGAGCACTACGTGTCTGCCCCCGATGTACGAGATCGGGAAGGCAGGAAATTCGACAACAAGGCACAGCGGGTTGTGAAAGAGCTGTGGGTAAGCCTTCCCCGCACTATCTTGCTCAATACATCGCATTCCTATCACATCCTTGAAATAATGACTACATACAAAATGTTTATATGCAGGATTTCTATAGATGTGACGAGGGATACGAGGAGAGGGCCGAGAGGCACGCTCACAAAGCCTGCTACAAGCTCGTGAAGGACATGCACTACGAGGCGCATGTCCTGGCTGTACAGCAATACAAAGCTGTCTTCGAGGACGTGAAGATCGACAAAGACCTCGCAAGAACCTTGACGCTGACCAAAAAGCAATACATGCTGGTAAATACTGTTTCTTCCTGAGATTAATTACACTTACTGTGATCTTCTTATATGACAAATGCTTGTTGACGTGTAGGTGCCTCCAAATTGGGTGGCCGGTAAAGGCGAGTGCTGGAGGAGGATGGTGGACATGTGGTGCTCCCCGGAGTGGTCGGAGACACACGCCGCTTGCCAGGAGCGGCGTTTGATGATGACAGGTGCACCACACCATCAGGGGAACCTTACCCCTGCCGAGTACGCGGAGAGATGGGTATGTGACTTCATTTATGTATTCTAACTCTTGCTTCTGCATAGTTTCTAATGATCTTACTGTTTGTTTCACAGTCGGCGTCACATGGTGGCGCACCTTGCTCCCAGGTGAATGCATGGGCTATGGCCCACAAGGGCAAGGCGACGTCCGCCGTCGACTTCAACCCAGAGGACCCCCCCCCCTCGGCGTACAGCAATCCCTCCATCCACAGCCGTCTCACCGAGTACACAACGGCGGCCAAGGCGGTCCATGGGCCGGAGTACGATCCGAGCACCCAGGATTTCGAAGGAGACCTTGTCATGAGGGTGGGAGGAGGCAAGAAGCATGGCAGGTACTGGCTTGGCGACAGCGTCGTCGACACGGCCACTACTGCCACTCTCTCCCAGATCCGAGCAAGCGACACGGGCCAGAGGCCGCTCATACGCCCACGGCCGACCAGTACACAGCACGCCATGCAGACTTTGCAGGTTATTACTCTTTTATTCGTCGTTCATTGTTTCTTACATACCTTTGATTTTCATTGTAACATTGGGGTGAAATTTTGTAGGCCGAGCTAGAAGAAGAGAGGAGGCAGAGAATAGCGTTGGAGGCGAAGATTGACGCTGATCGGCATAGGCAGGAGCAGATGTTTCAGTGGATGCAAAATCTCGGTGCGAAGATGGGTGAACCTCTGCCACAAGCGCTATTCCTTCCTCCTCGTCCTCCTGAAGACACTCCTGTGAGTACATCTACAATTCCTTTTTTCTATTTATTAGTGCAAAACTGTCCCGCAGGTTGTGTCAGAAAACAAATAAGAATCAGCACCTACAATTCCTCGTAGAAAAAAAATCATCATCCAAAATGGTGTGTGCACGGGAAGGGTAGATCAGTAGATGTAGTGGTTACAACTTAAGGGATAGCAATTGTTTGCCTTTCTAGAAAGTATTTTTCAAGTATGCATTGACCATTAAACTTAGCTTAGAATTTGTTAACAGTCGCTACAAAACCAACATATTATCATAGTATTTAGCCAACAAAATCAACTCCGCTCCCTCCCTTTGTCGCCCTGAATCTGGTGAGGGGAGCTCATCTCTACACCTCGCTTCCCAACCCAATCAACTCTGCTCCCTCCCCCTCTTCCGCATTGGCATTAAGATCCACATGCTGCCGGCAACGTGAGTGCATGTGGACTTGGCCATTGTCTCATCCTCCCGGACAGCGAAACTTGGAGAGTAAGAGAAGAAGGGGTCAGGATCTGGTGCTAGAGGCGACGGAGACAGTGCTGGCCTAATATGCCCTACATTTTTTAATGGAGCAAGAAAATAGTGGTAGTGGAGCTATATGTTTGACCACAGTAGTAGTATGTATATTATACCTTCGATACTCCCACTCTTCTTCTGGCCGCGTAGTCCAGATGATTGGTTGTACGTGCAATTGGAATGTGGGAAGAAATTCAAAGCAATGGAAGCACAGACAGGAGTATACCACTACGGCTACGCCAATGGCCCTGCAGACGCACTAGCCCTTTGCGGCTTGTTGCACCAACAAATAAGCCAGCAGGTGCGTGGCCTGCTGTGATTCAAGTTCAAGGACAGACAGAGGTACGGCGTCGAATTGGTGGGTCGCACTCAAAGCCAGCGGACACGCCGGGCCGGACATTGCTGAATCCTGAAGCCAGGAAATGTAGACCGGACCGGACGGATGCTAATCTTGTCCCCGGGGGAAACGAGACCGTGCTCGTTGGCGGTGCTCACCAGTCACCAGCAAAAACAGAGCGGACGGTGGCTCCAGCGATGCTACTAGCTATATGCATGTACAGGCTTTATCTGTCGTGTCTGCTGTCAAAAACGTCGTTTCTCTTGGAGTGGATAAGAGGCTACTACGATTGTTAATATATGAATCGTGTTTGCTCTATGTAACGCCCCTGGCCGCCGGCTATCCCTGTCAACGTGAGCGCTTGAGCCCCCGCCTGAACGTTTCTGTATTGCAGTTGTCTGAATGAAAATCCCAATACAGGTTCTGCGCACTTATGTGCCGATGCACTCACTGGCCACCTAGGCCCACACGTCGGATACAAAACCAAACCGGCCAAATAATTTCGGCTCAATTTGTATTTCCAGCCCATCATAAAGATCTAAAACAGCCCACTGATATCTCCTCTGATATAAAAGTGTGAAGCCCACTCTAAACCCTAGTTTTATCGATCTCACCTGGTGGTGTCTGCACGGCCTCTCCGCCTCTGTCGCTCACTCCCGTTCTTTTCCGTTGCCCTGCACCACCTCTTCCTCAAATCCGCACAGCTGGGCCAAGGCAAAAGGCCTTCTGCATACTAATTTCCTACAAGAACGCCTGAGATTTCTACAGGTTATGCATGTGGCAATGGAACTGTTCTGTTGTGAGCATATTCAAAAG
Source organism: Miscanthus lutarioriparius (assembly GCA_904845875.1). Classification (NCBI taxonomy): domain Eukaryota; kingdom Viridiplantae; phylum Streptophyta; class Magnoliopsida; order Poales; family Poaceae; genus Miscanthus; species Miscanthus lutarioriparius. The sequence continues at coordinate 19,673,388 of CAJGYO010000014.1, read as the reverse complement.
TCCACGAGCTCAGACAACAAGGCTCCAGCGATGTTACTAGCTATATACTCACACACTCACACACACAGTTGTATTTGTTATATTGCCTTTTGAATTGCAATGCTACTAGCTATATATGTCTCAACAATTCCTTTTGCAGCTATCAAGTAATCTTATCTATTCTTTGTGCAGGGTCAATCGGCGGCATCAAACGATGTACCTCATGACCCACCGCAGCAGTCGCCGTGGTCTAATTGGTGATTTGCTTCTTTTCATGTGTTGAACTTATTTCTTGTGTTGCACTTATGCTTGTAATGCACTTGTGGTGGATACTTTAAACTCGAACCTTATGTTGCTATTGTGGTATGACATTTGTGTAACATTGTGGATTATTGTGATGTATGTGATATGTGGTGTGTGGAGATGATATATATGTGATATATGTGCTGTGTAATATATCTGTGCCGTGAAACATATCTGTGCTGTGATATACATGTGCTGTGAAATGTAATTCAAAAACAAAAAAAATCAGATTTCTGAGGCTTTGCCGAGTGTTATGACCAAGACACTCGGCAAATATAAAATATTTGCCGAGTGTAGGTATTATCACACTCGGCGAAAAGCCATTTTTAAAAAAAACAAATACTGTTTCAAAAATGTTTGCCGAGTGTCTGCCTGCGCGGCACTCGGCATATTATTATCATTTACCGAGAGCAGCACTCGGCGACAAGGAATTCTAACAACATAAAATATTTAAAAAGAAATTAGTTGCCGAGTGCCTTGCCGTTTGACACTCGGCGAAGTCGCTGTTAACGAAGGGTCTGGCGTTATGACCGTTTCTTTTCGTCGAGAGCCAAACTGCACACGGCAAAAACTTTGCCGAGTGCCCGATAAATGGCACTTGGCAAAGTTGGCTTTGCCAGTACTGTTTATGGCGAACAATTTGCCGAGTGTTTTCTGTCTTTTGCCGAGTGTTTCGGGCACTGACATATATTGACCATTGGCTGTTGTGCCAAATGGTCATATAATCTGATCTTTTTTGATAATATAATGTAACACATCGTGATTAGCATGATGGGCCAATATGTATATATATAGTGTGTGGATATATATATATATGTGTGTGTGTGTGTGTTTGGGGGCGTATCATAAATTATGGACCCATTGTTCATAAAAGACGCCTGACACTACTAGTAGGATTGTAAGAATGGCCAACGTTTTTCAAACAGTAAGGCATTACCTTACAAATGTCTTGTGGGTGAATGCGCTACTAGTGGTTAGGGAACGAATGCGCGAATCTTGAGATCGTGGATTCGATTGCCAGCAGCCGCGAAGCAGGCGTTTTCACGTGAAAAATCGCGTGACTTGTGATAGCGCACGCATGTGGCTACAAATTAGGGGTCTTTCCTAGTATTAATTTTTTTTTGCTATTTTTCACCTGATTTTTTTTTGGAAAACCTCATCAAGTGATGAGCCCCGTCATCACAGCCACTTTCCTACTACTGGTTCAAGAAACTGGCAGTAGTGAGGTTTTTGAACCGGCAATGAAGGCCTGTTCTAGGGTAGTGAAATTAGACCGATATTTGAAATTGTAATTGTTGGTAAGACCATAACAGTTGGCCATTCGCAGTCTCCCTAACTCATCGTTGACCATTATACTTTCATATTGGCATAGGTACCTTAACCCGTTCACTATCACAATCCCGAGTTAACTATTGAGTGCCAAAAACTGCCAAGGAAACGGCCTAAACCGTCACACAAATGATCCTTGGCCACAAACCGTCAAGCAAACTCTGTCAAGGATAAAAGACAATGGAAATTAGTTTCCTTGGTGGTTTTGGCACTCAAGGATGATCTTCTTGGAGGCTAGCCGCCACGAAAACTATTACTATACTTAATTTTCCAAAAGAACAAGAAAATGTTGCAACTGTCAAGTAAATTAGTTTTCTTGAGGAGCGAGGAAATATTGGTACCTGTCAAGCAAACCTCCAAGGAAATATAGAGCAATAGCAAAAAACATAAATCAACACAAAAGCAACTTTTGCTGAGATTTGAACATGCAACCTATTGCTTCAAATGAAAAGCACTTACCACTACACCTCAAAGCTACTTATGACTAAGTGAATTATTTGTTTTCTTTTGTATTCACTTTGTTGAATCTTGTAATAAATATTTGAGATCCTAAATGATTCCAAATTTAAAAAGTTTGAACTAAAAGGTTTAAGACCTCTTCTAATACTATAACTTTGGTTTAGGTTATATCTCCATCTGAGGTCATTTGGAAAATTAAAAAAAATGTATTTTAAAGCTCCGAGAATTTCCTTAGAGGTTTCAAATTACACCCAAAAAATATGTATTACCTTGGCGCCTTGGCGGTTTCGAATAGCACTCAAGGAAATAAGAATTAACTTGGCGGTTTCAAATAACACCCAAGGAAATGAGCAATTACCTTGGTGGTTTGTAATAACACTAAAGGAAACATGGAATTACCTTGGCAGTTTGGTTTAGCCCTCAAGAATATCCATTTCCTTGGAGGTCTATGTCCACAGCGAAGGAACTACACTGTCCTTGGTGATTTTGTTTTGGCCCTTAAGAAAATCTTTAGCACTCAAGGTATTTCAGGATTGTGGTAGTTGTTGGCCATTCAGAGTCTCCCCGTTGGCCATTATACTTCCATACTAGCATAGGTTGTGCATCTAATATAATGTAGATAGGTTTAGCCATATCTATAAACATCTAGTGGTCTAATTGCAAAGTTTGAGGACTTGTTAGTAACTCTCATAGCCTCACGGAGGAAGTAAATACAAACTACCATCTCCCCCACCTATAAATAGTGCACTAAGGCTTAGAGGGAAATGACCCATGGCCATCTCACTCTCCTTTTTCCACTATTCAACCTCCCTCCCTCTCTTTGGGATCCTTCCTCTCTCTCTCTTTGGCAACAAGTCTCCTCTCTTTGGCGACAAGTCACCAACAACCTGTAATGCTTATTTGAAGTGTGACAAGTCCCCAACAACCTATAATGCTTATTTGAAGTTGTCCAAAAATATAAAGGTAAGCTTGAGAGGCAAACACTTGGAGCTAACCTTTGTTTTCATTTGGTTCTACAACATGGTTAAAAATTAAAAAAGCATTTAGCAAAAAGAGAAAAAAATAGTAAGCTTGAGGGACAAACAATTGGAGCTAACCCTGTTCTACTAGAACTTTAGAAAACGTGTTGAGGGAATGATACATGGTGCATCTTCTATATATATACTTGTAAATATTGAACTAGTTTTGGTATTGATGTGTACATCACATTCCAATATGGGAAAAAATAGAAAGACCGCAAAAATACATAGGTAGCATATATGGTATAGAGAGTTGTGTTGGTGTCCATTTAGTCGTACACAATATAAAAATGACATAACTAGTTAGTCCTAGTGTTGTCATGTTTATTTGGGTAACAGAACTAAGACCATGAAGTAATCATAGTCTATTTATTATCACGCCAAAGGCTCTATAAGTCGTGTATACTTTTTTATTTAAAAAAGAAAGGGTTAACATATTTGGTGAGATCAAGAACTAGCTAGCCACTAAACAAACTAAAACCAAGCACTGTAAATAGTATAATGATAGTGGTATGCTTTATCATCTCGCATTGTTGTGAGATAATTCAAAAAAGAAAAAGAAAATAAAAAAGTTACACTCAAAGAAAACGTACAAGAAAAAATGCAAACACCCATTTTTTTAATTTTTTCGTCTGTACTTGTAACTTTGCACTAATGTTAGTCACAATAAAACAAATTCTCCCAAAATTATCGGATTCTTTTATAGTGAATCGCAATGATCAATTAAATCTGTATTCCATATATTTAAACTAAATATAATAAAGCAATTATACATATACATAAAGGCGAAGAATATATAATCAAATTGCAAAGAAAAGTATTAATAATCTATCTGATAATAAAAACACACAGTATAATTTCTCACTGAATCGCGCGCAACAATGGAAGTGTGCACATTATGGTTGGTGAGGTCGAGAGACACATCCATAACCGTTGACCATTCGCAATCTCCTAACTCCTCGGTGGCCATTATACTTTCATATTGGCATAGGTACCTTAACCCGTTGGCCATTCACAGTCTCCCCAACTACCCGTTGGCCATTATACTTCCATACTAGCATAGGTTGTGTATATAATATAATGTAGATACTAGATTTAGAGCCATATCTATACACATCTAGTGGTCTAATTGCAAAGTTTGAGGACTTGTTAGTAACTCATAGCCACATGGAAGAAGTCAATACAAACAACCATCTCCCCCTCATATAAATGGTGGACTAAGGCTTAGGGAAATGACCCTTGGCCATCCCACTCTCCTTTTTTCACTGTTTAACCTCCATCTCCCCCTCATATAAATGGTGCACTAAGGCTTAGGGAAATGACCCTTGGCCATCCCACTCTCCTTTTTTCACTGTTTAACCTCCCTCCTTCTGTTTGGGATCCTCCCCTCTCTCTGACGACAAGTCCCCTCTCTTTGGTGAGAAATCAACAACAACCTATAACACTTATTTGAAGTGCGACAAGTCCCCCAACAACCTGTAATGCTTATTTTGCAGTGGTCCAAAAAGATCTAAGAATTTATTATGTAACTCAGCTAAATTATTGTAGCTTGTGATGTTTGTTGCTAAAAAAGAGTAGCACTTTAATATAATTCTCATAAATGATTGTTAAACAATAATGAAAGTAGTTAAAATATGCTTATTTTTAAATATTTATTAAATATGCAATCCAATTATATTGTGTATTGAGATTTAACAATCCATATAATTATCATTTTGCAAGAAAAATATAATATCATCATGAGAAACAATAAGATGTGTCCATAAACATAATGATAGATATATATCATCCATTACAAGTGGTTGATAATAGCAAAAACAACTTACAATATTTGCCAAAAAAAATTAGGAAGAAAGAAAAACACATAACAAATCAATCCTATCACCTATTTTATTGGGTCTCTAAAATGATACATGTACTAGCCTATGTCAACTATATAATGAGTGCGTTGATAGATAAGCTAGCCTAATATTTGTTTTCTAGCATATCCACCTGTTTTTAATAGACCAGTACATATATTTACAAAATACTCAAATGATGATGGCTAAATTTAGCAATAAAACAATAAAATATCATTTGTTCTTATGATTTTCATAGCTTATATATATCATTGTAAGACTGCACAATATCCTCTGCAATTTTGGTGGCATCCATGGACACACCAAGGAGACCACGTCTTGAGAACCCAACAGCATAGAGACCATTTTTTCCTTTCCATTCATTTGGTCTGCGTGGAAATCCATCTTTCTGTGAAAAAAATTCATTCTCCTATACATAAATAAAAAATCTAATTAGATACATAATTATTTTCAAGGTACAATCAACAATAAGGATAACATAGCAAAAGAAAAGTGATACTACCTTCAACCAATAAGGAACATTGCTTTTGTAACCTGTGGCAAGAATCACAACATCAAATGATTCGATCGTACCGTCAATAAACTCTACACCATGCTCTTGGAAACTTTGGATTGCCGGAAACACCTGGAAATATGCAATAAGTACAATAATATGAGTTATGCGATTAAGATAATTTTATAATGACAACAACATAAAATAAAAAGATTAACTAATTACTTTGATGTCTCCAGACTTAATCTTTGCTATTGTACCCACGTCAAGCACAGGCGTCTTCCCACACACTTTTTTGAGCTCCATTGGACCCATACTAGGTCGAGGAATACCAAAGCGGGCAGTATTGCCTAGAACGAACCAGGCAAGGAGGAGAAGGATCCGATCCACTATCTGGACACGTAGAAACATAAGAAGCCACAAGGACAAAGTAAAAGTTGAGAGTCCCATGATCTCTCTTGGAAGGACGTGCCCCTGCAAACATCACAAAACATACAATCAATTTTATAGTTCACAATAAGTTGATAGTGCACTAATCACAGTTACAACCATTTGAAGAGAAATTACCATCTATCTAAGATACTATAAACTAAAAATGAAAGAGGCAACGAGTTTAAGTGCTCTTCTTTTCGTTTGCTTACAACATGGATACAAATTAAAAATACATTTAGTAAAAAGAGAAAAAAAATAAAGGTAAGCTTGAGAGGCAAACACTTGGAGCTAACCCTTTTTTCGTTTGGTTCTACAACATGGATACAAATTAAAAAAGCATTTAGCAAAAAAAAAAGAGAAAAAACAGTAAGCTTGAGGGGCAGCTAACCCTGTTCTACTAGAAATTTAAAAAGCGTGTTGAGACAATAACACTTATATATGCTTGTAAATATTAAACTAGTTTTAATATTGATTTGTACATCACATTCCAATATCAGAAAAAATAGAAAGACAACAAAAATAGGTAGCATGGTATAAAGAGTTGTGTTGATGACCATTATTCAATGGTCCACAATATAAAAAATGGCATAACTTGTTAGTGTTAGTGTTGTTAACCAAATAGTTAGCATTCCTGTTCATTTGGCTATGGATTTGTTTTTTATGTGTTATTATTTCATAAAAAATAGATGAAGCACATGCTCATGAATCCCACGAAGTAATCACGTGCTATTTATTATCACGCCAAGGGCTATAAGTCGTGTACAATTTTGTGGAATGAATTTAAGAAAAATAAAAAAAGGTTTGCATTAATGGAAAATAAGAAAATTCCCAAATTACAAATTCTTTTATAGTGATCGCAATGATTAGTTAAATCCATATTAAAAAAATTGAACCAACTATTAACAAAGTAATTATATATATATATATGCACAATAGCGAAGAATATATAATCAAACTACAAACAAAAGTAATAATAATCTATCTTATAATAAAAATACACAGTATAATTTCTCACCGAATCACGCACAACAATGGAGGTGTGCACATTATGGTTGGCGAGGTCGAGAGACACCTCCATGCCGGAGTTGCCACAGCCGACGACGAGCACCTTCTTGCCTTGGAAGGTCTCGCCGCTACGGTATTCGCTGGAGTGCATGACTTGGCCCTTGAAGTTATGGATTCCCTCAATCTCAGGTACAACAGGCTGCGCGTTCTCCCCTGTGGCCACAATGAGCCATTTAGAGCGGTACTCCCTGGCGGACAAGTTGATGGACTCTTCGCCGCCGTCATTAATGGGGCTGGCGATGGCATCCTTGGTGCGCACGCACCAGTACTCGCCGTTGTGCTCAGCGGCGATGACTTCCTGGCGGAAGAAGGGGCGGATGCCGAAGGTGCGCATGTACTCATCGATGTAGGCGAGGAACTGCTGCCTGGTCGGGTACGTGGGGTAGCTGCGTGGGAAGGGCATGAGTGGCAGCTGGCAGTAGCGCTTGGGCAGGTGCAGGCACAGCCTGCGGTATGTGCGGCGGTGCCACATGGAGGCGACGCACACGTCGCGCTCAAGGAGTGCGTAGGGCACGGATCCCATGGTGAGCCTCGCCGCACACGCTAGTCCCGCCGGCCCCGTGCCCACGATCAGCGGCCCCGGTAACACGGCCACGCCTTGGTCGCCGACGACGGGGATGCCAGTTGCCGTGGCCCTCGCGGCGCTGCGCGGGCTGTACATCAACGGGTTCTGCTCCATCTTGCCCTCTGTCTCGTCGGCGAAGCCCGCCGGGTTGTACGTCAGCGGGTCGTGCGCCAGCTTCCCCTCCGTCTCGGAGAAGCGGTCCATCTCTCGGCCGGCCGGCGATCGAACGCGATGAACAGGTACAGATGCCGATGTACTAGGCGCGGGCGATCAGCACACAGCAGAACCTACCTCAGCTCTCGCTCTAACAGCTCTCTTAACAATCGGGAGGGATATACACTGGATATGGATCGATCTACATGCAGATGGTGATAGCTATCTCGTAACTGGAGGAGAACGGTTATATATACACACGCATGATGTGTACATGGCCGGCGGATGCGTGGCCTCTTTATCCGCTTTTCCTCTATCGTCGCCAACGCTCACACTGGTGGTTAGCCGAGAAGAAGGGAGCAGGGGAGCGGTGGTTAATATTCCAACTGATTTTGCTATTCTCGATCCATTCCTCCTAGACTCACCCTGGCGTGCACGAGGTCAGCCTGGAGGCAACGAACGGTGCCCCGATACCCAGCACAATGCATTGTGCTTATTTAGGATGTCAAACTGATTGGACTTATCCACAATTAATTATTATTTGGGAAGAAGGGAGTAGGGGGAACGGTGGTTAATATTCCAACTTATTTTGAAATCTGATTATTCTAGCCGGATAGAAAAGATGCCGGATCCGATCCTCCAAGGAAGCAGGCACAACTGGATTCAGGTTCTTTGCCGAGTGCCTGAGGCACTCGGCAAAGGCCAAATTGCACTCGACAAAGCATTTGCCGAGTGCGGCACTCGGCAAAGAACACATGACAAAAAATTGATCGGCAAAGCCTTGCCGAGTGTCTTTTATGGGGCACTCGGCAAAGGCTTTGTCGAGAGCCCCGGGGGCACTCGGCAAAGAAAAGCGACCGTCACGGCACCGGCCCCGTTGACGTTCGCTTTGCCGAGTGCCAACCCTGCAGGCACTCGGCAAAGATTTTTTTAAAAAAAAATTCTTTGCCGAGTGCCCTCTATCCGGCCCTCGGCAAAGATGTTTTATTTTTTTTCTAAAAATTCTTTGATGAGTGCCCCCTAGCTGGCGCTCGGCAAAGTTTGAATTTTTTTTAAAAAAAATTCTTTGCCGAGTGCCCTCTGGCCGGCACTCGGCAAAGTTTGATTTTTTTTTAAAAAAAAATTCTTTGCCGAGTGCCATGGTCAGGGCACTCGGCAAAGCTGGAAAAATGGTTTTCTAAGCGCCCATTTTTCCAGCTTTGCCGAGTGCTGTGACCATGGCACTCGGCAACGGGGTCCTTTGCCGAGTGCAACACTCGGCAAAGTGACTAAAAACGGTAATTTTTAATTTTTTTTACATTCCATCGTGACAAATAAATTCATACAAACATATATCACATATATATCTCATCCATCACATATATATCTCATCCATCCACACATCCATCCGCACATATCACATCCATCACAATATATATCACATATATAATAATAAGTGCTCAAGTCAATCCAAATAAATCCACAAATCCATCATAAGTCTATCAAAGTCCACAAGTGCATCACAAGTATATCACAAGTCCATCACCAAGTGAACAACAAATGAAAAAAATACAATGTGCACTCATTTCGGCCACTGCGACTGTGGTGAAGGCCTAGCTCTATCATTTGGAGGTGCATGAGATGGATTATTCGAACCACCGTCAGATAAAGACTGCACAAAGGAGAAAAGATTGCATGTGAGACAAGATTATTTGATAGCTAATCTAGGAAGGTAGAGGCCATACAAGCAAAGCACAAGCGATAGTAAAAAAACTTTCATACTCACAGGAGCAGCTGCACTGCAGGACGTGGAGGCGGAGGTGGAACCAACAGCCCAGCTGGCAGAGAGAAGCCCACACGTTGCCCAAGCCCTTGTAGGAACTCCGTAATGTCTGTCAGCCCCTGCGCCTAGGCTTGCCGCTGGGCCGCCATCCTCTGCTGCCCGACCTCTAGCTCCTGGCGTTGCCTCATTTCTTGCCTGCAATATTTCACTCCAATATTTCAGTAATGCAAAGCTAATTAAGGTGTGTAAAGATCAATGTATGACGAGTAAAATAGGAATAACCTCGAGTGCGTCGACCCGGTGCTGTGCAGTGGTCGGCCGTGTGCGAATGGCCGAGCTCTCGCTCGTGCTCCGTCCTCGGATCTGGGAGAGAGAGGGAGTAGAGGCCGTGTCGATCATGCCATCACCAAGCCAGAACCGCCCATGCTTCTTGCCTTGCCCCGCCCTCATGACGGCCTCTCCATCGAAGTCCTGGGTGCTCGGATCGTGGTCTGACCCATGGAGCAACCTCGCCACCTCAATGTACTCACTGATGCGGGAGTGGACGCTCGGGTTCATGTATTCCTCGGGCGGGTCCTCCAGGTTGAAGGAGACGTCGGACGTCGCCTTGCCCTTGTGGGCCATACACCATGCCTGGAAGTCCGAGCAAGCCTGGCCACTATGTGACGCCGACTGCGAGAAAGACAGCACGATGATTAGAAATCAGGCAGAATTGAACGTCACAATAGATAAATGAATTCGCGTACCCATGCTTGTTTGTATCCGGTGAGGTTGCGGCTGCCTTGATGGTGTGCTGGACCTTGCATCTGCAAACGGCGGTCCCGGGCGTCCCTGTGCATCTTGAGGTACTCCTCCGTGAACCACCTCTCCACCATCATTGCCCAGCACTTGGGATACGCTTGGCACCACCAGGGAATCATCTACACGTCATCAAATATTGGACATGTAAGAAGATCAAATTCAACCAACTTAATCTCAAAACAAATCAATATTGATGTTCTTCATTTACCTCAAGGTACTGCTCCCAGGTCAGCTGCATCTCTCTTGCGTCTTTCTTGGTTTTCCTCTCTCCAAGCTTCGACCCATAGTAGGTTACGATGGCCTGGATGCGCACCTTGTGATGCATGTCGGTGACGAGTTTTTTACAGGCTTTGGTAGTCACCTGCTCTGCCCTAGCCTCAAATCTCTCCTCGCATCTGTAATAAGTCTGCATACAAAAGCAATGTATCCATTCATTATTTCAAGAAAAGTCCAATGAATGCGACGTATTGAGCAATGTTGTGCGAGGGAGACTTACCCAAAACTCTGCCTTCACCCTCGCCGCCTTGTTGGGTACTCCGCATTGAGGGTGACGGCGTAGTGGTCAAACGAGTAGGCCGGCTCCATCTTCGATGTGTACGTGACAATGCCGGGGAAGTGTTGCCTGCACAGAAGACCCAGGATGCCGTTGACTAGCCGTGCGCTACCACCCGACACAACCACCCAATTCCTGCACAAGTGATTAAGAAAAATTATTAGTTTTTTTCATCATATCATATGAAGTAGTGGTGATAACATATAAAGTTACTTACTTTTGCCCTTCGGGGCGAATCACTGGGCATTGGTGAGGAAGCAGAACCTATGGGAGGCTCGTGGGACCTCGCAAGTAGGCACTCGAAGAGGAGTCGGAGGAAGCGGAACCCGTGCCTACCGCCTCCCCCTCCTCCTCCTCCTCGTCCGTCTGCCGAACCAGCTCCTCATCCAACTCATCCACGGGCGCCACCTCCTCCTCTAGCTCCTCCTCACGCAGCGTGGGAGGAGATGGCCCCCTCCTGCGGCTGGCGGTCCTCCTCCTCCTCCTATCCGATCCCTCCGCTGCCCCCTCCGCTATCTCCTGCAGCCGGCGTGGTCTTTGGTAAATCGAGTTCACGGACCTATGATGGTCGCCCGCCATCTTTGTTCAATCACCTGCAATAAAAAAGAAAAACAAGACGTAATTAGAAATAGGTGCAAAAATGAACAAAACATAATTACAAAAAACATAGTAATACATGTATTAGAAATATATGCAAAAATGAACAAAACATAATTACAAAAAACATAGTATTACATGTATTAGAAATAATCTTCATGATTGAGATTAGCTGGATCATAGGTCTCATCATCACTATCAACATTGTCCAACTCATCAACACTATCCGAAGGAGGAATGTTGTCTTCATTGTCATTGCCTAAACGTAATCGCTCAAGCATTTGTATGTCCTTCAGATTTCGCACCTCGTCTCCAGCATCCTCGTCATCATCCCTTTCATTGTCTACTTCCATTCCTATCTCTTCTGTTAAGTCTATGTCAAACCTCCCTTGTAGCCCCTCTTCTCTATAGAACTCTCCATCATATGTGTTTGGGTTGAAGTTGTAATCTTCATCGTTTGGGACAGGTAGTTTACCGTGTGGCGATACCTTGTGCACAATAGACCAACCCTTAAGATGCTCAGCGTCTTTGCACGTGTATGATGTATAATAAACCTGGACGACCTATTAAGCCACAATGTAGACATCTTTTCCTGGATAGACGGAATCCTGTCGAATCTTGACTAGCCCAAGCTTAGGGGTCCGTCTCATTATTCTAGGATGAAACCAGTGGCATTTGAATATGACAGGAGTAAAAAGTTTGGAACCATAGAATTATAGTTCGTAGATTTCTTCAATTCTTCCATAATAGTCAAGTTCATCAGTGCCGGGCGTAACAACTCCACTGTTTGTGGTTTTTCGATTGGGCCGACTCTGCTCGTAGCTTGCTGTGTGAAAATGATATCCATTCATGTCATAACCGGTAAATGACTTGACCCTAACGGCACAGCCGTTTGCAACCTGTCTCAGCTCGTCACTTATAGGCGCATCAGTTTGGGCTTTCTGTTTGAACCAACAAATGAAATCAGGGCTCTGGTCCTGCACCCTGTGAAAGAAGGGTATCATTTTCTTGCGGGGTAGGTTGCCTTGATCCATGCCAGGATTGACAAAGAAATTCCCTGTACCAACGAGAAACAAGGGGGTTGGCCGAAGAAACAAGGGACATACGGTGAAATGAAACAAGTTCGTTCAAAACTTACCCAATGAACGGCTGCACCTCGACAAGGTTGGTCAACACATATAGCATGATACTGCGCCACTCTTCATTTTTCAATTGCTTAGTGGTCGATGCACTTGCGCTTCCAAGTTGCCCTTGGAAAAGGCTGAGGTTCGATTCATTTTCGCCAGCATTGTAACGAGGGGGTGGATTATAAACACTAGGAAGGTTCTCAGTGTAGTATTTCTCTGTGAAGTTCGACACCTCCTCTAGAATGTATGCCTCTACAATGGAAGCCTCAATTTTGTCTTTATTTCTACATTTTTTGTGAAGAGTCTTCAGACATCTCTCGATTGGATAGCACCAATGGTTCTGCACGGGCCCCCCCATCTGTGCCTCATATGAGAGGTGCACAATCAAATGCTCCATCGGCAAGAAGCAGCCGGGTGGAAAGATCTTCTCCAACTTATAGAGCAACACGGGTGCCGCTTTTTCCAAGTCATCAATGATGGTCCGAGAGAGCTCCTTGGCACAAAGCTGGCAGAATAAGTAGCTCAACTCTGCCAGCACTTGCCAAACATGCTCCAGGACATAGCCTCAAACTATCGCCGGAAGAAGCCGCTCAATCCATATGTGGTAGTCATGACTCTTCATCCCGTTGACTCGCAGAGTGCCTAGCTTCACTCCCCTCTTTAGATTCGCTGCATACCCATTAGGGAACATTAGCGTCTTGATCCATTCAAGTACTTCCCTCCTTTGGTCCTTTTTCAAGACGAAATCGGCCTTAGGCCTTCTCCAGGTCTTGCCATGACTAGGAGGCTACATCTCTTGATTTGGTCTATCGCACAACGTTGCTAGGTCCACTCTAGACTTAGAGTTGTCCTTAGACTTTTCAGTGTCCATGTGTGTTGCCCAAAGTGCCTCGGTGACATTCTTTCAAGTGTGCATTACATCAATGTTATGTGGCAGAAGAAGGTCATCAAAATAGGGGAGCCTCGTCATGCCCGAGATATGAGTCCACATATGTTGCTCACCATATCCCACAAAACCACCTTCTTCATTGGGAACGAGAGCATCTATCTAAGCATGAACCTCGGCACCAGTCATCATCCGCGGTGTAGGGTTTGTCACTTTGACACCTTTCGTAAAGTTCTTGATGTCTTGTCTGAATGGATGGTCAAGAGGTAGGAATTGACGATGTTTGTCGAACGACGAATACTTGCCACCCTTCTGCAACCAAATGAACCTCACACCTTCCTTGCATATTGGGCATGGGAACTTCCCATGAACACACCAAGCACAGAATATCCCATACGCCAGGAAGTCATGCAGGGAGTAGTGGTACCAAACGTGCATTTTGAAGGTTGTCTTTGTAGCTCGATCGTATGTCCATACCCCTTCATCCCAAGCACAGACCAATTCATCAAACACGGGCTCCATGAACACACCCATATTACTCCCTGGGTGTCTAGGAATTATCAACGACAAGAATACGTTATGTCGTTGAAAGGAGACATCGGGGGGGGGAGTGGAGATTAAGGGGGATAATGAAGACGGGCCAACATGTGTATGGGGCAGCCATCATTCCATAAGGATTGAACCCATCTGTTGCCAGTGCGACACGTACATTACGAGCCTCATCTGCTTTGTCATGATGTTTGTCATTAAAGTGGATCCAAGCTTCACCATCGGATGGATGTACCATCTTGTCAGGATTGTACCGTTTGATATTTTTGTGCCATGTCATCTGTTTCGCAGATTCCTCGGTCATGTATAGCCGTTGGATCCTCGGTAGGAATGCAAGGTACCATAAGATTTTCATGGAGATCGTAAGTTGCCTCTTCTGGCCATCATCAGAGTCTACCTCCAGGTACCTAGAGGATTTACACTTTGGACAGAACTTTGCATGCTTGTGTTCTTTCCTAAATAGGACGCACCCCTTCAGACAAGCATGTATCTGCTCATACGGCATCTTAAGTGCACGAAGGAGTTTCTGTGACTCGTACATGCTCTTTGGCAGAATGTGGCCCTCCGGAAGCAGGGTGCCAATCACGGCCAACATCTTATCGAAGCCTTCTCGACTCAAGTTTAACTCGGACTTCAACCCCATTAAGCGTCCAATGGCATCCAGTTGAGACACCGTTGACCGATCATGAAGGGGTTTCTGTGCCGAGTCCATCATGTCGTAGAACGTCTGTGCGGCTGCCTCCATCTCCTTCTCACGTCCCTCATCGAACTGTCCTTGGTTAAAGTCATCTAACATGTCTGCTACCCCGGCATCAGCATCAAAAACCTCCACCTATGGTCTCACCACCTCCTCTCTCATACGATGGGCTTCACCATGGTGGACCCACCGGGTGTAGTCCGGCGTAAATCCATTCTTCACAAGATGTTTACCCATTTTCACCTTGTTTACCCTTCTCCTGTTTCCACATTTGTTGCTGGGACACAAAACTAGGCAATGTCCTTTAGCAGCCTTGTCAAATGCACTGTTCAAGAATGCATCGGTCTTGTTCATCCATTCCGTGGTGTAATCACTCTGACTTCTCTAGCCCGTGTACATCCACTGACAGTCATCCATCCTCTAACATATGTATCAGTGAGTAATGTAACCATCAATTGCATCTACATGGTGTTCCTACTGTCTAATAGGTGAGGATAGGTCCTAATCCCACCCGCGGATGCGTAGATGAGGTTAGTTTCCATGCTCTACTCCTATCCGAGATAGAATTTCGGCAGCACCTCCCCGTTGTTCTCTAGATACACGTCCTGCCAAAGAAGAGTGCGTATCCGGAGAACAATAGGGAGGTGATGCCGAAACTCTGTCTCG
Organism: Miscanthus lutarioriparius; assembly: GCA_904845875.1. NCBI lineage: Eukaryota > Viridiplantae > Streptophyta > Magnoliopsida > Poales > Poaceae > Miscanthus > Miscanthus lutarioriparius. The sequence goes on along the minus strand of CAJGYO010000014.1, from coordinate 19,658,094 downwards.
GACCAGAGCAGACCATGGAAACTAACCCATCTACGCATCCGCGGACTGTACAAAAAACGTGGACAATCCAAAACAGATACGGTCATAGATATGCAAAGATCTGCATACCTCCAACCGTATTTCTTTTGAACGGGAGATGCCTAACTAGGTTACGTGATCTACGACCATGATATGGAAAGAGGGGTTATACCTAGGGTGGCGGCGGAGTTAGGCTAGCGGGGCCATGGCGGGTCGGTGCAGTGGCGAGGCGACGCGGTGCAGGCAGACCGGCACGGTGATGGGAACTCCGACTCGGCTCCGACGGGCTCTTCTCTACAAAAATGGAACAAAAAACTGTCATTTAATTTTTTTTTGGCAAAACCTCCCCTGCACGGTGAGGTTTCCAAAACCTGCAAAAAACAACGGCACGATGGCCGACAAGCACATATGTCTCAAGAGAAGCCATGTAGTTTGGATATCAATCCATGCAGAAGAATATATCCAAGTAGTACCACTACTTCTACTACTACTTCCACTATTGCTACTACTACTACCACTAGTTATACTACTACTACCACTACTTCTAATACTACTACTACCACTAGCACTACTACTACAACTATCACTACCACGACAACAACAAGAGAGAGGGCATACCTGACGGGCGTCGGGGGTAGGGGCGGGCGGCGTCAGGGTCGGGGTCGGGGTTGCCGGAGTTAGGAACGGGGTCGGGCACGGGCGGCGTCGGGGCGAGCGGTCCACGGTGCGCGGCCGGGGGTAGGGCTAGCTCCTACTCCTCCTCCTCCTTCTCCTCCTCCTCCCCTCCTCCCCCTCCTCCTCGCCTCCACCCCCTCCTCCTCCTCCCCTCTTCCACCCGTCGGCGTTGGCGGGCAGGCGTGGGCGAGCTGGCCACGCTCGGCCACACGCGGGCGCGGGGGTGGGGGCAGGCGCCGGTGCGCGGCGTGGGGAGGGGCTGGGGTGGGTGGCGCGCGGCATGGGGAATGGCGGCGGCGCGCGGCGTCGACGGTGGTAAGGTGGCTGGTGGGCGGACGGGCGGCGCGGGCACACAGGCGGCCTAGCGTCGCAGTGGCGTGGGCACGTGGGGCGGTGCGGGCGGCCTGGCATCGTGGTGGCATGGGCACGCGGGTGGCGTGGGCGGTGGCGCGTGCGTGTGTGTGGGGTGTGTGGGTCGGCCCAGCCGGCGGGGTTAAATCCCCCCTTTGCCGAGTGCCCCTGATCTGGCACTCGGCAAAGGGTTTTTTAATTTTTTAACCGCCTCTTTGCCGAATGTCACCTGGCCTAGCACTCGGCAAAGAAGGTTTTTTTTTAAAAAAAAAAATTCTTTGCCGAGTGTCCCAGATCTGGCACTCGGCAAAGATGTCCTAGTTTGTAAGCATCGTACGTGACAACGTGCACGAAATCTTCTGAAATTTTTATCATAGCCTCCACATACGATATCACGACATCTCAACATGTTTTATGATTTTCGGACTTCATTTGCTTTTTATAGAATTTAAAAACACTTCGCATGCAAGTTCGCGGTCATGTTTCGTGAACAAGATGTCCGAAATTTCGGGTCCGTTCCTAGATACGGCCTCACACTACACTCAGTAACATGACTATATTTTTTTGAATCATTAAATTCCATTATTCGTACCACGTGCAGTTCAAATTTATATTTTTTAAAAAAATTCAAGTAAATGAAATAAAGTAACTAAATATATTAAAAACCCAAAAAAAATCCCTAAATTCTAACGAGGAGTTCCTGGTACTTTAAAAAGGCTGCACAAAAAATTTAGAGGCCAAAAACAAAAAAAAACTTTGCCGAGCACCGGGGCATGGCACTCGGCAAAGGGGGTCTTTGCCGAGTGCCAAGAATGAGGCGCTCGGCAAAGAGGGTTTTGAATTTTTTAAAAAGTTTCCTCTTTGCCGAGTGCCTTCACAAGGGCACTCGACAAAGAAATTTCAAAAAAAATGAATCTTTGCCGAGCGCCATGTCAGGGGCACTCGGCAAAGCATTTTCCAAAAAAAACTCTTTGCCGAGTGCCTAACAGCTGGCACTCGGCAAAGAAGGACGTGGGCAAACACCGTTACGCGGAGCAGCCTATGCCGAGTGCCGCGCTTTTACCGTGAACCTGGCACTCGGCAAAGAAGTCCTTTGCCAAGGGCCCTTTTTTGCCGAGTGCCCGGCACTCGGCAAAGAACTCTTTGCCGAGTGTGGCACTCGGCAAAGAAGGTCTTTGCCGAGTGCCCGATTTTTGACACTCGGCAAAGACCCTGTTTCCAGTAGTGAGGAGGCAAGTGACATGTGTGCACACAACACCATGCCAAGAATACACTAGACAAACATGTCGTGCGGATTCTCGATCATTCCTCCCGACTCACCGTGGCGCGCACTAGGTCATTCCAGAGACAACCAACGGTGCCCCGAGTGCTAGGACCATGCATTGTGCTTATTTAGGATGTCAAACTGATAGGGCTTATCCACAGTTAATTATTATTTGAAAAAATCTACTACAATATTATTTTATATATAAGAATATGCGCATGCACGGATATTAATTTACTTAATTTTAATTGACAAAGAAGCTATATATAATATAATACATTGTATAACGTGTTTCATGCCAAGTGATATATATTTGTATCTTATTAATTTGTGAGTGCCGTGTCTAACCATTTGTTGCATTGCAAAATATCCTTTTTTTCTTTCAAAACATTAGTTTAATTTAACAGAAGCTCTCAATGAAGGACCATTCATTAAACTATGTATACATTTAATTAACTTAACAACAAAACTTAGATCATTACTCCCTCTTGTCGTAATAACAACATAACATGTTCTTCTTGACAAAATCTAGTGAAATCTTAAAAATTAATTATTGCAAGTATCATTAACTTCTAAAATATTTAGTATGAAAATGAGATATATGTGCAAATTTTGCATTAAAAACTACTCCCTATTCCAAATCATCAGACGTTTTGATTTTTCTAGATACATATATACTTAGATATACACTGTGTTTAGATATATAGTAAAAGTAATGTACCAAACCAAAATGTCGTATACTTTAGAATGGAGGGAGTACTTATAGCTTGCAAAATCTCATAAATTTGAAAGATATTAAAAATACATTTTAGAAGGTATCAGTGATTACAGATACGTGTGGAACATCATACAAACTCAAATATGGAGCCTCATCTACTTGGCTTGCGCAACCAACTAATGCTTGAGCTATTAGAATGGATGGCAGCCGAGCATAAATGTGAAACAATGGTGCATGTGGAAAACATCAAGCAGCGTCCATTTCAAACAAGCCTGATCTCGACCGATCCAACTTCTTTGAGATCTTTGACTTGAAACAACTTTGATGGAGCCGCTTACCATCATGATCTTAACTAAGAGTTACTCTCTTGTGTATCAAACTTCTCTCACTTAAACTCCCTCAAGACGAATGTCTTGGATCCCCTAAATGGTATAACAAAAGAAAAACAAAGCTTTAATATCCAAGCATCAAGCCTACATTGGCTTTATAGTGTCCACATTGGCTCTATAGTGTCCTTATTCTTCAGGAATATCCTCTACGCCATACCCCAATCATCAATCCAAGTCTATGGGGCCAAGACATTTGTGACCAATCAACTTGTGACTAACTGAAATGTGATTACCGTTGCAAAACACAAATTAGTCATAACACTTGTGTTCATCAATCGCCAAAACACCAAATCACCAAATTGGCCTAGATACATTCACGCATGCGCAGCGAGAGCCTAGACATAAGGAGACAAGCAGCGTTGTGGTTCGAGGAAGGAGCGTTGTGATGGAGACAGACACCAAGGAGACATTAGTGGTAGTCTGGTGAGGTAGGTGATGAAGCAACGGTAGGACGTGGGCAGTGGCAGAGCCAGGAATTTGCGGCTGGGTATGCCACATGTATAAAATTTCAAAGCAAATATGCAATACAATGGACGATAAGTTATAATGGCCATAACAAATCCATAATATAACCAAAGTACAAGTTCGAAGCATAAAATCATAATTCCGCATTGGCACAAGTTGGGGAGCTTCACCATCATTCTGTGCTGGCACAAGTGCTAACTGCATATTGCTCCATTACTCTCAATCTCAATAGAATGAGCATTTGGTGTCGAAGTGGAGGCTTTTTTGCCTCTGCCTTTGCAGCTTTCTCCCACAATGCAAACATGCCAACACCCTTCTTCTTCATCTACATCATAAGAATTAAGAATACAACCAAAAGAATTAGAAAAAAGAAAATTTCAATAGCTCACAGAACCACTGAGGAGTGGATCTAGGCTCTAGGGTGTTCTGCTCTAGGGTGTCGCCGGAAGGTGCTCAGGAAGGGCCGCCGCTGCGACGCTGGGACCTGGGAGGAGGCAGCCGCAGCAGGGAAAAGGGCAGGGCCGCAGGGGGCGACCGGGCGAGTCGGCGAGGTGGAGGGCAGTGGGGCAAGTCGGCCGGAGTGGGGCAGGTGGCGAGGTGCTGCCCGGCGGCGCCGGTCGCCGGAGTTGGGGAGGTGCTCCGTGCTCGTGCTGCGGCCTGCGGCGCGGAGCAGCCGAGCAGGGAAAAGGGCGCCGGGCGATGGAGTTAGCAGAATGTATTCTGGGCTTCCTTCGTGGGCTGCAGGAAACAGCTGTTGTATTGGGCCTGTGTATTAGTGTATATATATATACATATTAATTTTGTCTCTAAAATCTTGGGTATGCCTTGGCATACAGGGGCATACCCCTGCCGCCACCCATGAACGTGGGGCTCTGGCTTAGGCTTGACTTGGCTTGGCTCGGAGAGCGAGCACATAGGAAGGAAAAGAGGCTAACGAAGCTACTGGTGCGCTCCAGTAGCTCGGGTCTGGGTGGAAAAGTGGAGTATAAAAAAATTCTTAAGGTTTCTTTATATAACATGCCTTTTCTATTTACTTAATAATGAAAAAAGTTGCAATAGGTAGGATAGGAATGAGCTGAAATTTGGCCGAACAATGAGAGGTGGTGCGGGCTGAGGGGAAAAGAAAAGGAAAAGAGGAGAGAAAGGGAATCGGCATAATAGAGGTTCGATGGCTTATCTCTTTTTGAAAACCATGAATCTTTGACCATCCCACTATTGATACCGTTCATATTTGGCCATTCGACTAGTTTGATGGGTGATTTTGGTGATGTGGACATCATGCGGCAGTCAGGCCCACATGTGAGAAATTCAAATATAATTTTGGAACTATAAATAATTTCTTATGAAAAGTCATCAACTACAAAGTTATATATCTCATCAAGATCTATAACTTTGGTTTTAATTGTTTCTCCATCCGAGTTCTTGTTTGAACAATTAGAAAAAAAATGAATTTCAAATATAATAACTTCAAACAGAATTTTGGGACCATAAATGATTTTGAATGAAAACATTGTCAACTAAAAATTTCTAGATATCATCGAGATCAGCAACTTTAGTTTTCGTCGTTTCTCCACTCGACTTTGTTTGAACAATTCGAAAAATTGAATTTCCAAATATGGAAACTTTAGACAAAATTTTGAGACCATAAATAATTTCAAATGAAAAGTAATCAACTACAAAGTTGTAGATCTTATCTATATCTTCAACTTTGGTTTTGGTCATTTATTATCCTAGTTCATTTCAATAATTCAAGAATTTGAATTTCAAAATATGAGAGCTTCGAACAAAATTTTGGAACCATAAATGATTTTAAATGAAAAAATCATCAGCTACGGAGTTGTTGGTATCATAAAATCTACAACTTTTGTATTGGTGATTTTTTCATCCAAGTGCGTTTGAACAGTTCAAAATTTTAAATTTCAAAATATGAGAACTTTAAACAAAATTTTAGGACCATAAATGATTTCAAACAAAAAAGTCATCAACTACAAAGTTGTAGATCTTGATAAGATCTACAACATTGATATTTAGTTAGTCTTGATTTGACTTGATTTATAAACTGAGATCTTACATGTGAGCCTGACTGCCATGTAGAACTGAGCAAATTTAGCCCGGCCCGAGTCTGACGGGTTTTAGCCCGCCCACGAACCAGATCTCGCTGCCTAGAAAAAAAATTCTTGGTCCGAGCATGTCCCGAAATACTATTTTTTGTTATTTTACACTGTAAAATACCCGGACCCGTCCCGAGCCAGGCCCAACCTGCCCAGTGGGACGGTCATAGGTGAGACTTTTTTGGCCCAAAAGAACTGGGCTTTTTCGAGCCCCACAAAATGCTCAGGTCTACTGCCACGTCACCAAACCACTCATGAAAATTGATCGAATCTCGCCAATATAAACAACATTGTTGGATGGTTGAAGATTCTTGGTTTTGTGTTTAATGGCCAAAATCAAACTCGGACGATAGTTGTATAGTCAAAATTAGACTTATACATTTTCTAAAACATACATCAAACTATATTATTATTATTATTATTATTATTATTATTATTATTATTGTTATTATTATTATTACAAAAATAATATAGTCGGACTTAGACGCTTTGAAGTTTCTAAAACCTTTCTTAAATTCGTTTGAAATTATTTTGAAACTAAAATGTCCCAAAATGAAATCGAATTTTCAAACTAAACTTTATAATTATTTTAGGAGATGTTTTATACTTTTATTAAGCGATATAAGATTGTATGACAATAGGTATTATGTCACAACACATTGGTTTTTTTTTTATCTTAGTTGGGACCGGCTAGCTATATTTTTTTTAGAATTACATAGTACAATATAGATGTCCATAACCCGCACGCACACTCACCCATATGAGCACCTCCGATCACCTCTATGAGCATCTCCGAAGGACTAAGCCGGTAGATCTCGAGATTCACGAATCACAAAGTTACTACAGGCGTCTCGCTGTCGATAGGGACGTCGCCTACCACTGAAAGCATAGCGCCGTTAAATCCTGGAATAAATCCTGGAATAATATGAACACCCGTATCAAGTCGAGGACTTGAACCCGGGTGGGTAGGTTTCACCACAAGAAACCCACCAACTGATCTATGATCAGTTCGCAATAGACTAGCTATATTTGCTAGCATGAATGATGCATCTGTTTTTTTAGAAAAACCAACAAACGACTATGGTAGTCAAGTATCACTACTGGAAACTCGCATTCTTCTGTGTGTGTGAAAACACACAGAAAAATACAAATACCGTCAGAAAAATATTTTTCTGACGGTGTTCCATCAGAAAAATACACACGAAAATATAATGACAGAAAAATTCAATTGTTCTGTATGTTCGCCGTCAGAAACAATTTTTCTGTGGGTGTTACACGCACAGAAAAATTATGTTCGGTCAGATTAAAAATAAAATTTATGTGCATTATTCCTCATAGAAAAAAGAAAAACCCGCCAGAAAAATTATTTTTCTGTTAGTGTTGTCCCGTCAGAGTTGCAGAGGTGCACTCACAGAAAAAAAATTATATTTTTCTGTCGGGTTAGGTGAACGCACAGAAAAATTGTATTTGGAAACAATAACAACAGCATATTAAAATATGGACTGTCTATACAGTAATTTCATCACAACATATAAAGATGGAGTCCAAATATTGAGCACATTCATTCATAGCATCTAGGCTACATGTAAATGATGTCCAAATGTTCCGGCATCAATACATTCAAAAGCATGACCATCTCATCTCAGCAGTTCTTGAATTTTACTATTAATAACTATTGCACTACTATGCTGACAACCAGATCGATGTTGCTACCGTTGAAAATGAGCAGCTCTTAGCTCTTTCATCGCTGCTCCTTCTTCCCACCGGAGCCATTCCCATTGCTCTTCAGGTCAAGCTGGACTTGGATTCCTGGAAGCAAACGAGGTTACCGAAAAGTTAGACGCAACGAATTCAAAGGGATATATAGGCTCCAAGCAAATGCCCAACAAGTATGAGGACCTTTCTTCTTGTCACTTTGCAGGTCCAGCTTCGGCGTAGAGTCAGCAGGCACAAGTTCATCTGAAGGAAGAAAAAAATGATTAGATAGCAAGTCATATGGAAAGAATATTTCTTTTTCTATGCAACTTCCAATAGCATCCAACTGACTAAAAACGCTTTAGCAACTGTAATAATGGATGCAACTTCTATAGCATCCAACTGACTAAAAACTTCCAATAGAACTGGCTGTAGCTATATCACAAGTTCATGTTTCTATTATCTCAATTTGTATTTACTTGAATGATGCTACAAATCTCCATAAAAAATGAGTAATTTCACAATTGCATTAGAGGAAGACAGTGTGGCACCACAAAGTTGCCTCAAAACAGATCCATTTTATCCAAATGCCTGACACATTAGTCAAACAAACAGGCATCTACCTGATTTTTTATGTTTGTTATATCACTTATATACGAAAGGGACACGCACCATTATTTTCAGTATCAGAAGAATCATCTTCAAGGCACTTTTAACAGCAGGTTGAATCCCATCCATAGGACTTGGATGACCCTACATTATAAAATAAAATTTATTCAGATCCACAATGACAGAGAATGAAGACAAAGGTAAACTATGAAAAACAAGTTTACTCAGCTAGGGATAATACTGCATAAATGCTTCCAACATGACAATTCGATAAATGCATTTATCTACAAGTTCTGTAACATATTTGTTGTATTTCAAAGTCACTATAGTTTTGTATCCAATATCCATAAATCACATGATTGCAGATTTCTAAGATAGTACCCATTACATATTTAACGATTGACATGACGTGGCGACAATGCAAGAAAAATGCACAGGATGAACACAATAGCTGAAGTGCTGAACAGGCTACTGCCTGAACACACTACTCAAAACTATTAAGAATGATAAAAGCCATTCACACAATGGACCATGCAAAATTACCTGCCAAATTGTATTTGAGATTACTGTATTACAAAATAAGAGCTACAAATGCTAGTTACCGATCAAGCAATTCAGCAACTCCATGTTATGGTAGGTTACTAAGCAATTCAGCCACGGAACTTCAGTTGTTACACAGATTTTCTGAACAAAAGAACAATAAGAAAGAATAATAACTTCTAAGATATGAATTTCAGAGTTCATATGATCTGTGGTAGGGTGCTTGGACGACTGCAAAAGTTGGCACAGAATACTACTTCTACAGTCTTAATTTCTTACATCTGCAGTTCTGTCATCTGTGGGAATTCTTGAAGCAAAATTTAATTACATCATTCATCAGTTGTGTGGCATCTCTATTTTCAAGACTACAGAAAAACAACAAAGTTTGGGACCAATTCCAAACACCTAATAAAGCACTGGGGATTATTATCATCATGATGCAATAATCACAGTGATTTAGGAAATGGGAATTTGCATCACAGATTGCACATAAAAAATACAACAACCAACAACCACCACAACGCCCCGCCGCCGGCCACCACCACCACCACCGCAGCCACCGGCTGGATCCGGGAGAGGGAGGGCCGATCCGCCGGGTGAAGAAGGGGAGGGAGGGGCACCACCGGGAAGAAGAATGGGAGGGAGGGGCGCCAAGGGGAGAAGAATGGGAGGGAGGGCCGCCACCACCACCACGCCCCGCCGTCGGCCACCACCACCACCACCGTAGCCACCGGCCGGATCCGGGAGAGGGAGGGCCGGATCCGGCCGGGTGAAGAAGGAGGAGGGGAGGGGCACCCACCGGGAAGAAGAAGGGGAGGGAGGGCGCCCACGAGAGGGAGGGGCGCCATGGGGGAGAAGAAGGGGAGGGAGGGCCACCACGCCCGCCGCGCCACCACCACCACCACCGCAGCCACCGGCCGGATCCGGGAGAGGGAGGGCAGGATCCGGGCTGGGTGAAGAAGGGGAGGAGGGCACCCGCCGGGAAGAAGAAGGGGAGGGGAGGGCCCACCGGGAAGAAGAAGGGGGGGAGGGAGGCGCCAAGGGGAGAAGAAGGGGAGGGGGAGGCCGCCACCACCACCTCCTCGCCGCCAGCCACCACCACCACCACCGTAGCCACCGGCCGGATCCGGGAGAGGGAGGGCCGGATCCGGCTGGGTGAAGAAGGGGGAGGGGAGGGGCACCCACCGGGGAAGAAGAAGGGGGACGGGAGGTGCGCCGGCGGGGGAGAAGAACGGGGAGGGCGCGGATCTGCTCGGTCGTCGTCGGCGGCGACGGATCCGGATGCGGCCCCACCTCGTCCTCGCGCCACCAGTGAGGGAGGGAGAGTAGAACCACCGGAGTTGATGACGATGCGCGCGGCCGCCGACGTGGAGGTGGTGGCGCCGGATCCAGCCGCCTGGGGGCGCGCCCGCCATGGATTTGGCCAGATCCGGGGGTGAAGGAGAGGGGCCGCGCCCGCCACGTCGATGAAGAGGGAGAGGGAGGAGGGGAGGAGCGGTGGCGCTGCTCGGGTAGGGGAGGAGTGGCGGTGCTGCTCGGGGAGGGGAGGAGCCCCCGCGCTGAGTCGCAGAGGGAGGGGCGCGGCGCTAAGTCGCGAGGCGCTGAAAAGAGAGAGTGATGGAGGGGGTGCGGTTCTGAGTCGCGTGCGAGAGTGTTTGGGGCCGGCGTCCGGCGGGTTAGGGTTAGGACTTTTTTTCTATGCGTTTTTGAAGAACCGATATAATAAATTGCATTTTTCTGTGAGTGCTGATTTTTCCGTGTGTGTATTGTCACGCACAGAAAAATCATACAATTATTCTGTGGGTTTTCGTATTTTTCTGTCAGGATATTTTGAAACCCATAAAATAATCGTAATTTTTCTGTGCGTACCGAAATAAACGCACAGAAAAATTCATCACCCACATAAATATTCGAGTTTCCAGTAGTGTATGCCTTAAATATCATCACAAATGTATGACAGAAGTAGGCTACGAAGGTTTTGAGTTGATGTTTATCAACAAAAACACGAATCTGTAGTAAACATCTGTCATCCCTAGTAAAATCGTCACAAATAGAACCCGTTTGTAACAGATAATTGATCTGTCATTCGAAAACTATTATAGATGGAAAGATCTCTTTTAGTGTATAATGGCCTGATTGCTTGACGCGCCGCAGGCAAAGCTCTTCGCATGCAAGAATCCTGGCCATAGGCATGGAGAATCGAACGCCTGGAATTGTCTCGGGTGCCAGGCAGTCTGCCTTGACTAAAGCAAACAACAGGCCCTAAATGTGCTAAGCCCATTGCTTGGGAGATTGACGACATGAAGGATGAGGCCGAGTGATCAGAAGAGTTGGATTCAACATCAAAACTAGCCATTCGTCTCCTATATATGATTGGATAAGGCTTAGATTCGAGCACACATCTTGCCAAGAAATTTTTGCCATTGCTTGAGGTATGTATTCATGCCATCATGGGTGCACAGACAACGCATCCGCTGGGCGTAGACCCTGAGATTCCACATGATTCATGGAATCATTATCTGGAGAATCTTAGCATTTTTTCTTGATCTCTATCTTGCGTGCGTGAACAGTTACCCTTTGGATGTAGCCCCCTAGCTTCCGCTTAACTCAAAGAAGTTGAGTGAAAAGTCTTCAAGTCTTGGAGGACTGACTTGTATCCTGATTATTTTGCAGGTTCTATCTTAACGTGAGGTCATCCGACAAATCTGGTTTTGTCTTGTGCACGATATGGTGGATTTTGTTTTTTGCATACCTTTTTAGTGATTATTTTTTGGAGACTTTTCACATACCTCAGCAAAAATGGCATAAAGTTAGGTAAGTTTCTCTCTCTCCAGTGATAAATATGTATGTCATTCTAAAACTAGCATTTGATGGAGCGCCATTAGTAACGATGGCAAAAAATTAAATACCCATGGTTCAAGCTAGGTTCAGTCTCTGCATTCATTCTCTCTCTCTCCTTAAGGGCATTTTCTTTCATCTCTCGTTTATCTAAGGAAGGCACCAAAGGAACAGACTGGAGCGTCAAATTAGGCACCTAAAGCAAACCTATAGTGTGATATAGGATAGGAAAAAGATCTCAGGTTCAAACAAGGAACCATGTCATCTTAGAGTGTCAAAAGGAATTTTCTCTAATTCTTGAGGGCCATCGAGGTAGGAATTTAGTTGACTGATTTCTAGTGGAAGCAAGGTTTCATGCCTCAAAACTCATGTAATTTAGTGAGATATACCTTAGTGGAAGCAACAATCTAGTAAGAAGGACATGTTAAAGGAGTCACTCCAAACAAAAGGCTAACATCATAGGAGATGGACATCTGTTGTCGGTGTAGCCATGCGCCCATGCCTTGGGGATACAGTTGTAGCGGCAGCGAGAATAATGCTTTGCATGCTACTCGTCCTTATCCCTTGCCATGGATCCTAAGGCTTATTTCAACCAAGGACACACACGTTGAAGAGGGGAGAATGACCAAAACAACATTTCATCATACAGAAAAGAACCACAGTAATACAAGTTGTCATAAAACTGAAAATGTCTTATAGGAAAGAACCTTTTTTACATTAATATTTTCTTAAAAATATTAAAAACCCAGCTTACAAACGCGAATATTACATGCGCTTTATGCAAAAGAGCATGATGACGAGAATATTATCTAGCTAGCAGGCTTTGTTATATACATCTATGCCTGCCTTCTTGGTGTTTCCACATCATACCACCAGGTAATGGTCAGCTTCTGTCACTCTGGCACAGGCTACTACTGCCCTTTCCTCTTCCTTCACTGCTGCTTCGATCTGCTGCTCGAGCCAAGAAGATGGTTGGCAAACATGGCACCTCCAGGCGCTACTGCAGGTCTGCAGTGCTTGTAGGAGCCGCTGCCAGAGCCGGATACAGCTGGGGCGCCACGGCTGCACCAGGGTAACGGGGCAACTGAAGCATGGTCGTCCCGAAGGGAACCATCGTCGCCGACGTTGGGTGGCCGCCGAGGACCATCGGATGAGCTGCTGGAAATGGCATGGCCACTGGCGTCCCCGGAGGCACGCACTGCGGTTGCACGACAGGATACACCGCCGGGGCCAGGCCGACGGACATCGCCTGCACCTGGTGCTGCAGCGATTTCATGTAATGGATGGTTTGGTCCAGAGTCGAGGCTTGGTTGGACTGAAAATGTTATCAATCAGTCATGTTATTAGAACCCAGGAAACAACTGAACACAGCAAGCACCTATATACGCATGATTTAAATCTAGCGGCAATCGAGCACTAGACGAGAGGAGAGATAATTTGTGGACTAGGTACTTATAAGAATGTTGGACTTTTAATTTGGACTTTCTAAATATAACTAATATTGATAATTTTGCCTAAAATATGGGGTAGGCCTGGGACGACTACTAAACAAGGTTTGGGTCCGCCGCTGTAGTATGGTTAGTCGCATCAATTCAGGTCACAGCTATAAAAAATATTGTGTTTTTCTCTCACAACAAAACAACATCAGCCGGTTTATAAGCCACAAAAACGATCAAACGAACAGGCCTGACCCGGTTTGCTTGATCGTTTCTGTGGCTTATAAGCCGGTTGATGTTGTTTTGTTGTGAGAGAAAAATACTATATCATAGCTGATAAGCATGACTGATACGATCAAGCGAACACACCCGGTTTCGGAACCTGAGCTGAAAAGTCTAAATAGACCCAATGAGATATGCTTTTCGCTGCACGTACTGCCATCGTTGCCATGAAGGACAAACTCTTGAGTTTACAAAATTTTTCCAGATGTCCATCAGTTGCAAAATCCGTATTGATCTCTCCAGAAGAAAACAAGGGACCGGGCAAATAAAATTGGACGCACCTTGCTGCATCCCGGGACGAGCTGCTGCAGGATATTGAACCTCTCGTTTATCTTGTGCCTTCGTCTCTGTCAGCGTATTCATTCAGCACATAAATTAATTAATACTGCAACTGATCAGTGCATGGCTAATGCCGTAATCAGTGGCTTCAAAATGTGTCATGTAAGAGAAAGTGGTTGCTGCGTGCGTGCGTGCGTCATATATACCTTCTCTGTCAGGTTGTGTGCTTCTCCGTGGTGAGACCTTCTTGAAGATCCTCCTGATGCCGGCGCCTTTCTCATCTCCTATCAGAGCCCAAGGCAAAACAAGAAGGTAAGAGTATTGCAGTGTATGTGCACTGACTAGTAGTTTTATTCATTCATGGTGATGAGGAAATAATAAAACAAAAAATAAATTTGACTCAGCAAATTAACTTCTGATGAAATCAACTTGTTGTATACCAGACCACAATCACACGATTCAGACCAATTCAGAAATTCTTACTATTTAGACTTGAGTCTTAGATACTGCTTTTTGGGACCCTTAATAATTTAACCCTCAGGAGAGTTGTTGGGAATTCCATTAGATCTACTTTGCTTCTAACTTATATTACCCACCTTATACCTGTCTTTGTCTTTGTCATTAGTCATTAATTATGAAAAGTAGCCTAAAATAACCAGTAAATCTAAATATAATTCACACATATGCCATTATTAAAAAGAGTGCAAAGTAACCCACAATATGCATACAAATTACACATGGTGGACATTATTAAAAATATACTTAAAAATAAGCAATAACCAAATTAAAAGATCTACATTTAAATTACCCATATGAAGTATAAGCAAGATTAGTTAGATGTTGTTTTAAGATTCCTACCTTGATGACCCTCAAGAATAAGTACTAAGAGGTATGCATGATTACACAGATCAATCCCCAACTTTTACTGTAATACCTTATAAAAAAAACTTTTACTGTAATAAAAGTTAGTTCATCAACCATGCATATTTCATTCAATTCGCCCTGAACGGTTAGCAATTTTAATTAAGAGGGATGATTATTCAAACTATATGGAAGTTGTATAAAAAATTACGGACAAATTTTTAAACAGTGTTATTTATATGTGTAGTATTTGGGAAAAAGGGCTAGGAGATTATTTGCATTTTTTTTTTGTTTAGCTCTCCTGTATGAACGTAGATAAAAGGATATGCCTATGTATCTCATGGACTTATTTGTCCTTATTCGCGGCCTGTTCGCTTGTTGGTTTCAGCCAGGGCTTATTAGCCATGATACAGTATTTATCTCTCACAATAAACCAGCACCAGCCAGACTTATCCATCCAGCGAACAGACTTATAGTATATACTGAGTAGGCTTTTTGCAATTCTGATTAAACAATGCAATGAACAGCTAGGAGCATTTTCTAGAGTGAGGATCCGAGCTGCTGCAAGTCTGCAACTTGCCAACTTGGAAGGGGAGGTGAACACACACACTCAATTTTCATAGAGTCCTCTGTGTAGTCTCTACTTTTTGAAACGAATATATATGAAGTACGTATATAGTTTTTTTTAAGAATCAAGTACGTATATAGTTGGTAGAGTAACTTGGTATTTCCATATAGATACACGTACGTACGTACGTACATACCTTGTTGCCCATCATCCTCCCTTCCGTCGTTGTCGTTGGGATCTTTTCTTTCTTGTCCATCGCCGTCGTCGGCGACGTCCGCTTCACCGCCGGCACTACATCCCGACCATCATCAGTCGTGGGTCGGCGACTGCCATCATCGTCGTCGTCATTGCAGGCAAGTTCCTCGCCTTTGACAATGGCGCCGAGCCACGCCGCCAATCTCGTCCTCCGACGGTGGGGCGAACGACCGCACATCGGGCGGCTTGCTGAACTTCGGCGACCAGAGGCAGGAAAGCGCTGGCTGCATCGACCCCGATGCGCGGCCGCCGTCTTGTCCTCCTTGCTCCCACACTAGCTCAAAGAGTTCATCTCTGTACACGTACGTAGAGCAAACGTAATTTGCATGATGAGACTAACACTATGATATCTTAGACGCAAGAAGCAATACATCGATCCGGCATCATCATCAGAAACACTTTATATATCTTCTGTTTTTTTTTCGGAACATATATACATGAGACTAACACTATGATCTCTCGATCAGACACATTCATCCTTCAATTCGTAAACCGGATTCTGCGCTTAGAAGACCATTGAAATTTTTACTTGATCAATTTCCTTCCAGCACCGTGCACGACGAGTTACTGTCTAGACTCTAGCTACCTAGATACTGACTGCACATCAAATCATAGATCACGTACGTGGAGTAGTCCGCGACCACGTCGGCGAAGAAGCTGCCGGATTCGCCCGTGGTGGGCACGGTGGCGGCGGTGGTGGCCTCACCGGCGTTGTCGTTGTCGCAGCACCACCACCACGGACCACCATCAGCAGCAGCAGCAGCATCTGGGTTGTTCATCTTCTGGATATGCACTTGACTTGTTGCTGCTGCTGATGCGCTGCTTCTCTGTAGTCTGTATATATAGTACGACGTGCATGCGCGTGGCACGCATGAGAAAGTAGCTAGTAGTGTGGAGGAGGTGGAGATAGAGATGCGTGGCATGAGCCGCCGACATGCTTGCTGTGGTAAGCACGCGGCTCTGTACCGTAGCGGTTGATAGTGCAGCCACCGAGGCAGCAGAGGTAGGGCGAAGCTGTGGTAGAACACGACGAATCACGAGTGTGAGCTACGGAGTAGCTCTCATAGGCGACGACCGTATCTGGCTGATATCATGCATCCCAGTACTGCTCCCGGTCCCGGTGCTCCTCGCGGTGGAGACACGGGCGCCGGCCGCCGGCGGGAGCATTCCCTGCAGAGCGCTCTGACCATGGCGGTGAAGGTGGCGGTGGCGGCTGGCACGGCGTTGTTCAAGCGCGGCCGACGGATCAAGTTACAGACTGGTGGTGACTCGTTCAGGTGTCGTTTACCCGCGCGCCCGCGCGCGGCCACATGATGCGTATTTCGCGAGGATGACGTGCCGTACCATTTGAGTTGTAGGTGGGTTCTTCGAATGCAATGGGACTACATTCAATTCTTCATATGTCAATTCATATGTGTATCAACAACAATTCCTTTAAATATAAAAACAGGATATGAATTATTTATTGAACCTATAAACATTAAAGAAATCTACAAAAATATTTGAATGAGTTGCACCAGCCTAGTGGAGCTGATTTCGCTTGTTCACCAATGCAAATAAAAAAAAAGGACTGTGGACTAGACGATGCTCACTTGCCAGAACAGTGGATCACTACTGGGTCGGAACCTTTTCATAACTGCCGGTAGAGGATAATTAGCAATGATGAGATGGCGTATCATTGCTGGTTTGGCGACCCAACTGGGATCACTACCGGAATCAGGATCTTTGCCGTGTGTCCAAGGCACATGGCGAAGCCCAAAAATCACTCGGCAAAGACTTTGTACAGTGTTACACTCGGCAAACAGCACACGGTATATATAGTGACAGCAAAAGTTTATCTGTGGAGTGTTTTTTATCGGGCACTCGGCAAAGATGTTGCCGAGTGCTGAAACCAACGCTCGGCAAAAAAAAAAGTACCGTGACGACGTGGCGACGGTCACAGCGTGTTTGCCGAGTGTCTAACGGCCTCGACACTCAGCAAACATGACATTGTTTGCCGAGTGCCCTAGCCATGACACTTGGCAAATAATCCATGTTTGCCGAGTGTCGTCCCGGCCCAGACACTCGACAAATAATCCATGTTTGCCGAGTGTCACATCTCAAACACTCGGCAAAGACTGGCCATTCTAGACCTAGCTTTTGGTCTCTTCACCGAGTGTCCAGCGCGCTGACACTCGGCAAACATGCCTTCTTTGTCGAGTGTCACAGCGCAGACATTCGGCAAAGAAGCCATTTTAGTCCCAGAATGCACAGATTTTTGCCACGTGTCCGCTTTGCCAAGTGTATTTTTCATGGCACTCGGCAAATAGCCATTTTGCCAAGTGTAACACTCGGCAAAGCTACCACATAGAACCAGTTTATTTGGTTCGGTCACAGCCATGTACCACATTCAAATAAACATCACATCCATCACAGATAGTTCACAATAGGCATCACAGACAGTTTATATAGATATATCGACCACATCATAGATGCAAATGAACTTCATAATCACAAATGCAAATAAACTTTAGAATCACAAGTACATAGTTCACGGTCGCTCTCCAGGCTCATCAGGAATGCAAATAAACTATGACCACAGTGACCACTGTGACCACGGTCGGTCATAAGGCTCATTCGATGCCACAGATTGATTCTGTACAAAGGAGAAGAGATAAATCATTAACAGTGATTGAGAACGAAACATACAAGTATTAGAAATAAACTAGCAACTAGAAAAAGTGATTAATTCTGTGGAAACTAAAAGTAGCTAAGTTATAGTGATTGAGAACGAAACAGTGATTACAAGGTTAACTACAAACTAAAAATAAACTAGAAATTAGAAACTATAAACATACGCACATTACAAAGGAGAAAAGATTGATTCTGCATAAACAAGAAACGGTGATTATAAGGTTGTGAATTGACTCACAGTGCCTGAAATATTATTTGGAGCAGGTTGAGGAGGAGGGACTAGCATCGGTGGTGGAGGTTGACCGATTGCAGCGTAAATACCCCTCATATATTCAAACATCTGCAGCCGCTCTGCCTCCATCCTTTGTCGCTCTGCCTCCATCCTCTGCCGCTCTGCCTCCATCTTCGCCTCTAGCTCCTCCCGGCGCCTCGTTTCTTGTTCTAGCTGAGCCTACAATATTTCATCCCAATGTTGCTTCACCTGAGAATGTGTAGATGGGGTTAGTTTCCATGCTCTACTCGTATCCGAGACAGAATTTTGGCAGCACATCCCCGTTGTTCTCCAAATACACGTCCTGGTAGGGAGGTTGTGTATCCGGAGAACAGCAGGGAGATGCTGCCGAAACTCTGTCTTGGATCAGAGTAGAGCATGGAAACGAACCCCATCTACACATCCCTGGGCTGTCCAAAAAATATGGACAATAAGAAAAAGATACGGTTATAGATATGCAAATATCTGCATATTTTCAACCATGTCTCTTTCGAATGGGAGACGCCTAGCTAGGTTACGTGATATACGAACATCCTATGTTTCACATCATACGGAAAGAAGGGTGTAGGATGCCTCACCTTGCTGTCTTGTAAAGTGACAAGTCGAGAACGGTGGGGAATGATAGCCTCTCCTGCAACAAAGGAACATAACAATGTCAATTGTAAATTTCGGCAGCACCTCCCCTGCATGGTGAGGTAACCAAAACCTGCAACAAACCAACGGCACGATAGCCGACAACCACATACACAAATACTTTCACATGTATTCTAACAGACACTGAACATACACTTTGTTGTTCCTATGAATCACAATATAAAATATGGTACAAAGCATAGCTGGCTGAAAAATAGCAGCCCTAATAATACCACGGTACAAAGCAAAGTATAGCTTCGATTTACATTTCCGGCAACCAATCCACAAAAATGAGACACGTCATATTGTCAATGTAGTACTCACATGCATGTGCATCAGTAAACACTAATCTATTTCTAAACTAGAAATACTAATCAGTATTTCAGTAATATAATTTACTCAAATTTCAATTCCATGATTGCCAAGATATATACTCATAAGTCTTGGTAATTTAACAGTGATTGGAACTGATAAAAACATAATCAAATAATTTGTAACTAGCTGGTAAAGTTCATATATATATATATATATATATATATATATATATATATATATATATATATATATATATATACTAACATTGTGTTTTTTACCTTAATAAGTGATGAGATAGTGCCGGGGGGCAGGGCGCCCGTCGGCAGCCCGAGGCCAAGGGCAAGGGGGGGTCCCGGGTCAGCAGGGCGGGGCAGCGTTCATGAGCATGGCGGGGGCGGGGGCAGGTGCAAGCAGTCAGGCAGGGGGCAAGGGGCAGCGGGTGTGTGTGTGTGTGTGTGTGGGCGGGGCGTGTGTGCGGGTGGCTGTGTGTCTGCGTAAGTGTGTGCGCGCGGTGGGGTGGGTGGATATCAGGGGGTTTGCCGAGTGCCCCTAATCTAACATTCGGCAAACTCCAGCTTTGCCGAGTGCCAGATCAGGGGCACTCGGCAAACCCATTTTTTTCATTTTTACATTGTGCGTGTGTGCGGCCGGTGGGGGGGATGCCGAGTGTCCTAGACCTAAACACTCGGCAAACCCTAGGTTTGCCGAGACCCATTTTTTTATTTTCCTTCTTTTCCTTCTTTTCCATAACGTGTTTTTCTAAATTTATTTCGATGTACTTTGAAAATACCTTGTCAAATTCACTCAACAATATATATTTGATTTTTCTACGAATATTATTCCATTATTTCATGCAGTTATAACTCAAATTCAATTTATATCAATTAAAATTCTATAATTATACTTCATAAATTAAAATTATCAAACGGATCCAAAAAATTACCAAAATTTCACATAAAATAATCTATGTTCTCTATTGCCTATACAAAAAGTTTTGAAGCCAAACCCTAATTTGACTGTCACTTGGACTCCAAATCTTACCGAATCCTTCTCAACGCTACGATTCTTCTTCTGAGATGCTTTGGTTTGTAATAATCGTAGGTGACAAATTGTGTGAAGCCATCTCAATTTTTTACCACAACATCCACATAGGATATCATCACATCATGAGAAATCTCATGATTTTCAGACTTCGTTTGCTTTTTTTAGAATTTAAAAACCATTCGGCCACACGTTCGTGGTCGTGTTTCCTGAACAAGATGTTCGAAATTTCTTTTCATTTCCCGGGTAAGGCCTCACAATGGACTTAATAACATGAATATCATTTTTCTACTCATTTTATTCTATTATTTGAATCACTTGCCGTTCAAATTTGACTTATACCAAAAAATTCTATGAAATACAATAAATTAATCAAATATAGCAAACAAGTCCAAAAATATATCAAATCTTAACATGGAGTACCACATATTGTATGTGGAGAGCAAAAAAAGTTTCAAGGTCAAAAGAGAAAAAAACTTGTTTCTTTGCCGAGTGCCAAACAAATATACTCGGCAAACACATTTCTTTGCCGAGTGCCAAATAATTACACTCGGCAAACATATTTCTTTGCCGAGTGTTTCCACTAAAGGACACTCGGCAAACGTACTAACTGATGGCACACGGACTAACGGTTGTCCACGTGGCGGTTCTTTGCTGAGTGCCTAGCTTTTTTTTTTCTAGTTTGCCGAGTGCCAAACTTTGCCGAGTGTTTTTTGCCTTTTTTGCCAAGTGCAATTATTTTACCGAGTGTTTTTAAAAAACACTCGGCAAAGAGTGAAACGACCTGATTTCCGCGAAGGGAAATCCACAGAGTCGAAGTGTATCATGACCGTTGTAGATCATATTACCCAAATTCCAGTCGAATACCACATCCATACAACGATAATATCAGAGTACAAATAGTGCGGAATTACATAAATTATTACATCGCCGCATTGGCGGAATTAAAAGTAGCATTCATTCAGAACAGCTTGAAGATAAGATCACCAAACTCGAGCGTAGGAATGAACCCCTCAACCGTCAAACTCCTCAGAGCTATACTCCTCAGCAGAACCTATGTGCCAAAATTTATCAGTACAATTTGTACTGGCCACTCCCACCCTATGAGCATTGCTTTGTGAAAATTGGATGCAAGTTGGATATATTCAAAAGGAACCTATAAGGCTAGGGTTTCCTATGTTTTAGCATATCAAGTATATATATAATAATAGTTGGTCAAGTTTTAACACTATTCCCACACCCATTCCACCCCATTTCCGTCCAGAGCCAGGTTTCGATCCTAGGATCGATATACCACCATATCCACATCATCACCACATCACCACCATACCATCGCTCAGTCGACAGGCCAACTCCCTCTCGGTATTGTCTCATGGCCCGTAGCCCCTGGCTACGACCGACACTCTCTCACGGGGGAAGAAGAGAAAGACTCATCTCGCTATCTAGTTTAAGCGAAACCTAGGAAAGGTCCATAGCCAAGAAGTCGACATATATATCGATCGATCAACCATACACTCTGCAGAGGTTTTACATAACCACAAGATCCGCCTTCCTCGCTGACCATCGTCAACTGGGTTGATTCCGGCCGCTTGCTAGCCTAGGATAATGCCACTCTACCATTCAGCCCTGGTACACCCCAAGTCTAGTCTGGGGTGGCTGAAACTGTGAGTCATGAGCCGGGTCCACAAGGTCTCCATGAAGTCTCGGAAGGGTGTGGGGAAAATCCTCCATGTCCCCGTACCTCCTCGCACTGTCCGCTATCAACCTAGCAGTAGTGGCAATATCCTACCAAGTAGTCCGGCCGTCCCGCACCATATAGGGCGAGTGGTACGTAAGGCTTTCCGGTGAATCTAAGTACTAGTAAGTCCTTAGGGATGACCAAGCTAGAATGTCTTCATTAGGGTTTCCATTTACCGTGCCACCACAGCACCTCCACCCCGGGCTCCTCCCATCATAGGTTCACATGCAGGGCCACCTCATATCACCATTTACCCACCACAGGTATCCATTCCAGGGGTGCCCAGGTAGCACCCCATGGCAAGACTTGCCCCAGGCTCATCGAATACTCCAACTTGGTCGACACAACCCTCACCCTCCACGCACCCAAGTCACACACGCAGCACTCTCCCCTTAGTCCAGATAACATCAGTTTCCACCACACATCAATATGGTATAATAAGTGTGGTAGAAATAATAAGCAGTGAAATATAGCAGCAAGCGTGTGACTCAGCAGGGTGAGCAGGGGCAAGGTTGCATCAAGGTAAAGGCCATCAAGAAAGCATACTACCATGCAAGTCCTATCATAGTGTGATTATAACAATAAAGTAAAGCAATAGCAGCTCTATATTAGCCATGCGTAATAGGTGCTACGAGATTGGGTGGAATGTGGCACCTTCCGTGTAGTCATCTCCGTACTCCTCACAGTACTCTCGGTCCTCGTTCGTCTGGTTCTCCTCCGAGTCTACAAACGATCATATTATAGTCGTGTTATCGACGTCTATAGAATAGCACAAAGAAGCAATGAAAATTCAAAAGAGCCAAATGCACTCAAACATGGGTTCATTGCGTAGAGCTTGATTTTTGATGAATTTTGGTCCTGGTTTCATATTTTTCTGAGGTCGTATGAATTAGTTATGAATTTCTGAAGATTAAATCCATTTCTGAAAATAATAAAGACTGATTAATTCAGGGCTGACACGTGTCACACTATGACTGGTTCACATGGCATGCTAACGTCAGCATGGCATCATCAGAGCTAAACCACGGTTGACAGGTGGGTCCCGCTGACGTCAGCATGACGTCATCATCTCGGTTGGTCACTGACAGGTGGGTCCAGGGTCAAATAGTCACTGACAGGTGGGTCCGGGCTCAAACGGTCACTGACAGGTGGGACCCGCATGACGTCATCATGACGTCACCCACTGACAAGTGGGTCCAGCGGCTCTGTGTCGCTGACTTGTGGGCCCGGTCAACGGTTAGCTCAGGCTGGGTCCAAACTGGGCCGGTTGGGCCTGGATACGGGCTGGGCTTTGGCCCACCACGTGGCGCGCGCTGGTGCGGCCATGTCGTCTTACTGGGCCACTAACGGGCCATGGTCCACGTGCGTAAGTGAGGCTCGGTTCATGGTGAACCCGCCTGCGTTGGTCCATAGACCGCAGAGGCGGTCTATGAAGGACTTGGTCCACTTACTCCTTCCTAGGGTTCGGTTCACATGCACCAAGTGCACGGATGTGTGGTCGGCGAGTGTAAAATCCCTTGCTTCCTCCCGGCATGCTCCTACCGGTGGTGAGCTCCCCGGCGAGCCCACCCGCGGCGTTGGTGTTCAATTTAAGGTGGGCAAAAACTTGGCCTTGCCATGCGGGTGCCCCGGTGAAGTTAACGTGGTGGCCAGGCGGCTCTAGTTGGCTGGCCACGGTGGCGGCGGTCCTCGTACACCGGCGAGCGGTGGAGCGGTGGCTGTGGCGACGGTACCGGAGATTGGTGGTGCGCACGAGCTCCCCGACGCTGCTACGACCATGGCGAGCAGGTCGAAGGGGCTCCAGGAGCTCTCAACGCCTTCGGCCACGATGACGGTGGGCTTGGTCTTGGCGGCGCTCCGATGACAGTGCCGCGTGGTCGAAAGCAGGGCTGCGACGATCTTCTTCCTCACTATGCATGCGCGTGGCATGTCCCGTGGAACGGTGGAGCTTGGCGTGATGTTAACGGCGGCGTGTCCGCGGTGGGGTGGCCAAGGCGGCCTCGCCATGGACGTGCTCTAGGCCATGGTGAGCGCGCCCGAGCGTGTCTGCGTGCGTGCCCCGCGTGCGTGTGTCCAGTGGCCGTGTCTTTGAGCAGTGCGTGCATGCGCGTTGACCAGTGCGTGTGAGCGTGGGTGCTTGTGTGCGCGAAGAGAGTGGCGGCATGCGGTGTGCTCGAGCAGGGAGGGCCCGATGTCGACATGGCGTTTGTAAGCTCGTGCTCGTGCGTGTAGTTAGCCACGGCTTGACCTCAAATTGGCTTAGCATAGCACCGCAAGGCTGAAGAAGACGATCATGGAGGTCTTTTGGTGGCAGTTTGGCTAGGCCAAAGCTTGGCTTGAGCTCCGGCGTGGTTTATTCATGGCGGCCAAGGGCTTGGAGTTGGTCTTAGTCGTAGGAGGCTTACCCCGGTGTTCTTGACGGTGTGGTGCGGTGGTGCAGCGAGATGGTGTGGCCGTGTAGCTCCGGAAGCAGTGCAGTGCGGCGTCGCTCGCTCCGGCTCCGGAGAGCTCCTCACCGCAACGGCTTCCTTCCCCTCCTTGCTTCTCCCTCCTCCCTCTCTCTTGGCTTTTATTGCCGAGCTCCAAGGGCTCCAATGGCGGACGGCAATCGGGCAGTGGTGATGCGTGTGGCGCATCCAACGGCCCGCGTGCGGCGCAAGGGGGAAACAGGGTCATGCTTCTTGCGTGATCCCCTGGCCCGCGCCTGCCACATTGGTCGGCCCCCGGTCACGCGAGGAGAATACGTGGGCGAGGGGAAGAAGACGCTACTGTGCTGACAAGCGGGGTCGGGTCGTCAGGCACTTGGCGCGATGTGGCCATGTGCGGTGCATGATGGCTGACGAGCGGGCCTGGCTTGTCAGCGGCTGTGCGCGTGCGGGCGGTGATGCTGGGCTGGCTTCGTGGGCTACGCGCGTGAAAGGGCAGGCGAGGCTCGGCTGGGCTAGCTAGGCCGGTCGAGGCAGGCTGGGCTGAGCTGCTGCCTCCCTCTTTTCTTTTCCATTCTTCTTTTTCTTTTGTTTTTCTTTTCTTTATTTGCTTCAAATTGATTTGGAGTTTGAACCATATAGCTTCACACACTTATACATGGTATACGTAACTTGTCCAAGGGTTAGAATGGTGGCCTAGACTCATCCCATATATTTGGGATTTATTGGCTATTTTTGCTATACCGAAATTAGTTATAGTTTTCTATTTTATGTATTTTATCCTTTGAGTTGAGTATTAATTGTTCAAAAGTTTATTAATTATTAAAATAGTTACATAAAACAATGAAAATCCAAATCACATGTTACAATAATAATTATGCATGCAAGGTTTTACGTGTTGGGGATTTAAACACTCATATATGACATGTGTCATGATATGGTTATGACAATGACTACTTAGGTTATACTTACATGCAATACTTAGGGTTGGCTCCTACACATGGCTCTCAACATTGCATGGGGTTTAAACCAAAAAAATTTCAGTTGGGATTTTAGGTGTGTGGATTTTTGGGTTGTTACAGCCCTACCCCCTTAACAGAATCTCGTCCCCGAGATTAAAGCGTAACGTACCCTTCGAAGAGATAAGGATATTGTAGCTAAAGGTCAGACTCTTTCTCCCATGTTGCTTCTCTCTCAGTGTGATTGCTCCATTGGACCTTGCACATAGGAATAGTTTTGTTTTGTGTATCTTTGGTATCTCTACCCAGAATTCTGATAGGATGCTCTTTATACTTGAGAGTGTTCTGAATGTCAAGTGTATCAGTCAGGATCACTTCGTTGGGCACTCCCAAACACTTGCGTAGCTGGGATACATGAAACACGGGATGTACACCCACCAATTCCTCAGGTAGCTCAAGTTTGTAAGTGAGTTTTCCAATCCTCTTGTGGATCTTGTATGGCCCAACAAATCTAGGGGCGAGCTTTCCTTTCACGTGGAATCTGACAGTTCCACGTAGCGGGGATACCTTGAGATAGACAAAATCTCCCACATTGAACTCAAGTTCTCTTCTTCTTTTGTCAGCATAGCTCTTGTATTGACTTTGAGCAATTCTCAAATTCTCCTTTACTTGAGCAACTCCTTCTTCGGCATCTTGAATCTTAGCAGAGTCAAAGAACGATCTTTCCCCCGGTTGAGACCACATCAAAGGTGTCTTACAAGGTCTACCATACAGAGCTTCAAACAACGACATCTTGATACTGGCTTGGTAGCTGTTGTTGTAAGAGAACTCTGCATAGGGTAGGCATTTCTCCCAATCAGAGCCATAATTTAGTACACTAGCGCGAAGCATGTCTTCTAAGATCTGATTCACTCGTTCAGTCTGTCCATCTGCCTGTGGGTGATAAGCGGTACTGAAATCAAGTCTGGTTCCAATGGATTTGTGTAGGGCTTCCTAGAATCAGGACATAAACTGAGGACTACAATCAGATACAATACTAGAGGGAGCTCCATGCAGTCTTAGAATAAGCTCAACATATAGATCTGCTAACTTTTCGGCATCGGTCTTGGTCTTACCTGGTACAAAGTGAGCAACCTTGGTCAAACGATCAACAATCACCCAAATGGAATCATTGCCTTTCTGTGAACGGGGCAATCCAACTATGAAATCCATGGATATGCTCTCCCATTTCCACTCGGGAACGTCAAGAGGCTTTAACAATCCTGCGGGCCTTTGATGTTCAGCCTTGACTCTATTACAGGTGTCACATCGTGCCACATGTCCCGCAATGTCTGTCTTCATGCCTTTCCACCAAAAGTGTTTCTTCAAGTCTTGATACATCTTTGAACCTCCAGGGTGAATACAATACTTAGAATCATGGGCTTCTGACAGAATTTCCTCTCGTAGTGCTGGATCGGAAGGTACACAGATTCTGTCCTTGAACCAGATGGTTCCTTGTTCATCTTCATGGTGGTTGGTCTTGTAGCCTAGTTTTATCAGACCATGGAGATATTCGATCTCTTCACAATTTTTCTGAGCTTGACGGATGCGATCTGTGAGATCGTACTATATGCGGAGCTCATTCAACAAGCCATGCGGTAGTATCTCAAGCTGGAAATCTTCAATCTCTTCCTTGAGCTCAGGTGGTACGGATTCAGTGATCAAAGTGTGACAGTAACTCTTGCGACTGAGAGCATCTGCGACTACATTAGCTTTTCTCGGATGATAGTGAATTTCCAGGTCATAGTCTTTAAACAACTCTAGCCAACGGCATTGTCTCATATTCAAATCTTTTTGAGTGAAAAAGTACTTCAAGCTCTTGTGATCGGTGTAGATATCATACTTGTTGCCTATCAAGTAGTGCCTCCAGATCTTCAAGGCATGCACAACTGCTACTAACTCAAGATCATGAGTAGGGTAACGGTTCTCATGTTCTTTCAACTGTCGAGAAGCATAAGCTATCACTCTTCTGCCTTGCATAAATACACAGCCAAGTCCTTGACGGGATGCATCACAATAGACCACGAAATCTTTGCTGATATCAGGCAATGCTAGCACAGGAGTTGTGGTAAGCTTCTGTTTCAATTCCTGGAAGCTTTGCTCGCACTCGGGCATCCATTCAAACTCCTTAGTCTTCTCCAGAAGGTTTGTCAATGGACGGGCAATCTTGGAAAAGTTCTCGATGAATCGGCGGTAAAATCCAGCCAATCCCAAGAAACTTCTGACTTCAGTCATGTTACGAGGTTGATCCCATTCTTTTACAGCTTCAATCTTAGCTGGGTCAACTGCAACACCTTCAACTGATAGTACATGGCCTAGGAAGGCAACTTCCCATAGCCAAAACTCGCATTTGCTGAACTTTGCGTAGAGCTGATGTTGGGCTAATTTCTCAAGCACAGCTCTCAGATGATGTTCATGTTCTTTGGCGGTGGGTGAATAGACAAGGGTGTCATCAATGAATACTACCATGAACCTATCTAGTTCATCCATGAAAACCTTATTCATCATATTCATGAAGTATGCGGGAGCATTCGTGAGTCCAAAGGACACCACAGTGAACTCAAACTGCCCATACCTAGTCACGAAAGCTGTCTTCGGGATGTCACTCTCTTGAATCTTCATCTGATGATAGCCAGATCTGAGATCAATCTTAGAGAAATACTTGGCACCTTGAAGCTGATCAAGCAAATCATCGATCCTTGGTAGGGGGTACTTGTTCTTGATGGTGACTGCGTTCAAGTTCCGGTAATCAATGCACATTCTCACTGAGCCATCCTTCTTCTTAACAAACAGAACAGGGGATCCCTAGGGTGAAGCACTGGGTCTGATATATCCCTTCAAGATGAGCTCATCAAGCTATTTCTTGAGCTCAGCTAGTTCATCAACTGACATGCGATAGGGTCTCTTGGCAATGGGTCCTGTTCCTGGCAAAAGATCAATGATGAACTCTACATCACGGTCTGGTGGCATACCCGATAATTCTTCAGGGAATACATCGGGATAGTCTCTGACAACAGGCACATCATGGATTGTCCTCTCCTCCTTCTGTGATTCTAAACTCGCTTTAAGGGCACATAGGATAGAGGTGGACTTTCCGGACTGAGGTTCACACCTAATAACTTGGTCTGATGGGTGGGTCACTTGGACATATCTAGGTGAACATGATATGATACCTTGGTGAATGGTTAGCCAATCCATACCTAAGATGACATCTAGGTTTGTGGAAGGTAACAGGGTTAGGTCGGCTTTAAAGATAAGACCCTCAATGGTAATATTCACTCCCTTACAGATGTGGGTCCTAAAGGTGAGCTGGTGATAATAGGCTTTCCACGTGGGGTTACAGGCAGGTCATGCTCTCGTGCAAACTTGGATGATATGTAAGAACAAGTTGCTCCAGAGTCAAATAGAACTGATGCAATATTGCCATTAACTAAAAACATACCGTACACAATGTCAGGGGCAGCCTATGCTTCCTCGGTGTCTAGATGGTTGAGACGTCCATGAGTAGCAAATCCCTTGAACTGAGACTTATGAGCAGCTGAGTTCTGAGGGCACTCAGCGGCTTTGTGACCTGGTTGGCCACAAGCGAAGCAGGTGAAAGGCGCACCGCCTGTAGGGGTTGGCGCGGGTGCCTTCCAGTTTCCAGTGCTTGGTGCAGAGCGGTTCTGTGTTGGGCGTTCATTCGCTGAGCGGGGACGGTTGGAACAGTCCTGAGTGTTGCGGTCATGAGCATAACGGTCCCGGGTGTAACGATCCTGAGCAGGGTGGGAGTATTTGGTGGTGTAGCCTCCACCACCCCTACTCAATCTAGGGTTGTCATCCCTATGGTGGTGAGAGCGTTCCCTAGATGGTGCATCTCTGCGGAATCTCTTGCGATCACGACCACGGAAGGACTCCTCAGGCTTATGCTTCCTCTCCCTATACTCCTCTCTAGCTTCAGCACGGTCCTTTTCAATCTGGATGCAGCGATCCACCAGAGCACGCATCGTGCTACTCTCAATATCGCCAAACTTCAGCTTGATGTGCGGGTTAAGTCCCTTGCGGTAATAGTACAGCTTCTCCTTCTCAGAGTTCACAACATAGGAAGATGCATAGCGTAGAAGGTTGGTGAAATGAGTAGTGTACTCAGTCACCCTGTCCTTTCCCATCTTGATGTTGCGGAACTCCTCGGCTTTGGCCTCCATGATACCCTTGGGAATGTGATACTCAGTGAATGCTTCGGCGAACTCATCCCACGAGATGTTGGCAGGGTCCTCATGGGAATCACTAAAACTGTCCCACCAGGCGCGTGCTGCACCTATGAGCTGGTGTGTGGCAGCTCCAACACACTCATCGTCGGTGAAGGTGGTGAGGTCGAGCTTCTTTTCCACCTCCTTGAGCCAGTCATCGGCTACAAGCGGGCCAGGGTCGGTGCCATCATAGGTAGGTGGCCTCAGCTTCAGAAATCCCTCTAGCTTTCTTTGGAAGTCATTCTGCTGACCTTCCTGGCGATGGTTTGCTCCATCTACAAGAGCTGCAAGAAGCTGGGTCTGTTGCGCCATCACCTCTGCCAGGTTCGGTGGTGGTGGTGACGGAATGTTCTCCTCAACAAGCGGCGGGGTATTCTCCAGGTTGAAGGGTATCCCTCCACGTCCACGGCCATAGCCACGGCCACGGTTGTTGCCACCACGCCCCCCATTTGGTTCGACTGGTTCGGGGGTGGGCGCACGTCCACGGTTCATTAGGCGAGCAGATCGGCGGTTCGACATCTGCAACACGGATCGTAGGAATTTTAGTGTTTGTGCCATAAGTGCTTATAATTCAGTATGATCACATGATTTTGATGATTTAAAGAAAAATATTTATACTATCCAACACTCATTACAAAGAAGCAATAAGATCCATAAGATACAATAAGATCCAAAACATTCATTACATGGGTTTTATTACATAGCATCATCTCCAGTAGCTACACTTGAAGACTCGCGAGAATCGTACTAAGCATAGTGTCTCATATTACATCTCATAAGGGGTACATCATGGGGTACAACTTATAGAAGCCACTGACATGAATCATGACCATGCAGGGTCATCTACTCTAACTCATACACCGCAGCTGGGATACGACTGTTCTCGATCTCCTTGTCAGACTTGTGAAGTCGAGACACGTACTTCAAGGCCTCGACGAGCTCCTCAGTAGGCTTGGCTCCAGGTAGGGTAGGGCAGGCGTCTAGGTTGAGGCGAGTCGGGGCTAACTCAAACTCCTCTATCCTAGGCTTTGTCTTGCTGCGAATCTCCTTGGGTAGCTGATCCCACATACCCTTCATCTCCCTGAGGCGCTTCTTGTCAGACTTCTGCCAAGCCTGCCAAGTCCTCTCACACTTGTCCTGTAGGTACTCATTCTGCCTGAGTGCCTCGATCAGGTGACCCTGGTTGCAAACGGCCTTCTTCCTGAACTCCTCTAGCTCCTGAGTCATGGTCTTGTTCTTAGATTGGATTTTTAGCATATTAATCCTCTTGGACCTCTCTCTGTCTCCTCTGTGGTTGAACTCGGCCTTCTTGTCGTCCAACTCTCTCTACAACTTCAAGACCTTGCTATCGAGGTAGAGTTGTCTTCAGGTGCTCGTAGTGGTCCCTCATCACTCTGCGAAGTGCCTTGTGTGAGACAGCTCGTAGTCCCTCCTCAACTATGTCCTCTATAGTCAACTCGGTGAAAGCTAGGACAGAAGGTAAGGTAGTGCTAGCTGGGAACTCGACTGAGGTGACAACCGGTCCTTTGATTCCTCCTTCCTGAGCTGACTTCCCGGTGCAGGTGACCTTAACAAGCTCGTCAGTGACTCCTAATGTGACGAGAACTCGGTAGAGGGTCTGTGCAAAACCCCCAAGCTCACGTAGGTCGAAGGTAAGCTTGGCGTGGTCCAGAGATAGTGGTCCTAGAGGCGGCCAATCGATGTTCGTTGCCATCTTCATGTTTTAAGGAAACAGGTGTTAGCAGGTCAATAAATAGAGAAGCCTTGCATGAAAGTAAATGCAGGGTCGGTATATAACTGAAAGAAGGGCTGTTCATGTCCTATTCTATCGTCCATTTCTGAGGGTTTCGTCCTAGGGTCAAGTATGGCTCTGATACCAACTGAAACGACCTGATTTCCGTGAAGGAAAATCCACAGAGTCGAAGTGTATCATGACCGTTGTAGATCATATTACCCAAATTCCAGTAGAATACCACATCCATACAACGATAATATCAGAGTACAAATAGTGAGGAATTACATAAATTATTACATCACCGCATTTGCGGAATCAAAAGTAGCATTCATTCAGAACAGCTTAAAGATAAGATCGCCAAACTCGAGCGTAGAAACGAATCCCTCAACCGTCAAACTCCTCAGAGCTATACTCCTCAGCAGAACCTGTGTGCCAAAATTTATCAGTACGATTTGTACTGGCCACTCCCACCCTATGAGCATTGCTTTGTGGAAATTGGATGCAAGTTGGATATATTCAAAAGGAACCTATAAGGCTGGGGTTTCCTATGTTTTAGCATATCAAGTATATATATAATAATAGTTGGTCAAGTTTTAACACCATTCCCACACCCATTCCACCCCATTTCCGTCCAGAGCCAGGTTTCGATCCTGGGATCGATATACCACCATCTCCACATCATCACCACATCACCACCATACCATCGCTCAGTCGATAGGCCAACTCCCTCTTGCACTGTCTCATGGCCCGTAGCCCCTAGCTACGACCGACACTCTCTCACGGGGGAAGAAGAGAAAGACTCATCTCGCTATCGAGTTTAAGCGAAACCTAGGAAAGGTCCATAGCCGACAAGTCGGCATATGTATCGATCGATCAACCATACACTATGTAGAGGTTTTACATAACCACAAGATCCGCCTTCCTCGCTGACCGTCGTCAACTAGGTTGATTCTGGCCGCTTGCTAGCCTAGGATAATGCCACTCTACCATTCAGCCCTGGTACACCCCAAGTCTAGTCTAGGGTGGCTAAAACTGTGAGTCATGAGCCGGGTCCACAAGGTCTCCATGAAGTCTCGGAAGGGTGTGGGGGAAATCCTCTATGTCCCCATACCTCCTCGCACTGTCCGCTATCAACCTAGCAGTAGTGGCAATATCCTACCAAGTAGTCCGGCCGTCCCGCACCATATAGGGCGAGTGGTACGTAAGGCTTCCCGATGAATCTAAGTACTAGTAAGTCCTTAGGGATGACCAAGCCAGAATGTCTTCAATAGGGTTTCCATTTACCGTGCCACCACATCACCTCCAACCCAGGCTCCTCCCATCACAGGTTCACACGTAGGGCCACCTCATATCACCATTTACCCACCATAGGTATCCATTCCAGGGGTGCCCAGGTAGCACCCCACGGCAAGACTTGCCCCAGGCTCGTCGAATACTCCAACTTGGTCGACACAACCCTCACCCTCCACGCACCCAAGTCACACATGCAGCACTCTCCCCTTAGTCCAGATAACATCAGTTTCCACCACGCATCAATATGGTATATATAAGCGTAGTAGAAATAATAAGCAGTGAAATATAGCAGCAAGCGTGTGACTTAGCCTAACAGCAGGGTGAGCAGGGATAAGGTTGCGTCAAGGTAAAGGCCATCAAGAAAGCATACTACCATGCAAGTCCTATCATAGTGTGATTATAATAATAAAGTAAAGCAATAGCAGCTCTATATTAGCCATGCGTAATAGGTGCTACGAGATTGGGTGGGATGTGGCACCTTCCGTGTAGTTGTCTTCGTACTCCTCATAGTACTCTCGGTCCTTGTCCGTCTGGTTCTCCTCCGAGTCTACAAACGATCGCATTATAGTCGTGTTAGCGCGACGTCTATAGAATAGCACAAAGAAACAATGAAAATTCAAAAGAGCCAAATGCACTCAAACATGGGTTCATTGCGTAGAGCTCGATTTTAGTTGAATTTTGGTCCTGGTTTCATATTTTTCTGAGGTCGTATGAATTAGTTATGAATTTCCGAAGATTAAATCCATTTCTGAAAATAATAAAGGTTGATTAATTCAGGGCTGACACGTGTCACACTATGACTGGTTCACGTGGCATGCTGACGCCAGCTTGACGTCAGCATGGCATCATCAGAGCTAAACCGCGGTTGACAGGTGTGTCCCGCTAACATCAGCATGACGTCATCATCTCGGTTGGTCACTGACAGGTGGGTCTGGGGTCAAACGGTCACTGACAAGTGGGACCCGCATGATGTCATCATGATGTCATCATGACTTCACCCACTAACAAGTGGGTCCAGTGGCTTTGTGTCGCTGACTTGTGGGCCCGGTCAACGGTCAGCTCAGGCCGGGTCCAAACTGGGCCTGTTGGGCCTGGATACGGGCTGGGCTTTGGCCCGCCACATGGTGCGCGCTAGTGCGGCCATGTCGTCTTACTAGGCCACTAACGGGTCGTGGTCCACGAGCGCAGGTGAGGCGCGGTTCATGGTGAACCCGCCTGCGTTGGTCCATAGACCGCAGAGCCAGTCTATGAAGGGCTTGGTCCACTTACTCCTTCCCAGGGTTCGGTTCACATGCACCAAGTGCACAGACATGTGGCCGGCGAGGGGAAAATCCCCATCTTCCTCCCAGCGTGCTCCCACCGATGGTGAGCTCCCCAGCGAGCCCACCCACGGCGCTGGTGTTCAATTTAAGGTGGGCAAAAGCTTGGCCTTGCCATGGCGGGTGCCCCGGTGAATTTAATGTGGTGGCCGGGCGGCTCCAGTTGGCTGGCCGCGGTGGCGGCGGTCCTCGTACACCGACAAGCGGCGGTACCGAAGATTGGTGGTGCGCACGAGCTCCCCGACGCTGCTAAGGCCATGGCGAGCAGGTCGAAGGGGCTCCGGGAGCTCTCAATGCCTCCGGCCACGGTGACGGCAGGCTTGGTCATGGCGGCGCTCCGGTGATAGTGCCGCGTGGTCGAAAGCAGGGCTGCGGCGATCTTCTTGCTCACTAAGCATGCGCGCGACATGTCCCGCGGAACGGCGAAGCTTGGCGTGATGTTAACGGCGGCGTGTCTGCGGTGGGGTGGCCAAGGCGGCCTCGCCATGGCCGTGCTCTAGGCCATGGTGAGCGTGCCCTTGCATGTCTGTGTGCGTGCCCCGCGTGCGTGTGTCCAGTGGCCGTGTCTTCGAGCAGCGCGTGCGTGCGCGTCGACCAGTGCGTGTGAGCGTGGGTGCTTGTGTGCGCGAAGAGAGTGGCGGCGTGCGGTGTGCTCGAGCAGGGACGGCCCGATGTCGACATGGCGTTTGTAAGCTCGTGCTCGTGCGTGTAGTTAGCCACGGCTTGACCTCAAATTGGCTTAGCATAGCACCGCAAGGCTGAAGAAGACGATCATGGAGGTCTTTTGGTGGCAGTTTGGCTAGGCCGAAGCTTGGCTTGAGCTCCGTCGTGGTTTATTCATGGTGGCCAGGGGCTTGGAGTTGGTCTTAGTCGTAGGAGGCTTACCGCGGTGTTCTTGACGGTGTGGTCCGGCGGTGCAGCGAGATGGTGTGGCCGTGTAGCTCCGAAAGCAGTGCAGTGCGGCGTCGCTCGCTCTGGCTCCGGCGAGCTCCTCCCCACAGTGGCTTCCTTCTCCTCCTTGCTTCTCCCTCCTCCCTCTCTCTCGGCTTGACGCTGTGTGGTGCTGTGCCACCAGCGGTGGCGGCGAACGGGCTGAGGGTTAGGGCTCTCGGACGTTGGCTTTTATAGCCGAGCTCCAAGGGCTCCAATGGCGGACGACGATCGGGCGGTGGTGATGCGTGCGGCGCATCCGACGGCCCACGTGCGGCGCAAGGGGGAAACAAGGTCATGCTTCTTGCATGATCCCCTGGCCCGCGCCTGCCACGCTGGTCGGCCCCCGGTCGCGCGGGGAGAATGCGTGGGCGAGAGGAAGAAGACGCTACTATGCTGGCAAGCGCGGTCGGGTCGTCAAGCGCTTGGCGCGATGTGGCTGTGTGCGGCGCGTGATGGCTGACGAGCGGGCCCAGCTTGTCAGCGGCTGTGCGCGTGCGGGCGGCGATGCTGGGCCAGCTTCGTGGGCTACGCGCGTGAAAGGGCAGGCGAGGCTCGGCTGGGCTAGCTGGGCCGGTCGAGGCAGGCTGGGTTGAGCTGCTGCCTCCCTCTTTTCTTTTCCATTCTTCTTTTTCTTTTGTTTTTCTTTTCTTTATTTGCTTCAAATTGATTTGGAGTTTGAACCATATAGCTTCACACACTTATACATGGTATATGTAACTTGTCCAAGGGTTAGAATGGTGGCCTAGACTCATCCCATATATTTGGGATTTATTGGCTATTTTTGCTATACCGAAATTAGTTATAGTTTTCTATTTTATGTATTTTATCCTTTGAGTTGAGTATTAATTGTTCAAAAGTTTATTAATTATTAAAGGAGTTACATAAAGCAATGAAAATCCAAATCACATGTTACAATAATAATTATGCATGCAAGGTTTTACGTGTTGGGGATTTAAACACTCATATATGACATGTGTCATGATATGGTTATGAAAATGACTACTTAGATTATACTTACATGCAATACTTAGGGTTGGCTCCTATACATGGCACTCAACATTGCATGGGGTTTAAACAAAAAAATTTCAGTTGAGATTTTTGGTGTGTGGATTTTTTATTGTTACAAAGAGCTTCTTTGCCAAGTGCCCGATATAATGCACTCGGCAAACACCCAGTTTCCGGTAGTGGATAATATATAGCCTATCACTGTTGGGCCAAAGCATCACCCGGCGTAGTGGTATCCATGAATAGCATTGCTAAGTTGCTGCATGAATCGGCAGTGATATGGTGAGTGTCATTGGCGGCCTAGGATATGACCCGACAGTGGCAATCATCGTACTACTGCCGGATTAGTGCACACACAACAATGAATTGTTGAGTGTCACCGTTGGTCGTCCAATAGCACACCTGACATCTATTTTATTATAATGCACCGGAGAATTCTCATTGCAACACCACGCATCCATCATACAAAGCAACTCCTGGTGGTGTAGTCGTTGTGGATCTGGAGGATGCAGTGGCAGGCGGGATTCTCTTCGTGCCTTTAGCCAAATCTTGTAGATTACTCCTTGATTTTTGTTTGTGAACAAGATGAACTTGCGAGCTGTGAATTTTGAGCATGTGCGAGCAAATGTGGCACGTAAATGTTTGGTTGGATTTTTGTGTGTACAAAATGGAAAAGAATACATTTGGTTTTACGTTTAAAACTATTGACAGATTTGTTCTTTTTTCTGTGTACCATGTGTGAATTCAAACAATTATTACTACATTCAAAAGTTTTATTACTGTATGTTACCGCAATAGAACGACGTTGCAGAGTTTTACGATCTGGATAAAGTTCTCTAACGTTTTTTGGTTGCAATAGCTGATTTTATGGTTCAGATCCCTAACTATGTGGAGTTGTGCTTTACCGTTGCGGATTGGAGTTTTTACGGTGGTAGGATTGGAGAGGCTGGTTAGATGGTGGAACATTTTTATGTTGTAGAATGGCTTTTACTGCTGTGGACTCAATACTTATGGTTGTAGATTTTGGGAGGGCTGGTGCGTTAAATAGTTATTTACAACGCTAGTGATGAATAGCATTGTCATCACTAAGGAATCCGCCCTCTATATCACGTAGCATATGAGAAAGGTCATTGTTATTTACTATATTGTTAGCTAACGTATTCCTAAACATATCATCATTAGGAGCCACTGGTTGTATATTGACACATGTTTCCTCGTTAGTAACAACATCTTCTCTGAACACACAAGTTTCCTGGGGGCTACATACGTCATGCATGATCACATCATCGAACGTTTCTTATGGAACATTCTCACCAACATCTCCATACTTACTCATATCGTCTAGTCTTTTACGAACCCCCTAGTAATCAAGTGACATCGTATCTACTCGATGTTACCAAATTGTCTAACATTTTTGCAATCTCTGCATGGGCAGTACACGTAGCATTGATCCCCTAGATTACGTGCAGCATAAGCTTTGGCAGCCATGATGAAGGTGTTGACGAGCATCAAGAACTGCATGTCCGAAGATGTGAGACCATACATCCATCCTCGATCCATCGCTGAATAGGAAACGTGTGTGCGATCATGAAAATTTAAAGCTAGAGTCGCACTGTCATGAACAACACCATTGTAGCTAAAAATTTAATGGTTTGCTAGGTGTCAGATGGATGTGTTCATCAATATTAAAATTGGTAGCCCTCTTGAAGAACAAATATTCTAACTCAAGCCAAGTAAAAATGGCATCCTCTGCCTCCACCGGCACCGACACATCCTCTGCCTCCACCAGCACCGACACTGCCGGAGATGGCCGTGAAGAAGTGGCAGGAGCTTCTGGGCGTGAGGACCTCAAGACGCTTCAGTAGCTTGCGGTATTTCGGGGACAAAAGCGGACTTTGTGGCCTTAGCCGTTAGGCCCGCATAACAAATGCAGCGTGTCCGCGTGAACCACGAAGGTGTTTTTGCGGGGCGGGCTTAGCAGCTTGCAGTAAATACCCGCCGCCCCACATGCAAGCCTAATAACTATCAATTGGTGAGTAAAAAACTATCGCTATCGAATTTTAAAACCAACTGACATGATTATATTACCGACCAGTAATGATTCTTAGTCTCGGACCTAAAATTTCGATTCAACATACTTAAATCCCATCCATGTTCCCCAATCTCCCTCTCCCTTGTCCCTTCCCTCTCTCTCCCTCACACTCTCCCTCCTCATAGAATTTCCCCTCTCACTCTCCCCATATCCCCTCCCCTCCGTCCCTCACCTCGGTGTGGCCCGGTGGCGAAATTTGATGTGGGATGTGGATCCAGCGTCCCCGGTTATTTCTTTTTCATTTTTCATATTTTTTGTTTTATGAAAATCAGTGTCCCTGCCGGATGAGCAGCCGGCAATGAAAGCCAAGGCTATCACTGTCGTATGTCCAACCAATAGTGATTGCTAGTTATGGCTTAGTATATATTTGAGATTCATTACAGGGAGTTACCCGAAACATCATTTAATCATGAGGTGATGAGTGAGTGGGGTACGTAAGCCACGAATGGATGAGATAACTAAGCTACAGAGCATAGACAGCATCTCAACGATTGGGGCGAGAGTGGTTGAAGAGCTCTTTTCACCTAGATATAAGGTGCAGTCTATTATATGGATTGAGTGTTATCAATGTATCAGAATCTTTTAAATCTTTTTATAAGACTACTATGTATCCTAGTAGTGCAGAAGCGCGTGTTTCGGGATTTTGCATAATCTTAATATATATAATAATAACAATCTTAAAATTAATAAAGCTTTGATCATGCAACCTTCCATTCTTTCGAGTCTTGTCATCATAACATTATCAAAGTTCTCTCTCCGCCAGCGTTGCATTGTTGCATTGTTGGCCCGCCGGCCGGCCCTCATGAGGCGCCAAAATCTATGATCCACGCACACGCGCGGCCGGCTGCCCACCGGTACATGAGTCCGTTCAGGGCTCAGCTTTGGCAGTTTTAGTTTTGCTCGCCAAACACAATATGTAGCTGCAACACATGCATGCATGCATGCACACGATTCACCTGCAGCCCCGGGAGGCCGGGACACAGGAGTTTGGCGTCGCAATGCACTACTGGAGGCGCATGCTTTGCCGAGGGCCTGGCCCAGAAACCCTCGGCAAAGGCTTTGCCGAGGGTTGCCCTCGGCAAAGACCCCTCGGGGAATTTTTAGACGGCGAAGGGGTCTTTGCCGAGGGCCCTTTATCAGGCACTCGGCAAAGCCTTTGCCGAGGGCCAGGACGGCCCTCGGCAAAGAAAAGAGGCCGTCAGGCGTCGGCGCCGTTGGCGATTTCTTTACCGAGGGCCCACCCTCGGCAAAGAAATGGTTTTTTTTTTAATTTGTTTACCGAGGGCCGACACTCGGCAAATAATTTTTTTTATTTTTTTTAAAAACCTTTGCCGAGGGCCTTCTCCCTGGCCCTCGACAAAGAAATTTTCAGGATTTTTTAAAAATTCTTTGCCGAGGGCCGGCCCTCGACAAAGTCGGCAAATAATTTTTTTTATTTTTTTTAAACCTTTGCCGAGGGCCTCCTCTGTGGCCCTCGGCAAAGAAATTTTCAGGATTTTTTAAAAATCCTTTCCCGAGGGCCAGCCCTCGGCAAAGAAATAGTTTTTTTGAATTTTTTTAACCCTTTGCCGAGGGCCTGCTCCCTGGCCCTCGGCAAAGAAATTGTCATGATTTTTTTCCAAAAAAATCTTTGCCGAGGGCTATGCTTGGGCTCTCGGCAAAGGACCCTTGTTTGCCGAGGGCCTTGGTCATTGCCCTCGGCAAAGAGGCAGAAATTTAAATTTTTTTTTTGTTTTTTGCATTCCATCGTCACAAGCATTTCATATATATACATATATATATCACACAGAACCCATTTTCTCACAATATATCACAACCATAATTGTGAACCACAAATCACAATATATTACAATGACAAGTCACATGTTTATTACGACAAGTTAATGAAATCCAAGCACAAGTCACAACCATAAATCACAAATCACGCTAAAGTCCAACCACATCATCTAGCACGAGTCCTCATCAAGCTAGCCTATGAGATGATGGTGAAGGAAAAGCAGGATCACCCGGTAACGCACTAGCGGGTTGATTGGAACCCGCGGACGGAAGCTGCACAAAGGAGTATAGATTGCATGTGTGAGTAATCCGGGAAAACAGTTTTGGAACTTAGAGATTGCATCTAGTATTGTAGGAATACAAAAAGATTAGACTCAATTGAAAATTTCGGCAGCACCTTCCCTGCACGGGGAGGTTTCCAAAACCTGCAAGAAACGACGGCACGAACACCAAAATCCACAACGGCACGAATGCCGACATCCACAACGGCACGAAGGCCGACATACATGCAAAGCACAAGCGAAAAGTGAACTTTTATACTTACAGGAGTAGCTGCAGGAGTAGGAGGTGGAGGAGCTGAAAACTGCATGCAGTACACCCGATGCTTGCCCAAGACTTTGCATGATCACCATCATCTCCGCCATCATGCTTGCTGACCCGAAACGCGACCTTCCGGGCTCTGCAATTTGCGGTCAGCTCCAGCGTTCTGCTCTTGACTTTGCCTTTTTGTTTCTTGCAGCTCGGCCTGCAATATTTCACTCAATGTATCAGTAATGCAAATCTAATTTAGGTGTGTAAATATCTACATACGATGAGTAAAACAGAATTACATGGAGTGCTTGGACTGCTGCTTGATCTTTGGAGAAGGCCGTGGACGTATGGGCTGGCTGGAGCTCGTGCTCCGTGCTCTCGGATAAGCGCCGAGGAGGGAACAGCAGGAGTCGATGGCGCCGTCTGCAATCCACAGCCGCCCGTGCTTCTTGCCTCCTCCGAGCCTCATGATCGCCTCTGCATCAATGGGCTCAGTGCGCACATTGTAATCTTCCCCATAGATCTGCCTTACCGTTGACGTGTACTCTTGGACTTTAGTATACACGTTTGGGTCGGAGTACACCTGGGGCGGGGCAGCCGGGTCGAAGGAGACAGAGGACGATGCCCTGCCCATGTGGGACATAGCCCACGCAGAGAACTCCGAGACCTCCTCGCCCGGGTGCGCAGCCTCCTGCGAGAAAGACGGGAAGATGGTGAGAAATCAAGCAGAATTGAGCGTCAAAATAAATGAAAGAAATCACTTACGTATGCTTGTTTGTATCCGGGGAGGCTACGGCTGCCTTGATGGTGAGTTGGACCTTGCCTCATCAGACGCTGTTCCCGCTGCCTCTCGTGCGTGTCAACAAAGTCCTGTGATAACCACTTGTCCACGATCATGGCCCAGCACTCGGGATACGATCGGCACCACCAGGGAATCACCTACAAGTCATCGAGTATTTGACATATAAGAAGATGAAATTGAACCTACTTAATATCAAAATGAATCATTATGAATGTTATTCGCCTACCTCAAGGTCTTCGGGTCCCGGTCAACAGTAATCCGTCTTGCTTGAGGCTTGGGGAGGGACCGCCTAAGTACCGACACCTGTAGTAGTCTCTATGGGCTGGACGCCGCCCATGGTGATGCATCTCGGGGACGCTTCTTCCTACAAAGCTGCGGCGGCCCTTCCGATCCGCTGGGGCCTCAAGTCCTTCTTCGGCCTTGAAATATTTCTGCATACAAAACCGATGTATCCATTCATTATTTCGATAAAAGATTTAACCAATGAATGCGATGTATTAAGCAATGTTGTGCGAGAGAGACTTACCCAAAACTCCACCAATACTCGCTCCTGCTTGTTGCGGTAAGTGTCATCCGTGACCAGCAGCATTACTGTCCCGATTGGAGGCCGGCTCCTTTGCCGCTCTTGAGACGATTGCACAATGCCGGGTACCATTTCCTACACAAAACACCAAGGATGCTCGCGGGGGTGCATGCTGGAGTACCCGACAAAACCAACCAGGCCCTGCACAAGTGATTAAGAAAAATTATCAGTTTCTCTTAAGATTTCCAACATATCTTATGAAGTAGTTGTGATAACATCCATAGTTACTTACCTCTTTGCCATAGGCCAAATCACTGAGCGGTTGTGAGGAAGCGGAACCGGAGGGAGGCTCACAGGACCTCGCTCGTAGAGAGTCCGGGTAGCGGTACCCTCTCCCTCGCCCTCGAGCGCCTTGCCTCCCTCGCCCTCGAGCGCCTCGTCTCCCTCGCCCGTCTGCTAACCCCTCTCGTCCTCCGACGAGGACGAGGCCATGGCCGTCACGTTCTCCTCCTCCAGCACCTCGTCACATGTCGAGGGAGGAGACCGCTGCCTCCTGCGGTGGCTGCCCCTGGTCCTCCTCTCGTCACCTCCTGCGGGGCGCTACCCCGACGACGACGACCCCTCACCTCAAGGAGAGGCGGTCTCTCCCAGTAAACCGAGGCGTGTCACGGCGTGGACGTCTGCTGCCGCCATCTTTGTCCAATCACCGCAATCACAAAGAATGAACAAGACTAATTAGTACATATATTAGAAATAGATTCAAAATATATAAACAAAACACAAATTAAAAAACCATAGTATAACATGTATTAGGAATAATCTTCATGATTGGGATCATAGGTCTCA
Organism: Miscanthus lutarioriparius; assembly: GCA_904845875.1. Taxonomy (NCBI): domain Eukaryota; kingdom Viridiplantae; phylum Streptophyta; class Magnoliopsida; order Poales; family Poaceae; genus Miscanthus; species Miscanthus lutarioriparius. Next base: position 19,615,561 of record CAJGYO010000014.1, on the reverse strand, counting down.
TCATCACTTATCAAAATTGTCCAAATGGGCAACACTATCCGAAGGTTCTATGTTGTCATCGTCGTCATTGCCTAGAAGTAATCGCTCAAGCATTGCTATGTCCTTGGCATTTACCACCACATCTCCATCGATCTCGTCATCAACCGCTTTCGTTGTCTACTTCCATTTCGATTGTTGCGGTAAGACTATCTCGAACGTGCTCGTAGCCCATCTTCTTGATAGAACCGACCATCATATGTGTTTGCGTTGAAGTTGTAATCATCATCGTTTAGGGGCGGGTAGTTTACCATGTGGAGATACGGTGCACAATAGCCCAACCCTTAAGATCCTCTTTGTCTTGGTTGGCGTATCGAGTATAATACACACCGCATGGCTGTTGAGCCACAATGTAGACATCTTTTCCGGATAGATGGAATCTTCTCGAATCTCCACTAGCCCAAGATGAGCGGTTCGTCTCGTTGATCGAGGATTAAACCAAAGGCATTTGAACATGACAGTGTAAGAGGTTCGTCTCCATGAAATGAGAGTTCATAGATTTCCTCAACTCTACCATGATAGTCGAGGCCATCGGTCTTGTCAGCGTACAAACTCCGCTATTTGTGGTTTTTGTTTGGGCGAATCTGCCGTAACTTGTTGTGTGGAAGCGATATCCGTTCACGTCATAGCCGGTAAATGACTTCACCCTAACATCACATCCGTTTGCAACCTGTTTCAACTCGTCGCTCATGGACGAATCGGTCTGGGCCTGCAAGGTGAATCATGAAAGATCGTTATATTAATCAAACGTATGATCACCTTGGATGATCGAACGTACGAGCTAAATTGGACATTACCTTTTGTTTGAACCAAGAAATGAAATCAGGCCTCCCGGCTCCCACACCCCGCGAAACAAGGGTGTCTTGTTCATGCGAGGTAGGATCCCTTGATTGATGCCAGAATTCACGAACAAATTCCCTGTCCGAACGAGAATCAATGGGGTTGGATGCAGAATAGTGACGGCATAATGAAATAAGTTCGTTGAGAACTTACTTGATGAACGGCTGCACCTCGGTAAGGTTATTCAACACATATAGCATGATACTGTGCCACTCTTCATTTCCCAATAGCTTTGGGGTTGATCCACTTGCGCTGCCGAGTTGGCCTTGGAAAAGGCTAAGGGTCGATTCATTTTCGCCAGTATTGTAATAAAAGGGTGGATTATGATTGCTATGAAGGTTTGGCTTGTAGTATAGCGTTGTGAAGTTTCCCACCTCCTCCCGAAGGCATGCCTCTGCAATGGAAGCCTCAATTCTGGCTTTATTTGTACATTTTTTGCGAAGAGTCTTTAGACATCTCTCAATTGGATAGCACCAACGGGCCTGCACGGGCCCCCCCAAACGTGCCTCGGACGGGAGGTGCACAATCAGATGTTGCATCGGCAAGAAGAAGCCGGGTGGAAAGATCTTCTCCAGCTTACAGAGCAACACAGGTGCCGCTTTTTCTAAGTCCTGAGCGACAGTCCGAGATATCTCCTTGGCACAAAGCTGGTGGAAGAAAAAGCTCAACTCTGCCAGCACTTGCCAGACATGCTCAGGGACATAGCCTCGGACCATCGCCGGAAGAAGCCACTCAATCCATATGTGGTAGTCATGACTCTTCATCCCGTTGACTCGCAGAGTGCCTAAGTTCACTCCCCTGCTAAGATTCGCTGCATATCCATCTGGAAACATTAACATCTGCATCGATTTTAGTACCTCCCTCATTTGATCGATTTGCAAGATGAAATTGACCTTAGGCCTTTTCCAGTTCTTGTTTCGGCCACTAGGAGGTTGCATCGCTTGATTCGGTCTATCGCACAACATCGCTAGGTCCACTCTAGCCTTAACGTTGTCCTTAGACTTGTCAGTGTCCATGAGAGTTCCCCAAAGTGCCTCGGCGATATTCTTTTCAGTGTGCATTACATCAATGTTATGTGGCAGAAGAAGGTCATCGAAATAGGGGAGCCTCGTCAAGCCAGATTTATGAGTCCACATATGTTTCTCACCATATCCCACAAAACCACCTTCTTCATTGGACACGAGAGCATCTATCTGAACACGAACCTCGGCACCAGTCCTCAAGTGCGGTTTAGGGTCTGTCACTTTGACACCTTTCGTAAAGCTCTTGATGTCTTCTCTAAATTCATGGTTTAGAGGGAGGAACTGGCGATCTTTGGTCGAACGAGCAGCGAATACTTGCCACCCTTCTTCAACCAAATGAACCTCACGGCTTCCTTGCATCTTTGGGCATGGGAACTTCCGTGAACACACCGGTGGCGAATAACCCATACTCCAGAAGTCATGCGGGGAGTAGTGGTACCAAACGTGCATTTTAAAGCCTGTCTTTGTAGCTCGATCGTATGTCCATACCCCCTTCTCCCAAGCGTGGATCAATTCATCAATCACAGGCTCCATGAACACACCCATATTACTCCCCGGGTGTCCAGGAATTATCAACGACAAGAATACGTTATGCCGTTGAAAGGAGATGCCGGGAGGGAGATTGAGGAGGATAACAAAAACAGGCCAGCATGTGTATGGGGCAGCCATCATTCCATAAGGATTGAACCCATCTGTTGCCAGCGCGACACGTACATTATGAGCCTCAGCTGCTTTGTCATGATGTTTGTCATTGAAATACGTCCATGCTTCAGCATCAGACGGATGTACCATCTTCCCAGGATTGTACCGTTTGCCATCTTTGTGCCATGTCATCTGTTTCGCGGATTCCTCAGTCATGAATAGTCGTTGGATCCTCGGTAGGAAAGGAAGGTGACGTAGCACTCTCGCGGGGATCAGAAGCTACTTCTTCTGACCATCACCAGAGTCTACCTCCAGGTACCTGGAGAATTTACACTTTGGACAGTAATTTGCATCCTTGTGTTCTTTCCTAAATAGGACACACCCCTTCGGACAAACATGTATCTTGTCATACGGCATCTTAAGCATACGAAGGAGTTTCTCTACCTCGTACAAGTTCGTCAGCAAAGTGTGCTTCTCCGGTAGCATGGTGCCAAACACGGCCAACATCTTATTGAAGCCTTCTCGACTCAGGTTTAACTCGGCCTTCAATCCCATTACGCGTCCAATCGCATCTAGCTGAGAAATCATTGTACGCTCGTGAAGGGGTTTCTGTGCCGAGTCCAACATTTTGTAGAAGTCCTTCGCGGATTCCTCCATCTCCTCCTTCTCACGTCGTTTAGCGAAGTGAGCTTGGTGGGCGTCATCTAGCATGTCTGCTACCCCAGCATCATCATCAAAAGCCTCGAGGCGTGCTCTCACCACCTCCGCTCTTATACGATCTGCTTCACCATGGTAGATCCACTGCTGGTAGCCATGCGTATAACCATTGAACACAAGATGTCTACCCATGGTCTTCTCGTCTACTTTTCTCCTGTTGTCACATTTGCTGCAGGGACACCAAACTAGAGAATGTCCTCCTGCCCCTAGGCCAAATGCATGTTTCAAGAAACCATCTGTCCCCTTCACCCATTCATAGTCGTAGTCACTCCCGCTTCTCCAGCCCGTGTACATCCACTGACGGTCCTCCATCCTTTAACATTTACAGCATAGAGTATTGTGACCATCAATTGCATCTACGCGGTGTTCCTACTGTCTAATAGGTGAGGATAGGTCCTACCCATGCTCCGCTCCTCTCCGAGACAGAATTTCGGTAGCACCTCCCTGTTGTTCTCCCGATACACGTCCTGCAAGGGAGAGTGTGTATCCAGAGAACAACAGGGAGGTGTTGCCGAAACTCCTTCTTGGACCGGAGTGGACCATGGAAACTAACCCATCTACGCATCCACGGGCTGTCCAAAAAACGTGGACAATCCGAAACAGATACGCTCGCAGATACGCAAAGATCCGCATACCTACGACCGTATCTCTTTCGGACGGGAGATGCCTAACTAGGTTACGCGCGGGCTACGACAGACATGCGCAAAAAGAGGTTATTTATACCAAGGGTGTCGGTGAAGTAAGGCTAGCGGGGCAGTGGCGAATGGACGCAGTGGCGTGGCGACGCAGTGCAGACAGAACCGCGACGTCGACGAAGATCATCGGGGTCCTCCGGGTCCCCTCCGACGTACTCTTCTCCTGCATAAAAAGACAATAGGTTATTTTTTGTTGAAAATTTCGGCAGCACCACCCCTGCACGGGGAGGTTTCCAAAACCTACAGAAAAATGACACGATGGTCGACATTCACAACGGCACGAAGGCCGACAACCACAACGGCACGAAGGCCCTCATATCAATTTGCGGCACGAAGGCCCACACAACCACATACGGCACGAAGGCCGACAATGAGAGTTTTACCTAGGGTTGCGGTGGAGTCGGGCATCGCGGTGCGGGGGTCACTTTCTTCTCCGGCGAGGTCGAGCGGCATTGGAGTACTTCTCTCCCCCTCTTCCCTTTCTTCTCTCCTTTTCCCCTTCTTCTCCTTCTCTTCCCCTTCCTCCTTCTCCTCTTCTTCTCCTTTTCTTCCCCTTCCTCCTCCTCTTCTCCTTCTCTTCTTCCTCCAACTTCACCCTCTGCCTCCTCCCCTCCAACAGCAATGACCAGTGACGGGGTGGCACAGGGGGCTGGGGTCGGGCGGAAAAAAGCCGTGAGGGGAGCCACGGAGGGCGGCAGGCGGTCGACCTCCCTTGCTCGATGGAGACGGGGAACGGAGGCAGGGCGTGACCTCGGCCGCCACTGGGCGTGGTGGGGCGGAGGCGGCTGTGGTGGGGCACCGGGCGAGGAGCTGGCCAGCCTTGAGGCGATGGGGCGGGTGGCCAGTGGGCCAGCGGTGGTGGATGGCAGTGGTGGTGGTGGAGGCGCTGTCACGGGAATGGCGCTGGTGGGTGGGCGCGCAGGCGGTCGGGTCGGGCCAGCCATCACATCCTGTGCGGCGGCGGCGGCGGCGATGTGGGCGCGGTGGATGGGCCAGAGGGGGCGGCCATGGGCGGGGGAGGAGATGGTCGACCGTTTTTTTCACAATTTCCGATCGGGAATTTGGGCTGCGACCCGATTTAGGGTTCGATTAGCTTTGCCGAGGCCCGGATCCACGGCCCTCGGCAAAGATTTTATATTTATTTTTCTAATTCTTTGCCGAGGGCCCAGATCCACGGCCCTCGGCAAAAAAGATTTTTTATTTTTATTTTAAATTCTTTTGCCGAGGGCCCGGATCCACGACCCTCGGCGAAGATTTTTTTTTTTTTTAAATTCTTTCTTTGAGGGCCCAGATCCACGGCCCTCGGCAAAGATTTTAATTCTTCTTGCAGGGGGCCACAGGCGGAGCCCTCGGCAAGAGCCCTCGGCAATTTTTTTTTTGGTTTTTTAGCCCAGTTTTTTTGTGCTACAATACATTGTTTTGAACTCAATTTTAAAGTTTAGGCCAATTTTGATTTTGTTTTGTATATTTCCTTAATTTATTTCGATTCTTTGATTTTTTTTGAATATGTCAAATTTGAATTTGCAGGTGCATGGAATATTGCAATGTAGTGTTTGAAAAATGTTATTCATATTAATTGGTGCATGTTGAGTCCCTATCCATGACCCGCATCAAATTTTCCGCATCTTTGTTAGCGTAACATGACGACCGACTTCTTTGGAAAAGTGTTTTAAAATTATATAAAATCCATACGAAGTCCAAAAATCACGAAACTTGGCGAGATGTCATGTTATCGCATGTGTAGGCTGTGGTAAAAATTGAGAAGGCTTGAGCGAGTTTCGACGTCGGATGCCTGAAACCCAGACATCTCCACATGTGTCATGCATAACATGACATCTCGCCAAGTTTCGTGATTTTCGGACTTCGTATGGATTTTATATAATTTTAAAACATTTTTTCGGCAAGTCGGTCGTCATGTTACGCGAACAAGATGTGTGAAAATTTGATGCGGGTCGTGGATAGGGACTCAACATGCACCAATTAACATGAATAACATTTTTCGAAACACTACATTGCAATATTCCATGCACCTGCAGTTCAAATTTGACATATTCTAAAAAAATCAAAGAATCGAAATAAATTAAGGAAATATACAAAACAAAATCAAAATTGGCCTAAATTTTAAAATTGAGTTCAAAACAATGTATTGTAGCACCACAAAAAACTGGGCTAAAAAACCAAAAAACAAATTGCCGAGGGCCTACCCCGTGGCCCTCGGCAAAGAATTTAAAAAAAAATAAAAAATCTTTGCCGAGGGTCTATCCTGGCCCTCGGCAAAGGGCTTCTTTGTCGAGGGCCTAGCCTCGGGCCCTCGGCAAAGGCGATTTATAAAAAAAAATTTGGCCGAAAAACTGGTTTTAAAAAAATCTTTGCCGAGGGCCTGGTCTAGGGCCCTCGGCAAAGACTTAAAAAAATTGCCGAATAACCTGGTTGCACAGGAAAAAAAAACCTTTGCCGAGGGCCTAACGGATGGCCCTCGGCAAAGCTTGATGGGAAATGGCCGCCGTGACCCAACGGGCCTAATTTGCCGAGGACATCTTTGCCGAGGGCCGCGGTCCTCGGCAAAGATTTGATTTGTCGAGGGCCTGTCTTTGCCGAGGGCCGTATCCTCGGCAAAGGCCTCTTTGCCGAGGGCCGTTCTTTGCCGAGGGCTCCTATGTCTGGCCCTCGACAAAGAGTGTCTTTGCCGAGTGCCCGAGATTTGACCCTCGGCAAATCCTCAGGCCCTCGGCAAAGCACGCGTTTCCAGTAGTGATGAGTGATGACCTGAGGAACGACCGAAACTGTGGGCGACGGTGCTACGTACGTGGTCGAGTCCCGGGACCGGAGTACGTTGGCCGTCGCGATGAGTCATCATGATGACGAAACCAGTGCCCCACGGTGCTACGTACGTGTACCGTGTAGCTACGTGCTACATATCACACTACACAAAGTCTTTCGAAGACACGTACTCTCCAATTAACAGAGGTGAATATTTGTGAACCCATCTATGTTAATCATTTTCAGTGTTAGATATTCTAAGTTCATAAGAGCCGTGGGAGTGTGACTCCTGTGCGACGTGGCGGCGTGAGTCCTACGGTACTACGTGTCAGCTGTCCCCCATAAAAAGATGTTATAAAAACTCCCATAAAATATTTTCTCTCTCTGGTACATTTGTATCAAGAACATGTCCTGCATCTTATTCTTTCCCATATCTTTTTACCTTAGATCCGAGCGACGGGTCGATTTTCCAAGTGCCAAAAGATTGGGAGGTGGGATTGGGAGTTGTTGGAGATATATTTTTGTTTCAATCTTGCCAAAAATGATGGATTGGGAGATTGTTTTGGGAACTCTTTGAGATGCTCTAGGGAGAAGGTTTTGACTTTGATTCCCTAGGGGAGGAGGCTTTTGAAGGTAAGTAAATGCTATTCTAACCCACTTTTTGAAGTTTTAATGGTAGATTGGTCTGTAATTAGGGTAAGTTTTGATTTTTTTTTCTCTCTCTCTCTTCCATAGTGGTTGAGACATTATGGATGCATTTATATCAAATCTTTGAAGGTGCTAGGATAATTAAGTAGGGAAACAAGATTCTACCTTATTTAGTGGCCATATCTTGATTTTAGTGGTCTATTTATTAGTTTTTAGGGAGGGATTAGTTTGCATCTATATATAGATCTAGAACTACGGTCTGAGATTTTTTTTTATTCTCAACATTGATATTATTATTTTTAGTAAACAGGATTAAGTTTACATGAACAATAATGGGTAAAATATTAATTGGTGCTAATTATTTTCTTCAAAATTATTTATTTCAACTAATAAAAGTAAAAAAACTACTTGTTTAGTGGAACATTAGTTGGTTAATTAGGTTGTTTGTTCTCTCTCTTGCCTGAAGAATATGTAGTTCGTATATGTGTATTTTACGACAACAACATGGTTAAAAACAGTAAAACAATATTGTCTATAATTTTAAATAAGAATGACCTTCCAAAGTTATTAAGTTATATAGTAATTATATTCTTTGGGATTATTAATGATTCTTCTATCTAAGTGAGCCTTTTTATTTTTCGCATCCTTGTAGGAAAAGGTAGAGTACAGGAACTTATGAAAGTATATAGTTTATTATTAAGGTGGAAGCCAGGTTGGGACAAGAAGTCAATAGATTTCTTAACGCCGTAGAGAAGCATTAAATGGCGACCAAGAACAGAATCGAAATTATTTGTCCATGTAGTAATTGAAAAACCATCTCGCATGGACTCACGACCATCAACATATACCTCCTGCTTCAATCAAATGGTCGAAATAAAGCGGATTGATCGACCTCGACGCCCTCGTCTGGCCACCGCCGCCGCCATGCCGGATCGAAGTAAAGCAACACCGTCGACGACGTACGGCCGAGCCTTTTGGTCGCTGGATCTAGAGTAAAATTCACTGCCGACACTACCGGAAACAGTCGCTTTGCCGTGTGCCATAGGCACTCGGCAAAGCTCAAAAAACACTGGCAAAGGATTTGCCGAGTGTAACACTTGACAAAGAGCCCACGACATCTACAGTGCCGGCAAACGACTATTTGCCCAGTGTTTTCTATCGGGCACTCGGCAAAGACTTTGCCGAGAGCTGAAACCGACGTTAGGCGAAAAAAAGTAACGTGACGGAGTGGAGACGGTCCCGACGCGTTTGCCGAGTGTCAAATATCAGGCACTTGGCAAACCTTCCTTCTTTGCCGAGTGTCAAATTCTAGGCACTCGGCAACGCTTGCTTCTTTGCCGTGTGTCAACGTTCAGGCACTCGGCAAAGATTCTTCCTTTGCCGTGTGTCAAAGTTCAGGCACTCGGCAAACCTTCGTCCTTTACCGAGTGTCGAATACTAGGCACTCGACAAACATGTCCCGGAATGCAAAGAATTTTGCCACGTGTCCACTTTGCCGAGTGTTTTAACCCTGGCACTCGACAAAAGGCCTCTTTGCCGAGTGTAACACTCGGCAAAGTGACCATATATTTCCTGTTTTTATGGTTCAGTCACATATAACATACGCCACTCAAATAAACATTGCATGCATCACATATAGTTCATAATAAGCATCACAGGCAATTCATATAGATATATCGACAGCAAATAAATGCAAATAAACTTCCAAATCACAAGTAGATTCATTCACAACCACAAATAGTCACAAGTAGTCACAGGTTCTCAGGAAATGCAAATGCAAATAAAATCACTTAGGCCACGAGTTTCACTACGACCACGCTGGATCATGAAGCTCATTCGATGCTGCCGATTGATGTTGCACAAAGAAGAGACTCCTGCTGCCTAACTAGTATAACCCTTTAACTATCAGGAATATCTTCTCAATTGCATTGTGCCCTAGTATGATTGCTAAAGTACTAGTTGGTAACAAACATATAGCATTAGTCACTAAGTTTCTAGTGTCTGGGCATCTTTGTAAGATTCATTTTGCATAAACTAGAAACGGTGATTATAAAGTTGTAAAGCGACTCACAGTGCCTGAAACAGTGTTTGGAGCAGGTTGAGGAGGAGGGACTGTCATCGGTGGTGGAGGTTCGAACGATTGCAGCGTAAACACCCCTCATATATTCAAACATTTGTAGCTCCATCCTCTGTCACTCTGCCTCCATCCTCTGTCACTCTGCCTTCATCCTCTACCGCTCTGCCTCCATCTTTGCCTCTAGCTCCTCCCGGCGCCTCATTTCTTGTTCCAACTGAGCCTACAATATTTCATCCCAATGTTACAATGCAATGCAAAAGTATATAAAAATGAATGAACGATGAATAAAACAGAAATAACTTGGAGTGCGTTCATCTGGAACCATGTAGAGTGTGGCTGTGGGCGTATTGTTGGACTGGAACTCGTGCTTCGTGCTCGAATCTAGGAGAGAGTGGGAGTACTGGCCGTGTCGATTGTGCCGTCGCCAATCCAGAACCGGGCATGCTTCTTGCCTCCTCCCGCCCTCATGACCACTTCTCCATTAAGGTCATGGGCGCTCGGATCGTACTCTAGGCCATGGACCACCCTTGCCATCGATGTGTATCCATCGAGGCGGCTGTGGACGGACTCGTTGCTGTACGCCGAGGGTGGGTCCTCCGGGTTGTAGGCGACGTCGGACATCGCTTTCCCCTTGTGGGCCAAAGCATATGCCATGAACTAGGAGTAAGGCTCGCCACCATGTGCCATCGACTGCAAAAAAAGCAATATGATTAGAAATTATGCAGAGTTGAGTGTTAGAATAAAGAAATGAATTCGCGAACTAATCTAGCCGTGTATTCTGAGAGGTTGAGGTTGCCTTGATGGTGTGGTGCACCCGGCATCAGCAAACGCCGCTCCCAGCAAGCGTTGTGATTCTCCTCCCACGTGGGGTCACACCACCTATCCACCATCCGGGCCCAGCACTACAGATCGTAGGCTCACCACCATGGAGGCACCTATGGCATAAAGTATATGACATATAAGAAGATGAAATTAAGTGTAATTAATCTCAGAAAAAATAAGTATAAATGTTCTATATTTACCTTCAGCTATTGTTCTGAGGTAAGTCTCATGGTTCTTGATGCCCTTTTAGGGATCCTCTCTCTAAGAATTTCCACGTGGTATTGGATCACGGCCTGGATGCACGTCTCGTAGTTCATGTCCTTGATGAGTTTCTTGGCAGCTTTGTCAGCCACAGCATCCACCTTGGCCTCGTATCCCTCCTCACATCTAAAGAAATCATGCATATATATAGACGTGATGTATCCAGTCATTATTTCAAGAATGTCCAATCAACATGATGTATTTAGCAATGTATTGCGAGAAAGACTTACCCAAAGCTCGGCCTTGACACGCTGCGCCTTGTCGGCGAATACCCTGCCATCCCAATCAGGGGTGTCGGGGACGGCGGCATAGTGGGCCCACGTGTACACCAGGCCAGGGAACTTTTCCTTTATCAAAAGACCAAGGATGTCGTTCACATGGCGTGCGTGATCACCCCCACCGACCTTCCTCCAACCCCTACGAAAGTGATTAAGATAAATTATTAGTTTCTATTGTAATTTTGAGCATATCAAACGAAAAATTCATGATAACATATAAAGTTACTTACTTGTCTCCATCGGGTCGAATCAGCGGGCGTCTCTCAAGAGGTATAGATCGCCTCGGGAGGGTCGAGGGACCTCGCAACCACACACGCGATGAAGTAGAGGAAGAGGTACCCCCTGCCTCCTCCTCCACCCCTGCCTCCTCCTCCTCCACCCCTGCCTCCTCCTCCACCTGTACCTCCTCCTCCTCAGAGGATGAGTGAGCGGAAGGTAACTCAGACGGCGATGAAGGTACAGGCGATAGTGGCCTCGTCTTGCCTCCACCCTTCCCTTGACCCCTGGGTCTACGCCGAGGTCTCTTCCTGGATCCCTCAGCTGCATCGGACCCTTTACGTGTCGATGTCGCTTTTAAGTAAAGCGGTGCTATCCTCTTTATACCGCCCACCATTGTTCAATCACCTGCAATTAAAAAGAGTAAACCAATTAGCACAGATAATACATTAAAATAGATGCAAAATAAACAAAACATACTTAGAAAATAACATGGTATGAGAAATAATAAATCAATTAGCATGGATCATACATGTATTAGGAATAATCATCATGATCGGGATTAGCTGGATCATAAGTCTCATCATCACTATCATGCATGTCGAAATAATCACCCCCGTGCGCTGAAGGAGGAATGTAGTCATCACCGTCATTGCTTAGATGTAATCGCTGAAGTAATTCTAAGTCCTTCACATTCTGAACCTCGTCTCCGGCGTCCTCGTCGGCACCACTTTCATTGTCTACTTCCATACCCTGAGCTTCGGTTAAGTCTATCTCAAAACTCCCTTCGAGCCCATCTTCTTGAAAGAACTCTCCGTCATATGTGTTGGGGTCTATGTTGTAATCTTGATTGTTTAGGACAGGTAGTTTATCTTGTGGCGATACCTTGTACACAACATCCCAACCCTTAAGACGGTCTATAGTTTGGCACGGGTATGAGAGATAATAAACTTGCGTGGCCTGTTGAGCCACAATATAGACATCGTCTCCTGGTAAGATGGATGATTGTCGAATTTTGACTAGCCCAAGATTAGGGGTCCGCCTCACTACTTCAGGATCAAATCAGTGGCATTTGAATATAACGGATCAGAGTAGAGCATGGAAACTAACCCCATCTACACATCCTCAGGTTATCCAAAAAACATGGACAATTCAAAACAGATACAGTTATAGATATACAAAGATCTGCATATTTCCAACCATATCTCTTTCGAACGGGAGACACCCAACTAGGTTACATGATATACGAATATGATATGGAAAGAGGGATGTAGGATGCCTCACCTTGCTGTCCTACAAAGTGACGAGTCGAGGACAGTGGGGAATGATCCTTGCAATAGCCTCTCCTGCAACAAACGAACATAATAGTGTCAATTGTAAATTTCGGCAGCACCTCCCCTGCACGGTGAGGTAACCACAACCTGCAACAAACCAACGGCACGATGGCCAACAACCACATACACAACAAATTGAATCCTTGCAAGTTGGCACGTTGCATAACAAGAACAAGAAGGTTTGGTAGATGGAGAGCGCACAATATATATGTCCCCATGTATGTGTTGGTTCTGATTTTCATATTGCATCTATTATTTTCTAGGATGCGAAAGGACGACATTGCCATTCACAAACTCAGTTTCGGCCAAAAATGGATTGAAGTTGAAAATTTGCTTTGTTAGGCATGCAGTCATAATCATACAATAACAACATGTAGTTCCACATCCACTAATAGCTACTGACAACAAGTATTTGAAGCAAAAGCAAGAACTTGAATGTGGCACAGAAGGGTGGCAGAAAAACTATATCATATCTCGACAGGCGATGGACAATAGCGCATAAGTAGGCGACAGAGCAAGGCCGAGGACCGAGCGGGGTTGAATGTACCAGTACCAGCCAGTAAGTGCCTACTGCCATGGCCGGCACATACCTATTCTCGGGCTGCAGCGCGTACCTAGGCAAAAGGCGCTGGGGGCAGATAGGTAGGGTGCGTCTTTTGCGGCCTTAGCTGTGTGGAAGGCAGCTAAACCAATAGTCTACCATCCCACAAACAAAACAATGTCTAGATGCTGGCAGCAAAAAGGTACTAGCATATATCAAAGCCTACAAACCAATAATTTATCCCATTCCAAATTTCCAAACTTTAGATAATCTTAATGTAATGCAGCAGTGTGAGCACCGGAGGTGGACCAGACAGTGGCATGGGCTCAGCATAGCGCCGATCCTAGGATTTTGAGTGCTCTATGGCGAGCTCATCGCGACGGCCCCTCTAGACCATGTATAAAAATCTTATATTATATAGACGCTAATTTTACTTGTAAAGAGAAAGCAAATCCAATAGTATTTTTTAATTTAACATGACTAAATTTGAAGAAAAACATGACTATATATGAGTACAAAGTACTAGAAGTCTAGAATATACTATACAAATAATTAATTTGGATTAAAATGAACAAGGAAAAACTACCTAGGGCATGGACATGAACTGAAACAACTGATCGCAATTTGCAAGAAGGCAAGAACCAAGATGTCGTCATCGTGGAGCCCTGCCTGGTCTTGGTCGCCGCTGTCGTGCACCGTTCTCGGACTCGGCGGTGCGGCTCATCGCCTTGTCCGACTCCTCGTGTGTGCATCGGGACTCGGGCGTCGGCGAGTGAGCGCGTTGCGAACTCGCGAGTCACAATCTGCGATCGGCACTATGACACGGCTCCTCGCCTCCTTGGGCCGGTTGGCTAGTTCTTTGTCTCTCTTCTCATTAGTTTGTTGATGCCTAATGGACTACAGGGCATGGGGGTTTTTATACCTAGGCTTGGGCCCCTCCCCATTTGGGCCCTCGGTCGTCGCACCTCATGCCCTCCCCCTAGGGCCGGCACTGGCTCAGCAGTGATGGCGAAAGCCATCCAGGTCAAGCTTGTTGATGGCAATCAAGTGCCGTTGCGGCAATAGTCTATTGGTAGGTGACTAACAGGTCATCTGTGTCCACATATTTTTTTAGGTTCAAATTGAACAATCATCTCATCTGGAGAGGTTCTCACTACGCAAAAATTGGTTTGTAGCAACGGGGCAAATTTTTTTGTAGGGGTGGCTGGTGATGGAGCCGCCCTTACAGTGGCATGCTCGGGAGCCCAAAGACTAGCAGCCCCTAGAAATGGAACAGCAGGGGCGGCTGGTCATACGAGCCACCCCTACAAATGGGTCGGATTTGTGGGGGCGACTCACTCATCAGCCGCCCCTGGTATTGCTATTTGTAGGGGTGGCCGGTGATTGAGCCGCCTCTACAAATGCCCACGTATAAATACCTCTAATTTGTAGGGGCAGCTCCATCACCAGCCGCCCCTACAAATGACCCACGTATAAAGCAAACTGCAGCACCTTCTTCCTCCTCGGGTCACTCACTCCAACCCGTGAAAAAAAGGTGGGGAGGCCTTGGACACCTCCCAAAAATTGCTCTATTAAGAGGGGAAGGTTTTGGTCTTAAATCCTTTGGTGGAGAGGTTATAGACGGTAAGAAAATGCTATTCCACACCTTTTTTGAAGTTTTAATGGTTGGTTAGTGAGTAATTAGAGTTTTGTTTTTCTCTCTCTTCTATGGTGCTTGAGCTACTTATGAAGCAAATTACACCCAAGTTTTGAATGTACTAGGGTAAATTAGGGAGGGGAACAAGATCATACCCTTATTTGGTCCATGTTTCTTGATTTTAGTGAATAATTAGTTAGTTTTATGGATGTTTCATGTGCATGTAGATCTAGATTTAGGGTTTAGTTTTTTTATTAATTTTGGTTTTGTAAATTTGTGTTTGATGAAATTAGACTAGGGTTTGCATGAAAGATATTGGGTAAAATATAATTGTTGATAATTGTTGTCTTTGAAATTGTTTATTGTAATCAACAAATATGTATTTTAATTATTTATGGATAAATGGGCCATTAATATTTTTTCTTCTACCATGGTGTGTTTGTATGCTTCATGTAATTATATTTGATTTATATTCATATATATCTGAAGTATATACAATTATTCTCAAGTAATTATTAATTTGATTCATTTTTATATATATCTGAATAAGTAGCCTTTTAATGTTTGTTTTGTTGTTGTTGTAAAAGATGTAGTACATGAACTCTTGGATGTATGGTTCGTTAAGGTTCAAGGCAGGTTTTCGTGAAGAGAAGGATAAATTTATTGAAGCCGCAAAGAAGCATGCAACGACATTGATAGAGAATAAGGATACAATTATTTATCCCTGTAAAGATTGTACAAGAAACAACCTTTCAAGAAACAATTGATCTTCTTTCAGTATCTGCCTTATTGGCTAGACTTGGAGGTCCCTCATGCCATTGATGCTTTGCACGTGCAGAAAAATGTCTTTGAGAGTCTCATTGCTACCTTGATGGACAAAGGCAAGTCAAAGGATGGTCTGAAAGCACTGAAAGACATGGTGCAGCTCAACATGGTGCCATAGCTTCACCCAGTACCTGAGGCTAATGGAAAATACACTCTGCTCATGGCGTGCTTCAACCTAACACCAGATGAGAAGAGAGCTATATGCACTTTCCTGAGGGGGGTCAAAGTCTCGACTGGGTTTTCAGCAAATGTGAAGAAGCTAGTGTCGATGAAGGAATTGTCAATAACACACTGCAAGGCTCATGATTGTCATGTGATGCTGACAGTGTTTCTACCTATTGCAATTAGGGCTATAAATCCAGAGTTCTTGAAAATGGCCATCACCCGCATGTGCTACTTCTTTTCGAAGATCTCACAGAAGACGATTAACAAGCAAGAGCTGAGTGACCTACAAGAATTTGTGGTGGAGACACAAAACCAACTAGAGATGTGTTTACCTCCTACTTTTTTTGATATAATGCCACATCTCATGATTCACATGGTTCATCAGATATAGGCACTGGGCCCTTGCTACTTGCATGAAATGTGGTCCTACGAGCGGTTCATATCGGTTCTAAGTAGATACGTGCATAATCGAGCATACCTAGAGGGCTCCATGATAGAGGGTTACAATACTGAAGAAGTCGTCGAGTGCTGTCAAGAGTACCTAAAAGTACAGAAAGGGATTGATAAACCTGATTCTTGTCACAAGGGTAGGCTGGCTGGGAAGGGCATCAGTGGTAGAAAAGTGTTCATCAACCATGATTACAAAGAGGTGAGTCGGGCACATTATAGTGTCTTACAAAGTACACAACTGATGCAACCGTATATTAATGAACACTTGGCTATCATTATGGCGGAGAGAAATGGCCGTTCGGATGATTGGGTCATGAAACAATACAAGCAACGACTAACTACATGGTTGAAGGACCAAAACATACCACCTAGAGAAACCATATACTCTATTACCATCAGTAGGTTGGCGGAGGGGCCATCGAGACAAGTCACATCTTGGAATGCTTATGACATCAATGGATATACGTACTATATCCACGCAAAGGATAGTAAATATGTGAACCAAAACAGCGGCGTTCGAATAGAGGCTCTCGATGGATTAGGGTGAAAGATCCAATACTTTGGCATCATTGAAGAGATATGGGAACTTGACTATAGAAGGGATATAACGGTGGCCCTGTTTCAATGTCGTTGGATCAAACAACACCAACTGAACGAGATCGGATTGAGAGTCCTGGACCTCAAAAATCTAGGCTACCAAGATGACCCTTGGGTACTCGCTTCACGTGTCGCACAAGTTTTCTATATGTCCGACCCACAAAGTAACCTCCCCTGAAGAAGACAAAGCACGTGGTTGCCTACGGGAAACAACACATTATTGGAGTTGATGGCGTGGATGATGTTGAAGCTTACAATAACTACAATGAGATGTCGCTATTCACAGACTTTCCTAAGAAGATCAGTGTTGTAGAAAAGAACCTACCCAAAAATATATTGCCATGGGAACAAAAAGGTGTCAAGGGAAAAGTCGTTACAGCGGGCTAGCTAATTGTTGAACGTGAAGTGTTTGTGTTAGTGTGTGTTTGTAAGACTTCATTTATGCATGCGTGTGAGACTATATATTTATGAATATGTGTAAGACTATATATTTTTGTATGTGTGTGAGACTATATTAATGCATGTGTGTGAGACTACCCTTTTCAACATCCAGATGAATCTATTTCAACATCCACTCTATTACTACTAAAACTTTATGAAATCACTTAACACTATTCAAATTTTGTCAAATAAAAAGCTGACCAAAATAAAAGTTGTAGATAGTGATGTGTTCAACAACTTTTATATTCATCACCTTTAAGGCTAAAATCATTTATTGGTTAAAAATCAGGTTTAAAGCTATCATTTTCTGAAATTCAAAATTTGAATTGTTCAAAATTAGTGACAAAGATAGATGACTAGACTAAAATGATAGAGCATAATTTTAGAAAATTTTAGGAAAAAAAACCATCGCATTTGGAGTTAATATGAGGGAGAAAAACTAGTTACAAGTTTCAGCCACAGATTAAAAAGAGAAATCACACTTGTTCATCATTGATCATCATGAACAGTTATGATTTTTCTTTTTAATCTCTGGGTAAAATTTGTAACTAGTCTTTCTCCCTCATACTAACTCCAAATGTGATGGTTTTTTTCCTAAAATTTTCTAAAATCATGCCCTAGCAAATTACGGTGTTGATTTTGTCATTCTTTTCATTTGACAAAGTTTGAGTACTTCAAATTTTCAAATTTAAAAAAATGACAAGTTCGAACGAGATTTTCAACCATTAAATGATTTCAGCTGAAAAGGTGATGAATACCAAAGTTGTATAACTCATCAAGATCTATAATTTTTATTTTAGTGATTTCTTCATCTGACAAAGTGATAGTACACATTGTTCACAAATCAACATGTCTCTTGTATAGTTCATGAAACTATGAGTCATGTGTGAATTTGTGAACAATGTTTACTAATACTTTATCACATGAATAAGTGACCAAAATAAAAGTTATATATAGTGATGAGTTCAACAACTTTTATTTTCACGACTTTTATAGTTGAAAGCATTTAAGGTTTCAAAATCTTGTTTGAAGTTGCCATTTATTGAAATTCAAAAATTCAACTATTCAAAATTATTCAAATGAAAAGATAACCAAAGTAAAAGTTGTAAATAGTGATGTGTTCAACAACTTCTATGTTCATGACTTTCTTATTTGAAACCATTTAAGGTTTCAAAATCTTATTTGAAGTTGATATTTATTGAAATTCAAAATTTAAACGGTTCAAATTTGGTCAAATGAAAATATGACCAAAATATAAGTTGTACATCTTGATGAGTTCTACAACTTTGATGTTTATAAAAATTTTATTTGAGGTCATTTAGTGTCCTAAAATTCTCTTTGTTGTTTTGAAATTCAAATTTTAAAATTTTAAAATATTATTTTTATAGAAGAAAATATAAAATTATATCTGAATATATATATATCATAAAATTGTTTATATTTATATTTATTTATACATATATAGAATAATCAAAAAAGTATTATATAAATTTACATTATTTTCTTTATACATAAATTACAAAATTATTAATTAAAATAAATTGAAAAATATTTGTAGGGGCGGCTGGATCAGGAACCGCCCTACAAATCGATTTGTAGGGGCGGCTGGCTCAGGAACCGTCCCTAGAAATGACCTGCGATATATAAGAAAGAGCTCGCAGGAGGCCGAAATGACCTGGGCGCTTTCTTCCTTTCGGACGTCGGCAGACTGCCGATTTTTTTCTCCACCGCCCCCATTGCCGCCGCCGCCATCTCCGTAGCCTACAGCCTCCTTCTCTGACCTCCTCCATCCTCCACCTACAACCGCCGCCGTCTCCATTCCCCAACCGCCGCCTTTCCGCAGGCCGCCGGGGCTAGGGTTTGAGCTCCGTCGGCTCGGCCGCGTGCTCTAGCTGGTGTCCCCACCACCGGCGCTCCCTCTCCGACCTCGACCACCGAACTCGCCGATGTCGACGCGGGGATCACTCTCGGGCGCTCCTCCACCGCCGCCGCCTCGTTCATCGTCCGCCGTCGCCATCTCCACCGCCATTGCTATCCGTCTCGAAGGTCAGTGCACCTCATCTCCTTCGTTGCAGTAGTTTGTATGATAAGGATTTGTGCTGCGTTTGCGTTCGGATTGTGGAGGATATCTGTGCTTTGTTGGTCTTCTGCTCCTGCTCGATGGCGACCTAGTATGTTTGTATGATAAGGATCTGTGCTGCGTTTGCGTTCAGATTGTGGAGGATATCTGTGCTTTGTTTGCTAAGGTGATAGATCTGTGCTATGTTTTTTTGTTTCTGATATAGACCTATGTTGGGGGTTGTTGTTTTTATTGTAGTTATTTTTCACTGCACAAAGCAGCATATTCTGCACTGTAGTTTGGAAAATTATTTACAACTTGGAGCACTGCATCAAAGCACTAGAGATTGGAAAGCTACTTATAAGTTAAATATATGTTGATGTTTCCTTTCCAAATAGTTGGCATGTCTGCATTATCGAAGAGTTGAAAACATTTTAGATTGCTAGCAAGTTTATGCTTGAATTTGAGAAGGCTGCAATGAAGGCTGCAATGAAATTATATTATTATATAAGATTATTATAAGATTATGTCTGCAGTTCACAAAATCAGGAACTAAATGTCCATTTTTTTTAGTATCATACAACATGCAAAGATCTAGATCCAACACTGGTATTTATTTGAGCATAGATACATATAAGAATCGGTTGTAATATATATCTTTATTATTTAAAAGCAAGCCACAATCAAGTCCATGGAGACAACAATAAAAAACAATAATCTCATATCATTTTGGTCTGTTGCACACACTAGAAAACAGTAGTACATATGTGTTTAAGCAGCTGTTATCAGAATATTTACATCACAGACAATTCTTATACATGAAAGATTATTTGATAGGATTTTTACATAGAACAGATAATATTTCAATATGTTCCGAGAGATAAGAAGGCTAACTAAGACAGCCCATGCATACAACAGAGATAAACGATGGAACCAATCAAGTAGGATTTTTTTATAAATGGAATTAATTTTCTGAATCTAAATGCAAACTAACTCATGTAGCAGCAATGTTTTAAATATCCATATGTCATGCTGAGTGGTCGGTTCAGTTTTGTGCTTTCTGTCCTATCACCCTGTGCTCTCTAGATGAAGCTTGTTCGTCATTCGACTAGCTGTGCTCTGAATCAACCATCACCTTCATTTGCCTTACACTTTGGCAAGGCTGCTACACAGGCTGTTTAGAACGAACGGCAGCCATAATTATTTAATTGTTATATACCCCATGTCATGTTGGGTTTAGTTCACACTGTAACTTCTCTTGTAAGCTACACCCAAAACTATGGTGAGGCTGCATAAGAAATCACGTCCATTTAACTTTCAATTTTCAGTCCTGAATATTTTTTTGTTAATTTGTTTCAGTAATGTTACGTGTGAATTATTGTTTCAATTTTCAAAGTCTGATATTTACACCATGTTTTAGTTTTTGAATTTTTAGTTTTTAATATTTTTTATTGCTTGCTTGTAATTTTTTATTGTGAGTAATATCCTGTTATTTTAGTTTTTCAGTATGCTACTCTACTGATTCCTGTTAATTGTTTGTTGTCTTCTCTTGAATTTGGAATGTCAGTTTGTGTTGTGCATGTCTGAAGAAATGCCAATGTTGACTTGCCCAGAACTCAGACATGCTACATTTCTTCACACATGAACTCCACTGTCGTTGTTGCATGTGTTGACTGCTTTCGTTTGTACAAGTGTGAACCATTTCAGTTCTTTTTTGCTGAA
Source organism: Miscanthus lutarioriparius (assembly GCA_904845875.1). Lineage (NCBI taxonomy): Eukaryota > Viridiplantae > Streptophyta > Magnoliopsida > Poales > Poaceae > Miscanthus > Miscanthus lutarioriparius. The sequence goes on along the minus strand of CAJGYO010000014.1, from coordinate 19,594,777 downwards.
TCTCAGTTCAGTTAATAACTTGTGCCATGATGTGTCCTACGGACATTGCGTCTCCATACAATAGGCTTATTGCATACTTCTAAGGCCACCACCTTTGTCTCCATTTTGATTTTGTTGAAGGGCCTGCTTGGACAGGGTCTTGATTGTTTTGTAAAAGACTGCAAAGTAAATAAGCAGATTATATAGTGCCATGGATATATGGATGTTGGAAGTCTCTAGGATATCACTGGCTTGGTGAACCGCAGACACACCAAGATCGAACTAGTACTTTGCATCAATAGAGTAAAGTTATTTAAAATGTCATCTAGAGACCGTCGGTTATTTATAATGTCTTTTTTAGTTTGTTCCTTATATTAGTGTATTTCAGTTTTTTTATTGTTAGTAATATCCTTCGGTGATAGCAGTTAAGCCGCAGAGTACTTTTCTTTTGTTTGTTTCTTGGTTGTTCAGACATTAGCGAGTTTTCAGCAGCTGCTCTCCGTCTTTTCAGTTAAGCTGTGCAGCGGCAGTATTTGTTTTTTGCAGTCAAATCTTTTGAGCTGATTGCAGTAGCAAGCTGCTGGTTTCTTTTTCCCTTGATGTGACTAAGCGCAGCTCTTGGTCTGAACCTCTGCTTAGCAGTCTGTCTGTGTTCTGTATTGCATAATTAGTTAATTAATTAGTTAATCCGAGGGGGTATTTTAATTAGGTTCCTCAAGGAGCTACCTAGGCCTTGACATGTTTACTTTAATACCTTTCTACTAGGATTAGCTAGCTAGATACTCATCTTTCTTTTGCTGTGGCCACTGCCCTCACCTTCAGCAGGGTCATCAGGGAGGTGACTGATGAGGTGTTCATTTGTTTGTTTTGCTGTTGCTAACTTGCTACCCTCCTCGGCTCCTCCCCTGTGCTACCCTCCTCTCCTCTATTTTTGCTACCTTTCCTATCCTCTATGTTTGGGAAGCAGCAGCTGCGTTTTTTTACACATTTTTGTCTCTATGTTTGTTAAGCAGCTGTTGCTTTTTTGCCAAATCTCCCCTCTCCTCTCCTCTCCTTTGTTTTGCCGATGATGAAATTGTCCAAGTCCATACATTATATGGAATATGAGCAGATGATCAAGAACTTGTGAGGAACTTGGCATCATTAGCAGCCGCCCCTACATTACCTTCTCCTCTCTTCTATGTTATGATGCCTTGATGCTCCAAGTTCAAGATTAGATGATGATTGACATATTTCTGAGGCCTCTACTACTGCTACTACTCATTTTTTTATATATTGTTGTTTTATAGGACTACTTTGGTTTATAGACCTTTTTGATTTTTTATACCTTCTCGCGTACCTAAAGCACACTTTCTTGCATCTATTAGAACAAAGCGCGAAATAATATCGCGGACACCAGACAGTGCAGCCTGATGCCCCGAGCATGATGAGCAGCCAACCAATGAGGAGCAAGCACTAGAGGACCAGCTTACTCAGGAGCAGTTCGATAACGAGGTAGAAAAGGATCTAGAAGTGATGCTTACTCAGGAGCAGTATGACGAGTAGGAAGGGGGAGTAGAAGGAAGAGCAGGAGAGGCTGCTGAAGGCGAAGAAGTTGATGATGATGAAGATGAGGACTCAGAAGAGGGATATGTAAGTCCCGAGGATCCTTTCCCATGTGAAGCCAGAAGGAGGCCAATGGAGAAAGATTTGGACAACGATTTTGACCCGAACGAGGAGGTAGGGAAAAATCCTTAGCTTATAAATTTTGCTAAAGCTTTAGCTGTGTTACCTCTGCTAACACTTTGACCTATCGTATACACAGGTCCCTCCTGAAACTCGGAAAAGACGACGCCGACGTCCGCGACATCTCGCTGGACAAGACGGAGTAGAGGAAAGGAGAGCAGAGGCAACAGCCACAGAGACGGATCACGATGCCTCTGCTCCACAACCTCAAGACACAACCACGACTACCAAGCCTAAGAGGAAACGAGGGAATAGAAAAGGAAATCTATATCCAGATAAGGCATGCTATGTGATAACGGAGGTCGGGCCAGCAGGGGAGATCCTTGAGCCGAAGGAATTAAGAGGACGATTCCGTAATGCGATCGGGGCCCTAGTAAGAGATAAATTGAACCCAGCAATCCCTAACTAAAAAGATGTACCAGAGAACAACAAGAATGAACTATGGGATAGGCAGCTGAAGCTCAATTTTAGATTTTCGGAGGGTAAGCACGAACTGGTAAAAAAATGCTTTTAGGATGATGGGAGAGTCATTCCGATATTGGAGGTCGGAGCTCAACACGAAGTATATCCAAAAGGGGTTAACTCCCTTCAACGAGTTCGGTAAAATAACTTCTAGTCAATGGGAGGAGCTCGTGGCTCAAAAGACTTCACCAGAGGCATTGGAGCTCAGTGCCTGTAATACCGAGCTGGCAAAGAGGAACAAACACCACCATCATCTAGGCCCTTGTGGCTACTATGCCAAGGAAGAGCAGTTTAGAAAGATGGACAAAGAGGCCGCAGCTGCTGAGAATATCGATGTGATGAATTTGAAGGTACGTTCAAGGAATTAGATATATGCGAGGAGTACAGAATCATCCGGCGGTAATCTTAAGTTTGATAAGCCAGAGACCCAAGAGGCAGTATCAATGATACTAAAATATGCTGAAGACAAGAAGAAGGGCTCATTCAATCCTTGTAGAGAGAGGGATGAGCTTAGCCTTGGCTTGGGAAACAAGGAGCACACAGGTCGCACCAGGGGGCTTGGAAAAAGGACGACCTAGAAGCAAGGATTCGAAGAGGACAGGCACATGTACAAGAAACATGGCAGAGACCGGGAGACTAATCTTGAGCACTAAGTGAAGGCTCTAGTTGCGAAGGCGTTGGAGGAGCAAGGACTGTCTACGGAGCCACGGATATTCAGCCTGTTCAGTTGGCTGGTTCATATCATTGCTGGTTCGTGAAGAAGTACTGCTGGCTGGTTTGTGTGAGAGAAAAATACTGTTCCGGCTGAAAATTTACGATCATTTACGACAAGCCACAGCCAAACGAATAGGCTGATTAATGACGCCGCTAAGAGAACTGGCATTAGTTGGCAGCCCTCCGAAAGTTCCTAGCAGCCAAGGTTCCACTGCAGCCACAACCCCCATCGATCGCATACGGGAACCAACTAGTTGCACCTTGGTGTTTCTCAGCGGTCGGCAGAACACTGTGATCGAGGTGGCAACGGGTGTTGCACATCCTCCCGGTGGCTTACACCACAATAATAAGATACCGCCGGACTACACTAGGGTCGAGGTGCATACCATGAAGCTCGAGTTCATGCAGTGGATGATAGACTACGCAACTCCCGAGGGGCTGGTGTTACTCAGAGACGTTATGGGGCAGTTCATCCTCTGGCACAAATGGGGCATTATATTGACTGCTTCTTCACCGCATCCCCTCTCCCAAATTTGGAGCGAGTTGTTGAGGTCGGGGAGATATTTTCACCGTCTTGTGACCACCACATTCTTGAGATGCCACATTCTTCCCCACCTCCTAGCGAGCATGTGCCTGATGAGATGCCACAACCTTCTCCAGCTCATACCGAGCAAGTGCATGATGAGATCCCACAGTCTTCTCAATAAGCACAGTCGATACATGAACAACGAGTACCTCCTGAAGAAGGTGATGCACAAGAAGATGAGGACGTGCCTTAATGGGAACTTCAAAAGAAGCATCCAATCACCATAAGACCAGTTTATGTTCCGATGAAAGACGTCTCGTCGATGTCCAAGTGGTATTCCCATGACCAGTTTAAGCTTGAGAACCAAGTTAAAAAAGTCCCATCACGAGGTTCTGAGGAGGCCGTCACTAGCAAACTCCACCAAATTGCAAAGCAGTATCCAAATATCGATGCCATCAAATGGTCAAAGGATTGCCCGAAAACATATGAAAGAGGCAAGCCCTTCCTACCAAACCGGGACATCCAACACCTACCACTTGGAATAAGAAGGTTCCATGATTGCTACTTGCGTGTTCTCCCAACGAGCATAGACCTCATACAAGCATGCTTCCCTACCGGCACATTTGGAAGCCCAGCCAGGAAAATTGTCTTTGACTTCAATGACATGCAGACATGCTTTCACCTGGGAGCAATGGAGATGAATCTAATTCGCATGTGGTGCCTGTAAGTCCTTGTCCTCCCGATATGATATGAATGTTATCTTTGAATTTTGTTGTAACTAACCTACGCCGTGATTTGTAGAATGCAAGTGCACATTATCAAACAAATGCCAAGTGTGAAAGCCGGGTATCTAGACCCTCAAGCTATAGCCCAAACAAATTTTAATTACCCTAAACAGTGAAAACTGGATGCCAAAGAGCTACCTGCTGTAAAGACTCTTCAGGAGAAAGAGCACATCCGTACGGCGAAACTAAGGGAAGGGTCCCTTTAGGTTGCGGCATACATTGCCCTGGCTTTCAAAATTCTCCAACAGCACTCTACTATATGGCTTCCATACAACTTCAAGTAAGTTCAACTCTATACTTAAAGCTTTGTTCGATATATTTTATTCGATGCAAAAGAGCTTATCTAGTTCTATGATTAAATCCATGCAGCAACCACTAGATTTGTATAGCCGTCGATGTCAGGAGGAGCATGGCATGGGTCTTTGATTCAATAGATAGGGACCCGGTGACATACAAAGACTTCATATCGATTCTCAAGACGTATACATATCGATAATCCTCATTACCTTATATGTTTGTATACATACTTGTAACGTTCACTTTTGGATACTAACAAGTTGTATTTGCTAAAATAATTTGAACAGGGCATTTAGGTTCTATGTCACTAACCATTACGAAAGGCATGATCCAGTAAGGAAGGAAAAGCTGGCTATAAAAACACTATGTGCGGTAAGTGTAACTTACTTCTTTAGTACTCTATTACATGGCTGTTAAAAGCATTACTTAACATTTTCATATGCAAAACACACAGTGCCTACAGGAGACACCCCTTAAGGGTAAGTATGAACCTCTTCACCCGTAGTATAAAAACTTCATACATGGTATGAAATACTAAACCGAAACTTGTTCTCTTGTAGTGGAAAGAAGAGAAAGGAATGAAAAGAGACCCATACAAGGATGACCAACTCTTAGAGCTCATCGGCGACCTTTGCAACTTCATATTGGACCAGATTGTACACATCAAAGGCGCCTACCATGATCGAGCTGACTTAGGTAGAAATCCTCAGTACCAACACCTTCGTGAGACTGAAAATGCTAGCTCTAGGACGTTGATAACAATGTGTATGAAATTTGTATATTTAATGATGGATTGTATATATTCTTGTGAATTAGACTTTTAATTGTAGTTTATATAATACTCTTGTGCTTGTAATCTAAGGGGTTCGGAACGTTGGTCACGGGGCGTTCGGCAACGCGAACGCTGGATAGAAAACGTGGAAACAAGCATTGTTCTGGTCGAATTTGAATTTTTTTTTGGAAAAACGTACTGTAGGGGCAGTTCTAGATTTAACCACCCCTACAAACAGGTATTATAGAGGCGGCTGATACTACAGCCGCCCCTACCAATCCATTTGTAGGGGCGGCTGGTAATACGAGCCGCCCCTACAAATCGATTTGTAGGGGCAGCCAGAGAACCGCCCCTACAAATGCATGATTTGTAAAGACGGTTCGGTAGGGGCGGCTGGCCAAACCTCCCCTACAAAGGGTTATGAGATGCCCCTAAAAAATGTTTCTGTAGTAGTGTCTGCTTGCCTTAAGCCAAAGCAGCACCGTCCACGGATGAGGCGGAGATAGAACTTGCGACAGCTATGGAAGAGAGGATAGGGTAGTCATGGGCCCACCTGAGTTCAAATGTCCCATACAAGACCCACATAGGAGTTTAAAGCAGTTTCACATGAAAACATAGCTGAACAATCCAGAATACATCGCTCGGAGAGGTAAAATATGTGATTTGTCCATTACAAATCAATAGATGATATGATGCGGGACACCAATTAATCTTCACTAGAGCATGATTAACAGGCAGTATGATAAATAACAATCTGCAATCTACATAACGAATTATAGTCTTGCAGAGAATGATGCTAAACAATCTGCATTTTTTATCTACAACTGGAAACTGAGAATCAAAATATATAGGGGCTAACTGAATAAGTGAAATGGAACCGCATTTACATGTACTTACTTGATTTCTCCCAATTCTGCAAAAAACACAAATTGGCGAGTGCTGTCACCAATCCTCCAGGGCCCGCGCAGGCACAGCTACGCAGTAGTGCGATAGCGCCCTGTCTAGCGCCGACGGCGGGAGCACGGGTGCCGAGGGCCAGGCACCGAGGGCCGCACGCGCTGGGGGCCGAGAGGCCAGCCGCCGGGGGCGTGGCGCCGGGCAACGAGGGCTGCGCGCCGAGGGACAGGAACCGGTGGCGGGGGCACGGGAGGACGGTGGCTTGGGCATGGGGCCGGCGGAGGCACGGGAGGATGGTGGCTTGGGCGCGGGCATGGGGCCAGCGACGAGGCGCGGGAGGCCGACGACGGGGTGTGGACGAAGGAGGTCGGCGGTGTGTCCTATGTGCGTGAGTGTTTGGGTGCGTGCGTGTGCGGGTATGAGGAGCAGCTTTACTAGATGTGAGACACGTTATGGAGAACAAGGAAAAGAAGCAAGGAAGAATGAAAAAAAAAACAATATTTGCCGAGTGCCCCCGATATGGCACTCGGCAAATCCGGGTATACCGAGTGTCAGATCGGGACACTCGATAAATCCCAGCTTTGCCGAGTGCCAGATCGGGGGCACTCGGCAAACATTGTTTTTTTTTTCATTTTCCTTCTTTCTTTTCCTTCTTCTCCATAACATGTTTTTCTAAATTTGTTCCAATGAACTTTGAAAATACCTTGTCTAATTCACTCAACAATATATATTTGATTTTTCTTTGAATATTATTCCATTATTTCATTTTATTCTATTATTTGAATCACTTGCGGTTTAAATTTGAGTTATACCAAAAAAATTCCTTGAAATGAAATAAATTAATTAAATATAGCAAACAGATCCAAAAATATACCAAATCTTAACATGGAGTACCACATGTTGTATGTGGAGAGTAGAAAAAGTTTCAAGGCCAGAAGTGAAAAAAAAACTTATTATTTCATGCAGTTTCTCGCTCAAATTCAATGTATATCAATTAAAATTCTATAATTGCACTTAATAAATTAAAATGAACAAACAGATCCAAAAAATTACCAAAATTACACATGAATCAATCTATGTTCTCTATTTCCTATATAAAAAGTTTTGAAGTCAAACCCCAATTCGACAGTCACTTTGGCTCCAAATCTTACCGAATCCTTCTTAACGTTACAATTCTTCATTTGAGATACTTCGGTTTGTAAACATCGTACGTGACACATTGTGCGAACCCTTCTCAATTTTTTACCACCGCCTCTACGTATGATATCATGAGATCTTGATAAATCTCATGATTTTCAGACTTTGTTTGTTCTTTTAGAATTTAAAAACCATTCGGCCACACGTTGGTGGTCGAGTTTCGTGAACAAGATATTTCAAAATTCCTTTCATTTCCTGGATAAGGCCTCACACAGGACTCAATAACATGAATATCATTTTTCTACTCAATTTAATATATTATTTGAGTCACTTGCTGTTCAAATTTGAGTTATACCAAAAAAATTCCTTGAAATACAATAAATTAATTAAATATAGCAAACGGATCCAGCAATATACCAAATCTTAACATGGAGTATCACATGTTGTTTGTAGAGAGTAGAAAAAAGTTTTAAGGCCAGAAGTAAAAAAACTTATTATTTCATGCAGTTGTAGCTCAAATTCAATGTATATCAATTAAAATTCTATAATTGCACTTAATAAATTAAAATGATCAAATGGATCCAAAAAAATTACCAAAATTACACATGAATCAATCTATGTTCTCTATTGCCTATACAAAAAGTTTTGAAGTCAAACCCCAATTCGACCATCACTTTGACTCCAAATCTTACCGAATTCTTCTCCTTAGATACTTCGGTTTGTAAACATCATGCGTGATAGATTGTGTAAAACCTTTTCAATTTTTTACCATAGCCTCCACGTATCATATCATGAGATCTTGACAAATCTCATGATTTTCAGACTTCGTTTGTTTTTTATAGAATTTAAAAACAATTCGGCCACACGTTCGTGGTCGTGTTTCGTGAATAAGATGTTCAAAATTTCCTTTTATTTCCTGGATAAGGCTTCACACTGGACTCAAGAACATGAATATCATTTTTCCTTTCATTTTATTCCATTATTTGAATCACTTGCAGTTCAAATTTGAGTTATACCAAAAATTTCCTTTAAATGAAATAAATTAATTAAATATAGCAAACAGGCCGAGAAATATACCAAATTTTAGCATGGAGTACCACGTACGGTATGAAGAGATTAGAAAAAGTTTTGAGAGAAGAGGAGGGAAAAAAAGTTTAGGCTTTGCCAAGAGCCAACCAAAAACACTCAGCAAAATGATTACTTTGCTGAGTGCCATAACGAAACACTCGGCAAAGTGCTAACGGTAGGGCGCTCCAGCTGGCGACCGTTGCACGGCCGGCGCACGTGCTGGTATTTTGCCGAGTGCCTAATGTTTGCCAGAGTGTTTCTTTATTATTTGCCGAGTGTTTACTTTATGGCACTCGGCAAAGAGGGTTTTTATCGAGTGCCTTATTTTTGCCGAATGTTTCCATGGCGGCACTCGGCACACAGCAGGTTTGCTGAGTGCCCAATGGAATGAACTCGGCATACCTACTGTTTCCGGTAGTGCGGTCGTTAAACTTGGCTGGCGGTGTCATCCTAATCCCCGAACTTTCAAAGTGATATCTACGAGTTCCTAAAGTTGGCCAACAATATCATCCCAGTCCATGAACTTTCAAAGCCTAAACTTGGCTAGTGTGTCATTTTAGACCCTAAACTTGATTTTAAGTCTCATCCGATTCCAAATAGGCCGTAACCCACTCAATACGCTGATGTGGCACACTAAATTTTCTTAAAAGTAATTCATAACTTTATTATATGAGCTCAGACGAAGACAAACTTTATATAAAGTTATGAGCTCGGATGAAGATAAACCTATAATTCAAATAATTTTCAACTACAAAGTTATATAAAGTTTGTCTTCGTCCGGGCTCATATGATAAAGTTACTATACTTCAATGTTGTATAGTATTTTTTTACATATAGTAAATTAGTAATAAGTATATGTAAAATCACGCATGCAATGCATGCAAATCAAGCCAAGCCAAACTCAACTCTTGGGCAGCTCTTGGCGCTCTGCCTGGTGTGCCTGCATGCGTCAGCACTCAGCAGCCTTTGCGTGGCGCTGACGACCGTATGTACGTACTATACGCGTAGTCATTCAGTGTCATGTGTGTTGGTGTTGGAGGTGCATGGGCGCCACCTGTGCCCTTGCATGGCACTTTATGGCACGGCAGCAACCGAGACGAAGGATCGATACGCGGATCATATACCCTGCCCGTACCCCTCTCGTCTTGCGTTGCGCTGCGTTGCGTCGCATGAAGAACGAAGCAGCTGGGTATTATTATATTAGCTAGGTAGATGATGCATGAGCAACCACGTACCACATGCATGCATGGCCGTACACCGTTTGGGTCGCCGGCCGGCCGGCCGGGCCGGGGCGCGCATGCAACGGCGGCGGCGGCGCGCGGCCTGCGTGCCTGAGGGTTCGTTCGCCGGCGGCGCGCGGCGCCCCCGCGCACGCGCGCATTGACCGAACGAAGCTGCTGCTTCCAGCAGGTACGTATGCCCTCTGATCCATCTCAAGTTCTTCACACACACAGACACCATATATTATATATATATATATATACGCTATGTATGATGCACCTGCATATGTAGTGCATGGTTTATATCAGGTTAATCACGATTGTCGAATCGAATGTTAATTAGTTGATCGTTAATTAGTTGATCGCATACATGGTGAGCTGCATGCAAACATATTGCTCTAGACATCATCCACACTGCTGTCTGCTGATACAAATTTTTATACAAAATTATAGACGGGGGCTCTAGCATTGGCATCCATCCGGCCGGAGAAGAAAAAAAAGGCTAGCTATATCACCTAAGTTAAGCCCAAGTAGAGGCGGAGAGTGAGGTACACTACCAGAAAACGGAGATTTCCTGAGGGGAACAGTTTTTCGTGAGAGTTTAAAACACACTCCCATGAAAATAATCTTTTTATGAGGGTGGTGTAAATCCTGTCATAAAAACTTATTTTTATGAGAGGGCTCCACCACCGTTATGAAATCTAGCTGTATTCGTGTGAGTATTTAAATACCCCCATGGAAATGACTATCCCGCCACGAAATTATCTATTTTCATGAGTGATCATTTTAATGAGAGTCATTCCACCGCCATGAAATATGGCTTGCTCATTGTCATTGCTTATATACTTGAAAATCAAGAACATGAACAAAGTTTTTCTCCTTTTAATCTATGGGAAAATTTTGTAACTAGTCTTTCTCCCTCATCCTAGCTTTAAATGTGATGACTCTTTTTCCTAAAAGTTTCAAAAATTATGCTCTATCAATTCATTGTGTTCTTATTGCTCTTTTATTGATGTTTATTGGTTACTTTATATATCAAGCAAACGTAGAATGATCGTTGTGAAGCTACCTTTGGAAAAATGCCTTTCATACTTCAAAACCTTTTTAACAAGCAATAGCCTACATATATGCTGTTTTGTAAGAGTTTAAAGAAATTGCGAACTCGTTTGATATTTTCTATCATTTAAATGAATTTTCGCATGCTTACCGAAAGTAATTCTAAATTGAACTATGTGTACCTCTAATAGGAGTCAAAAAAATTATTTGCAAAGAACATATTTATGGTCATACATTTCACTCTATCCCATATCCCAGAGTTGGTAAGGAAAAACATTTGTTTGCTAGGGATAATTCATCCTTCTATTCCTAAATTAACAAAAAATAATTGCAGCAATTCTAACTTTTGACAGAAAAATCTATAATTTTGCATGGTAACATGTTTTGTTACATAATCATTACATAAAAAACTCAAATGATTTTAACAAAGTGGCGGTATACATTGTTCATAAATTGATAATCTCTCGCGTAGTTATATGTAAATAATATGAAAGATGTACTCAATTGTGAATAATGTATACTGCTGTTTTGTCAGATGGAGAAATTACCAATACAAGAGTCGATGGGTTCTATAATTTAGTTGTGGGATCCAGCCATAGAATCTACGGCGTGTACATACGCACCCATGTATAGACTAGCTATAAGTGGCTAGCAATCGATCTGTTCTAAATTATTATTAGATTATTATAATATGTTTTAGTTTTTCTAGATACACAGATTGATTTTATTATATATCTAAGCATAATACATATCTAGGTGTGTAACAAAAACTATGTACGACTTACAATTAAGAACTCAGGGAGTACTCTCTCCGTCCCAAAATATCAATCGTTCATTCTCACTTTCCAAGGAGTTAAACGTTTTTAAATTTGACCAAATATATATAAGAAAATATTAATATTTATAGTACATAATTAGTATTGCTAGATATATCGTTGAATTTATTTTTATAATAATCTTATTTGGGGATAGAAATGTTGCTAATTTTTTTTATAAACCTAGTAAAACTTAAAAAAGTTTGTATGATACGAATACTATAACGACATTTATTTTAGAACGGAGGGAGTACTACTCAGAATCCTGCCAAGGGAAGGGCTCCACCCTAGGAAACCCATCTCCGCAGATTGGGCCGGCCTTCGATTTAGCCCTGTTGGCTTTCAAGGTCATTTGTTTTCTCTAACTTCTTTTCGAAAGCTGCAATGGGCCATTTATCCATATGGCCTTCAACCAGCTCCGGCGCGGCTCCGGCTCAACAACAGGATCAACAGAGGAGTCAGGAGAGACATACCAAACACCTTAAGAGGAGGAGCCTTTTTTGCATTGGTGCTTTTGCAAGAGAAGCTGAAGTTGTTTTTTTTTACACTACTACACGAAAGATTTTTAGGGGCGGCTGAAGAAGGTTGTTTTTTTTACACTACTACACGAAAGATTTTTAGGGGCGGCTGAAGAAGGTTTGCAGGGGTGGCTTTGGCAGCTGCCCCTACGGCGCCGTTGCTATAAATCGGCGATTTATAGGAGCTGCTGGCCAATTGCCCTTACAAATCACATTTTTAGGGGGCGGTTGGATTTTCTAGAAAATCTTGAATTTGGGCAAAAAAAAATAGCAAGAATTTTTTTTAATCACAAGTCGTGACATTTTTCGCACGAAAATCGACCTCCCCCTCGCGCGTATCCTCCTCTTCCACTACACCTCAGACTCACTTGTGTCTATATTGGATTTTGGTTCCTCACATATACATTATCCTAAACCAAGCATAAATTAATTGTTTGATGCCCTAAACGAATTCAAATGAAAATGTTGTCAACTATAAAGTTTCATAACTTTTCGAGATCTACAACTTTTATTTTGGTAGTTTCTCCAACCGAGGTCGTTTATAAAATTCAAATTTTAAATTTGAGAAATTCAAACGTAGTTTTCGTTGACAAGATAATTTCAAATCAAAAAGTTCTCAACTACAAAGTTTCATAACTTTTCAAGATCTACAACTTTCATTTTTTCTGTTTACCCATCCGAGGTCATTTAAAAAATTCAAATTTTAAATTTTTGAAAATTCAAAAGTAGTTTTCCTTGATAAGATGATTTTAAATCAAAAAGTTGTCAACTACAAAGTTGTATAACTTTTTAGGATCTACAACTTTTATTTTGGTTGTTTCTCCGTCCAAGGTCATTTGAAAATTTTGAAATTTAAATTTGAGAAATTCATACGTAGTTTTCCTTGACAAAATGAATTCAAATAAAAAAGTTGTCAACTACAAAGTTCTATAGCTTTTTGAGATCTACAACTTTTATTTTGGTCATTTGATCATCCAACATAGTGGTAATAACATTGTTCACAAATTTTACATATCCCTCTTATAGTTTATTATAAAAGAGATATGTAAGTTTTGTGAACAATGTTACTGCCACTTTGTCGGATGAAGAAATATCCTAAATAAAAGTTGTAGATCTAGATGAGTTCTACAACTTTTATGTTTATAATTTTTTCTGCTAAAATCATTTAATATTTCAAAATAACATTTGAAGTTGTTATTTTTTGAAATTCAAAATTTAAATAGATAAAACACAGTCACATGAAAAGATGGACAAAATAATAGATATAAGAATACAATAAATTGATAGAGCATGAATTTAGAAAATTTTAGGAAAAAATCATCAAATTTGAAGTTAGTATGAGGGAGAAAGACTAGTTATATGTTTTAGCCAGAGCTAAAAAAGAGAAATCAGTGTTCTTCAATAATTTTAAAATTGAATTTCAAACAGCATTTTGAAGTAGTAAATGATTTCAAATGAAAAAGTTATAAACAACAAAGTTTTATAACTTTTTGAAATCTACAACTTTTATTTTGGTCATTTCTCCATCCGAGGTCGTTTGAAAAATTCAAATTTTAGTACTTAATTTTTACTATTTAGTGTCTATTTGTAGATGCGGCTCAATCAATATATTGAGCCGCCCCTACAAATCCGATTTGTAGGGGCGGCTGGATATGGAGCTGTCCCTACAAATCAAGCCATTCGTAAGAGCGGCTGATAACACCAACAACCCCTACAATTGGATTTGTAAGGGCGGCTCGTTTGGACACCGTTTGTACCCTATAAAAAAAGAAAGCGTTCCTATAAATCCTTTTTTAAGTAGTGCTACAAGCCAAAGTTGCAATTTATGGCACCTCCCTTCAGCACCGGCTCCTTCAATTCGGATAGTTTCACGCAGTTTTATCGGATTTTTCCTTTTCAAATAGTCTTAAGATATGTAAACAAACAACAATCAAGCAAGCTCTTAAATTTTTTGTGCATTGCGGTGAGATGTTTAGCTTTGTTGCATGGTTATTTGGACGATTTGTAGTTTAGAGATTTATTTGGTGGCTATGTCATGCATTTTCAATTTATCTGGTAATCGATCTCCATACTCACGAGCCCTGTCTTTTTCTTATTTAAAGCGTGCTGCTCTAACTGGTGTGTATGTGTATGGGAGGTTTAGAGATTTTTTTTTTCCGATGATTGCGTTATGAATTTCAAACACTTAACTCGTACTGGGAATGAGAGAGAATAATGGTGGAACATGCATGGAAACACTTCAATTCCAATTCGTTTTGGAATTAGACTTCGCATCGTGTTTGGACAGACTACTCTAACTCATACAGATACGGGGTACAGTTGTGAGCGATGATGCATGAATGACGAAGAAAGCTTACCCTCTTTAATTAATATTTTAGAGAGATAGATTTCACTGTACATTAAAACATGGAGGATTAATTGGATAGGGTTGTGTACTACTCCCTCTATTCCAAATTATAAGACATTATGGCATTTATAAATACGTAGGTTTTTCTATATACATACTTAGATATATATTATGTCTGGCTATATAGTAAAGACTATGTATCTAAAAATATAAAATATCTTATATATAATTTAGAACGAAGGGAGTAGCTAGTATCTAGCTGTCTCGTGTCTTGATCGACCGCTTGCGCACATCCGGCCGTGTACGTGGATATGACCATACCCTGTTCCAGCATATGCATGCACATGCTGACATGAGACTTGATGCAAAACAGCAGCTGCTTGCAAACGGTAGGGCAGCCGACCAGTCAGCTAGGGCAACTATATATAGCAAGGACAAATTTGGCAAGGACGAAAACCTGCTGGGTCTTGGGAAGAAGCAGCTAGCGCGCATATCTGAGATGTGTGCAGCCATCGTCGTCGTCTTCTACCTACAGCTAGCCGGCCTACTGATTTGTTATAGTACTGCATGCATGTGGTAGCTTCTTCCAGGCTCCATGGATGATCTGATATCGATGGATGGATATCTGTAGCGTAGATATTTCAAACTGCTGCAATTTTATTCAGCAAGCAAATCAAAGTGCCAACGAAGAACCCAAAACATGCATTCATCCAAAGATCTCTGTCGTTTGCACCGCCGTTGAATATTCTTCGCCACTCAGAACCCAGAACATGCATGCATCGATCCAAAGATCTCCGTCGTCTGCACCGTCGTTGAATATTCTTCGCCTCACTCCCCACTATATGTATGTACGTACGTAAGTGAGAACACAGACGAAGCACTACATACATATGTTAGATTGATCTCCACCACGGTCAATTGGGCCCTTGATCCGCGTCCTGATCGGGGGCGTCCAACTGCTCCATGGTTGATGGGCCTCCATCACACAACGCCATAAAAAGGGAGGTGGGGGCCGGGGCACAAGGCACGAGGTTCATCTGAGCCGCCAAATAGCCCACCTACACCTCTAACCTTAGCCGATCTAGAAAGGGGCGCTACGAGCGACGGGAAGCTCCGCCACCGGCCACAGCTGCCTCTATCTCTAAATCCCGTACTAGTTCATGTTCTAGGACTTGTTATTTATCCCAAATGTCAGTATACATGCTGGATCTATGGCTAGTGGATCCTGTCAAGTCTATCAATGGTATCAGATCGCCTAACTAGACGTAGATCTAGCTCTTGGAGTAGATCAGAACAAGAAAATAGAAGGAGGAAATTCGATTTGCCAAGCGGATCGACCCCAACCCGAAACCCTAACCCTAACCCTAGAGTAAGGACGAAGGAGGGGAGGACCTACCCAGACTCCTCGCCGCGCGTCACCACCACCGTCGTGTGGGTAGAATCTCGCCGTCGCGCGGGCAGAATTGGCCGAGCCATCGCTCGACGCTTAGTCGCTGACGTGCGGGCTTCGGCGAGGGGACCCACGGCGGCACCGCACTCTTCTTCTCTGATGTCGGTTGCACTGAGGAGAAAGGGGAAGATCTAGGGTTCAGGGCGGTCCCACCGCAGCACGTGTGGGGGATTTGGAAACCATCGCCCAGACCGCTTGACAGCGGCGCACTCAGCCTAGGTCGAGCGCGCGCGCTGATGAGGGGACCGGCGGCAACGCCGCATCGATGCTCTTCTTCTAGCCGCGGCGGGGTGGTTTTATTCTGCGCGAGAACGACGGGCATCCGTCCGATCAAGATGAAAGCTCCGGGCGCTCAGGCCAGAAACAACCCAGGCGGGCGAGTGAAATCCCGACCCAGACCCAGGTTGCGGCCTAAGTGAGGGGAGCGTGGACGCGAGCCGCCGTCGTGTGTCGATTTCGCTGCTGGGCCGCGACAGTGCGCAGCGCGTGAGCAGCTTCGTCCCAAGTAGCACAGTAACTTTTTTGTTTTTGTTTTTAAATTTTCAGAAGCAAATTTTGATGATTTTTTACTAGTTTAAATCTCTGTCAAAATTTGAACCAACTGAATAATTTTTTCAGAGAGTAGATGAATGCTTCTGAAAAGTAGATAAATAATTTTTCTATGTTTCCGCTGCAAAGTTAATGTTTGTTATCTTCTAATTAAATTTGAACCAACGAGAGAATTTAATTTGAAGAGCAATTAAATTTTATTTAGTAAATTATGATATTGTTATTTTTCTGACCAACGTTGATCATAACAATATTATATTATTTATTCTTAAGTTTTCCATACATTAATTCTATTTCTGCCCAACGGTGATGTAGAATTAGTGTATAAGAATGTTGTATGTTTTAATTTTGACCGACGTTAAATTAAAGCATGCAATTATTATGTCATATTTTCTCACTATCTCTGACGATGTTTTTCAGGACTCAACCCAATGGCATTTATCTCGCACATACCACCTCTTGAAGGGGGCAATTATAGGGTATGGAGAGAAGTATGAACTAGCACTTGCGCTGTCTGAAAATGACCTAGCGCTTATCTCTCCGTGTCCTACTGAGCTAGTGGACCCGGTAGGAAAGAAAATGAGACTGATGCTGATTTCACTGCTCGGCAGCGAGATCATACAGAAGTACGGATGAAATATGATCTCGAACGTAAGAAATGGGACATTTCAAACCGCAAGTGCTTGATGGTGGCTAAATCTACTATTTCAGATGCAATAAGCGGGTCTATCCCAGATTGTGACACCGCCACAGAGTACCTCAAGAAAGTGGAGATTCAGTTTACTGGCTCTTCAAAGGCTTATGCCAGTACGTTGATCAAGAAATTGTTTTTAGAAGAAATACACTGGTGGCGGTATCAGATAGCACATACTGAAGATGAGCAACATGGCTTCGAAGCTGAAGCCAATGGATTTGGGGCTCAAGGATGAGTTCCTGATTCATTTGGTTTTTGCTTCCTTGCCAAAGAAATATGAAACATTTGTTGTTAATTACAACATACAGCGCCATAAGTGGGATATAGAGAAGCTCATCGCAATGTGTGTTCAATAAGAGGAAAGGCTGAAAAGCTCACAAGGTGATTCTGCTAACCTTGTGAAGGACAACAAAAAGAAGAATTTCAATAAAAATACCAAACCTCAAGGGAAAGCCCCTCAGAATGACCACCATCAGAAGAACAACAATGCTCAAGTTGTGAAGGATCAGTGTAAATGATGCAAGAAGCATGAACATTATTAGAGGGACTGTCCAAACTTCCTGTAGAACCTTCTGAAGAGATGTGAAGATTTCATTACATTCATAGATGAATTCTTGTTTTTAAGTTATGCAAAATCTACTGGGTGGATTGATTCAGGTGCAACTGTTCATGTTGCAAATTTATTACAGTGATTCCGTACGAGGAGGACCCTGCAAAAAGAAGAAAGAAGAATTAAAGTTGCAAATGAAGTTGAAGCTGAAGTTAAAGCCATTGGAGATCTTTCTCTAGAATTGGATGATGGTTTTAGACTTCAGCTTTTAGATATTCGTTATGTACCCTCTTTGCATAGAAACTTGATAAGTGTTTCAAGATTAGATGATGATGGATATGATTGCCATTTTGGTAATAGCAAATGTCGGATTGTGATTAATAATAAGTGTGTTGGTTTTGCCTTCCGACAAGACAAGCTTTATTTATTATCACTTTCTAAGAATGTGAATGACGTGAGCATTGAGAATGAGAATGCTTCCTCGTCTATGAATGCAACAAATAAGCGAAAGAGAGTGCATGATGTATCTTTGAAATTATGGCACTGTCGTTTAGGCCATATTTCGAGGGGGAGAATAGAGCGATTAATTAAGCAATCAATTCTTCCGCCTTTAGAATTTTCAGATTTAGAATAATGCATTAATTGCATAAAAGAAAAATACGTTAAGAAAATAAAGAAAGATGCCAAACAAAGCGCAGGAATTTTAAAAATAATTCACACAGATATCTGTGGTTCTTTTCCTGTGAAAAATGTGGATGGTTATGATTCATTTATAACATTCACAGATGATTATTCTCGTTTTGACTATATTTATCCAATTAATAAAAGATCGGAAGTATTTGATAAATTTAAGATATTCAAGGCTGAAGTAGAAAATCAGCACAACATAAAGATTAAGGTAGTAAGGTCCGACCGTGGGGGAGAGTACTACGGTCGACACACCCCATATGGCCAAGTTTCTAGACCCTTTGCAAGGTTCTTACAGGAAAATGGCATAGTTGCCTAGTATTCTACACCGAGCGAGCCTCAGTAGAATGGAGTAGGTGAAAGACGCAACCATACCGTAATGGATATGGTGAGAAGCATGATAAGTTACTCTACCCTACCGATAAGTTTATGGATAGAGACGTTAAAAACTGCCATTCATATTCTTAATCGAGTGACAAGCAAGTCGGTGCCCAAAACACCATATGAGTTGTGGACAGGAAAGGAACCCTCACTTAACTATTTATCTGTGTGGGGTTGTCCAACTGAGGCAAAAGTTTTTAACCCAAACATAAGAAAGCTAGACTCCAAGACAGCCAGTTGTCATTTCATTGGCTATCCAGAAAAAGTCAAAAGGTTACCACTTCTATTGTCCTGACAAACAAACGAAGTGTGTAGAAACAAGACATGCTGTGTTCTTGGAGGATGATATGATCAGGGGGAGCATGGTAGCACGAGAAATTAATTTTAAAGAGAAGCGAGTATATGTGCCTACTCTGATGGTTCAGGAACCATTCTTCATGATACCTGTTGTTGCTGTACCAACAGTGCAAGACACTATAGTAACAGCACCTGTTGTTAGTTTTCCTGTGGCAACAATGAATGAACGTGAGAAACATGTCATTCAGGATCCCTTAGAACCCGTTGTCACGCACGAGAAAGAGTAACAACAGCCTCATATAGAACAAGCGTCATCTAACGAGTCCCTTAGAAGGTCTCAAAGAGTCAGGAGATTAGTCATTTCTAAAGACTACGAAGTTTATGAATGTGAGGAATTTTAAATGGAGGGTGATCCGACCTCATTTGAAGAAGCCATAAGAAGCGCCCACTCATCAAAGTGGCTTGAAGCCATGAAAGATGAAATGAAATCAATGAAAACCAATGGTGTTTGGGACTTAGAAATAATTCCTAAAGGAGCCAAGACAGTATGCTGTAAATGGGTCTACAAAACCAAACATGACTCCAAAGGGAATATAGAAAAATTTAAAACACGACTTGTGGTAAAAGGCTTTACACAAAGTGAAGGTATAGATTATAATGAGACATTTTCTCCAATCTCATGTAAGGATTCTTTTAGAATTATAATGGCACTTGTAGCACATTATGATTTAGAATTACATCAAATGGATGTAAAGACGGCGTTCCTAAACGGAGATCTGGAGGAAAATGTTTACATGGCACAACCGAAAGGTTTTGTTGTGGAAGAAAAAGAACGTATGGGATGCCGCCTAAAGAAATCTATTTACGGATTAAAACAAGCTTCAAGACAGTGGTATTTGAAGTTTGATAGTACAATAAGAAAGTTTAGGTTTCAAAAAAATATAGAGGACAATTGCGTTTATACAAAGTTTAAGAATGGAAAATATATTTTTCTAGTCTTGTATGTGGATGACATCTTGCTCGCTAGCAGTGATGGTAATCTACTACTAAAAACAAAGAAGTTTTTGTCCTCTAAGTTTAATATGAAAGATCTCGGTGAAGCTTTGTTCGTCCTAGGAATAGAGATTCACCGAGATAGAGAAAATGGGGTTTTAGGATTATCACAAAAGATATACTTAGAAAAAAGTTCTAAAGAAATACAGTATATAAAATTATAAGTCTTCATTTGCTCCCATAGTCAAGGGTGATAGATATGGGAAATTTCAATGTCCTAGAAACTAATATGAGATTGATCAAATGAAAGCGGTTCTATATAGTTCAGCTGTCGGAAGTTTACAGTATGTTCAAGTGTGTACTCGTCCTGACTTAGCATTTGTTACCGGGTTACTTGGCAGATATCATAGTAATCTAGGAATATAACACTGAAAATTAGTAAAGAAAGTTTTGCTTTACTTGCAAGGTACGAAGGGTCTCATGCTAACATACAGAAGATCTGATTTTCTGCACATAGAGGGGTATACATATTCTAATTATGCGGGAAATGACAGAAGGTCCACGTCAGGATACATATTCACTCTGGCATGAGGAGCTATATCGTGGAAAAGCTCAAAATAAACTGTCACTACATCGTCCACAATGTATGCTGAGTTTATAGCATGTTATGAGGCCACAGGGCAGGTGAATTGGCTGAAGAAATTCTTGCCCGGGTTGAAAGTGGTAGACGATATAAATAAACCACTCAAGTTATACTGTGATAATAATCCAGCAGTATGTTATGCTCACAAAAATAAGTCAAGTGGTACTGACAAACACATTGACATAAAGTATTATGTTGTGAAAGACAAAGTCCGGGATCATATAATTAGTCTTGAGCATATAAGAATAGAAAAGATGCTCGCGGATCCGCTTACAGAAGGCTTACCATTTAGCGTGTTCAGAGAACATTTAGCCGACATAGGTTTAAGAAAAAGCCTATGATTCATGGACAATGAGGGCCTAGTTGAGAATCTTTTTCAAAACAGAGAGGTGCATTGTACCTGTTTAATCTAATGGTAATAGACCGTGAGGATGAGGCACGCTCTATGCACTAATTTGTGATGGAATGGGAACAAGATAAAGTAAGTAGGTTAAGTTTATGTCATAAGGTGAGATTAAAGGAAAGAATGTTAGATTGATATCCACCATTTGGCCCTTGGATCCGCGCTTTGAACGGGGGCGCCCAACCGCTTCATGGATGGTGGGCCCCCGTCGCATAGCGTCATAAAATGGGAGGTGGTGGCCGGGGCACAAGGCACGAGGTTCACCTGAGCCACCAGACACCCCACCTACACCTCTAACCCTAGCCGATCTAGAAAGGGGCGTTGCCAGCGACAGGAAGCTCCGCCACCGGCCACAGCCGCCTCTGCACCGCCGCCACCGCGACCGCGCCTTCACCGTCGGGCTTCACCGCGCCACCGACAAGCAACCCCATGGTCAGCTCGTCTTCTACGAAGGCGGCCAATGGTTTGCACCTCCGCACCCTCTCTCTCTCCCTCTATGTCTAAATCCCATACTAGTTCATATTTTAGGACTTGCTATTTATCCCAAATATCAGTATAAATGCTAGATCTATGGCTAGTAGATCCTATCAAGTCTATCAACCTCGAACATCTTAGATTAGGAGGTATTCCCATAGCAGCTGATCGGACTGCAGGCTGCTTTATATGGAGATGACGATGAATGGCCAGGGTTCAGGAGGAGGCCGCTCAACGGCCTGCTACACCGCCGTCGTCGATCCCGGCGAGGCCAGCAGCACCGGCTTTGAGGACTTCCTCGAGATGTTCGGAGCTCGCCACTCCTCGTATGTCATGACCGAGCTAATAACACAGTCTCCAAAGAAGCTATCTATGTGAATGCATGTAGTTGGTTTGGTCCTAAACTCCCCCATCAATAAAAAGTTTATCCAATGTTCTCCATTCTATTTGTTCCTCTCGAATGCACACATTCGCCCTTTGTGTAAATAATATATGTAGCTAATAAACACACACATCCGTATATATATATGCACGTGAAGACTTGAAGCACAGACATAAAGTTACTCTAGGAAAAAGATTATATAACTTTTTAATTCATGTTTGTGTCAACTCAAATCTATCGGCTATCGCAGCGGTGATCTCTTTGATTTGGTGCGGCAAGGAGGATCCGGAGTAGCAGGCAACAGCATGGAGGTGCAGCCAACAAGCCTCCGGTTGTTGTCGCCGTCGCCAGTGTCGCCCTGCCGCCTTCAGAGGACGACATGGCGGCGTGGCTCTACCCGATTGTCAGCGGCCAAGAGCCTGCTATCGTCGCTGGCCATGACGACCACAAGCCAAGTGACGACGCTGCCGGACGTGCGGCGATGGATGATGCCCCGGCGGATCACAAGAGGGAGAGGCCTCCAAACATGGAAGAGAAGTGCCGCAGCGGTGCCGAGGTATGTATTGGATCGGACTCTATTTTTTTCTATTTGATTGAATATCAACCATTAAAAATATAGATTTAATCTAGTATCAATGTCATAGCTTTTAGTTAGCGAGAGTAAAAGAGTTGGTTTTTAAATAAAAAAATTTATTACTTATTTGTCCTTTGATTTTGAAAAGCACACTAATTATTTGTGTGTGTTTTTCCAAAATATGAAATCAAACTACTAATTTTATTTATAATCTTCAATTTTAAATGTATATAGTTTACTAATTATAATAAGTTGTATGGACTATTTATTTGGGTAACTTTCCTCCCATAATTTCTACTTAAATTTTATGTTTACTAATTGTGTCTTAAGCGGTTAGTCATTTTTTGTTCCAAGTTGTATGGAAATCAAATTAATTTTTTGTTTTGAATCTATTATTTTCTAATTATATTAAGTATGGACTCTTTGATTTTTAATTTAAGCCATCAGATCTCTCGTCACAAGATCCAACAGAGTGTATGTATGTTTTTTTATTTTTTTGTTAAATGGTATCATTACTATTTTGTCATGGTGAGCCATGTTGTTTCTTTTTTTAGCCTATAGTAATAACATACTCCATCTATTTCAAATTATAATATGTTTTTGTTTTTCTAGATAGATAGCTTTTAATGCTATGCACTTACATATATATTTAGACGCTTCTTTTATTTTTGAGGTGCCTGAATTTTAAGTTAATTTCAGGCAACGGACGCAATAAAACAAACACCGAGGACAAACCAGGCAGCTCGATCAGAAACTACAGGGGGTCTTCAGTAGAAGAAGAATGGTTCACCAAAACTCCAATCACCCAAGCCCTGACTCCCTGACGTGTGCTGACTGCCCGTCAACCCTTTGCTCTATGTCTTCCGTCCATAGCGTCACATGCTTCTGCAAAAGTGCCGCAAATTTAATGAAAGGTCTGACGAATCATGCATTGTTCGTGTGATAGGATTCAACAGAAAACTACTACTCCTGTGGGAGCAGGAAGAAGGCGACAGGTGGAGCAAGGAGGTCTCATCCTGCAGAAACACACAACCTGACAGAGAAGGTACTGAAGCATACGTAGTGCTCTTATCTGATGCGTACCTTTCAGCTACTAGTGGATTTGCCAAAAAAATTCTTATCGCGTACGCGTGTAGCCTGCCATATTTTTATATATTTGTATATTGCAGAGACGAAGGCGCAAGATAAACGACAAGTTCAAGACCCTGCAACAGCTCGTTCCAGGATGCGACGACAAGGTCGATCGGAGGACGCTCTGTACTCCTCTTTTAGCCTTTTACACATGCTCCCTCCATCCCTAAATATTTGTCGTCATGATTTACGCGTCGATAACTTTAATTTAATTTATAAAAAATACGTGCAACATTTCTATCTCCAAATAAATTTATTAAAAAACTAGATTCAAATATATATTTAATGATATTAATTATGTATCATAAATATTAATAATTTTAATATATATTTAATCAAAATTGTTTCTCGGGAAAAGAAAACGATAAATATTTAGGCACGGAGGGAATATCTAGTTATCTACACACACTTAATTATGGTCAATGTCTGATCGATCTGTCGTCTGCTCCGATTGATGATCCTGTTTGTGGCATTTCAGAGCAACCAAGCCTCAACTCTGGACCAGACCATCCAGCACATCAAGTCACTGCAGCAACAAATCCAGGCAATGTGGTTTGGGTGCGGCGACATGAATCCACCAGCAGTCGTGCCGCCACCGTACCTGCCACCGGGTACCGGCGGCAGTACTGTCGCTGCCGGGCTGCAGCCGCCAGCCATCCTTGCTCCAGCGGTGATGGCGATGGTGTCAGGCCTATGGGCTGGTCGTGAAGCCCAATCGAATGGATAGGGTGACGTACCAAATGAGGCAACAGATGAGGAATGGGGGACATCGAAGAATACACAATCAGTCTCTTGTCCCCTCTTCCTCCTAGACTTACCGTTTATCTTCGTCCTCGAGTTCCTTCCTCTTGTACCAAGATTCCCTCTTCTAGATCCTTCTAGTAACTTCTTTCCGACACCTTAATTCCCTTGCTTGCTGCCTTCCCCTGATTCTATCTCTTATTGTATCGGATATTATTACCTGTCCTGATTGATTTGGAGTTGGAGTGATCTGAGTTCATCCTCTATATCGTGTGCTGCTAACAAATGGTATCGGAGACAGTCGATTCTCGGTCTAGCTCCATGGATCCCTCTCAACTCAAGCTTATCCTTGATGAGTTCAACCGGTGGTTCGACGAGATGGAGGCTCGTTGGGACCGGTGCTTCTCGCCTCCACTGACGAAGGAGCAGCGGGATGTCGCTGAGTACCTCTACGTCTGCACCCTCGAGCAGATCGATGCTGAGGTGGTCCCGGACAACTGGGGTGGGCTGTTAGAGCAGCCTGCCCATGACCCGGAGGAGCGCGACCTCGACCTCTCCGCCATCCACGTCTTAGGCTTCGCCCAAATCCGCAACAAGCACGGCCTCACCTCCAACGTCCCCGTCGCGCTGCTCGACGTCGTCCACGAGCCCACTCCCGTGCTTGACGCCACCTCCACCGACTCCGACGTCGCCTTCGACTCCGAGCTCTCCAGCAATGACGACGAGGCTGCCTCCACCGACGAGCCCAACCCCGGCCCCGCAGCGGTCCAAGCCATGCTCGATGCCGCGGAGAGTCCTCACCGTCTAGCCGCCTCGCTCGACGACATCGTCGACCTTGACCGCCTCAGCCTCCTTCCAGATGTGCTTCTCCGCGACATCGTCTCTCGCCTCCCCATCAAGGATGTCGCGCGCACGGCGGTGCTTTCCCGCCGCTAGAGGCCTCTCTGCGCCTCCCCATCCGTGTCGCTGGTACAAATGGAAGCGCAGCCCTTCTTCCTCATCGCACGTGCCAAGCAGGAGCGGCGCCCCATCATCCGCGCCGAGGGGATGGGTGCCAGCAGCCGCGTCTTCGTCGACGTGAACATACAGCGGCTCCACGATGACTTCGCGCCCGACGACCCCGGGCTTCTCCGCTGCGTCTGCCTCGGCTCCGTCATGTGTCTGCTCCGTGCCACCCCACTCGGTGGCTACGATGGCTCCCTTGACGACGACCCGGAGTCCGGCGTCACCCACTTTGATGCGCTGCTCGACCGAGCCGTCGGTCGCAATGGCCAGGCACCCGCCACAGCTACGCTCTGCGTCGATACTGTAGGCGCTGCAGGTGGTGGGCTGCTGGCTTGGTGATGGCTGCGAGGTCAGCGCAGGCCACATGTTTGACAATTTGCTCGGCCGGCGACAGCAGCTTCGCCGACGTCCCCATCGGCGCGCTCTAGGAGGGGGAGATGCTCCGCTGGGGCGACAACAACCATGGGCTAGCCCCGATGTTCTACATGGCCGAGCTCGAGGTGGGTGAGCTCTGACAGAGAGTGCTTCATCCCCTGGTGGAGCTCCAGGAGCTGTGGCCTGCTGTTACCCAGGTTGTTCCCGGCGAGCTCGCACAAACATCGCCCTCATGGTGTTCGACACCAGATCACAACCATGTTGGGTGCGCCCCTGAGTCAGTGACCACTGCACCGGCTCCTTCGTCGATCCTTGCTGCGGCGCCGGTGTTTCCTTCCATACCTGAGCTAGTGGAAGCAGCAGAAGAATTTACCTCTGTCATCGACTCACGCTCCACCCTTGGGCCTGCTATTGTGGTATTCTAGGACGTTGCAGAGCATAACCAGCCAAGGTATTTCACTACTAATCTCGCCCATGCATACTCAGTTGATGGTGCTGTTGTTCCGCTCTGTTCTACAACCATTGCAACTCATGCTGTTCAGATAGTGTCTGAGGGAATTCTTGCTCAGAATCTAGTGCAGTTAACGCAACCATGGCCTCCACCTATGGAGTTTGCGTGTTTGGGTAATGGAGTTGAACCATGCTTGTTGTTTGGATTCACCCAAGGTGTCATGGTGCCCAAGCCTCCATGGCCACCACCCCACAGCAAAGGATTATGGGTTCAGTTATCTGTGATTTTTGTGCTTAGTTGTTCAGTGCCCAAGTGTAGGGTCACATTCATGCATTGTGTGAGCTGCCAAGAGTGTTGCAAACATTGTCTTTAGATTGTCTCCAACAGCCTGAACCCAAATACGGGACGCATTCGTTGGTTTAGGCTGCACACAGCGAAAAGGTCGCGTACCCAAAACTTCACGTTTCCAACAACAGACGCAAAAGTCCAGAGGGTCGCCGTCGCTGGATCTTGCCGTGGGAGGGGGAGGGTGCCCGCCGTCGCTGGATCTCGCCGTGGGAGGGGGGAGGGAGCCCGCCGTCACCAGATCTCGCCGTAGGAGAGGGGAGGGAGCCCGCCGCCGCCGGATCTCGCGCTGGGAGAGGGGAGGGAGCTCGCCGCCGCCGGATCTCGTCGTGGGAGCGCTGCCGGAGGAGGGAGGAGGGTGGAGGAGGGACCGTCGGATGCTCGGTCAGAGGGAGGAGAAGGGGCCGCGCCTCATCGTGGGAGGGGGAGGGAGCCCGCCGCTGCCGGATCTCGCCGTGGGAGGGGGGAGGGAGCCTGCCGCCACCGGATCTCACCGTAGGAGAGGGGAGGGAGCCCGCTGCCGCCGGATCTCGCGCTGGGAGAGGGGAGGGAGCTCGCCGCCGCCAGATCTCGCCGTGGGAGCGCTGCCGGAGGAGGGAGGAGGGAGGAGGAGGGACCGCCAGATGCTGCTGCGGCTGGAGGGGAGGGAGCTCATGTGCTGCCAAAGGGACGGAGAGAGGACGCAAGTTTGCCTACCGTGTTGCCTCCGACGCAAAATGCCTTCCATGTTTGGGTAGTCTATTGGAGGGTGGTTTTTTACCGCAAAAGCACTATGCACTACCCATTTTGGGGATGGGTCACGGTTTGCCAACACCGTTGGAGACAGTCTTAGTTACTTATAAATGGAGTATCGTTGTTTCCTTGGAAGCTTTGGGGCACAACAGGTTTTCTTTTGTACCTCATCATTGATTGCAAAACCATGCTGCTACTTAGTGTCACTACCGGAGACTGGCTCTTTGCCGAGTGCCAGGTGGTTTGCCGAGTGTTGTTTTTCGGGCACTCGGCAAAGACGCCTTTGCCGAGTGTTTTTTTTGACACTCGGCAAAAAGTCTCTTTGCCGAGTGTTTTTTTTGACACTCGGTAAATAGCTTCTTTGCCGAGTGTTTTTTTTTTGACACTCGGCAAAGAGCTTCTTTGCCGAGTGTTTTTTTTTTGACACTCGGCAAAGAAAATTTCAAATCACATTTTGAAGCAGTAAATTAATTCAAATGAAAAAGTTTTCAACTACAAAGTTGTATAACTCATCAAGATGTACAATGTTTGTTTTGGTCTTTTCTTCATACGACAAAGTGAAAATAAATTTGTTCACAAATCTAACATATCTCTATTGTATTTTATGAAACTACAAGAGAGATATATAAGATTTGTGAACAATGTTAGAACGACCATGTCGGATGAACAGATGACCAAACAACAAAAATAAACTTTGTAGATCTCGAAAAGTTATGAAACTTTGTAATTGGCAACTTTTTGATTTGAAAACATCTTGTCATGCAAAACTGTGTTTGAATTTCAAAATTTTAAAATTCAAATTTTGTAAACGACCTCGGATGGAAAAACTTCCTAAACTAAAAGTGTAGATCTCGAAAAGTTATAAAACTTTGTAGTTTACAACTTTTTGATTTGAAAACATCTTGTCATGCAAAACTGTGTTTGAATTTCAAAATTTTAAAATTCAAATTTTGTAAACGACCTCGGATGGAAAAACTTCCTAAACTAAAAGTGTAGATCTCGAAAAGTTATGAAACTTTGTAGTTTACAACTTTTTTATTTGAAAACATCTTGTTATGCAAAACTGTGTTTGAATTTCAAAATTGTAAAATTCAAATTTTGTAAACGACCTCAGATGGAAAAACTTCCTAAACTAAAAGTGTAGATCTCGAAAAGTTATGAAACTTTGCAGTTTACAACTTTTTTATTTGAATTCGTTTAGGGCCTCAAACATGCAATTTACACTCGGTTTAGTATAATATATTGGGAACTAAAACGGAATCCAGACACAAGTGAGAGTGTGGTGCAGTGGTAGAGAAGGTACGTGCACAGCGGGAGATCTCGGGTTCGAATCGCGTCGGCCGCGTAGTCATGAAATTCATGCGAAAAATGTCGTAGATGGGTGGACGCTGGCCGGTGGGAGCCTCCATCGATAAAAAAAAAATTCCATGGGTAAAAATTCCCATTTATTTCGGGTTTTTTTCAGTTTCAACTTTGCCGAGTGTCGGGCACTCGGCTCGGCAAAGGCTTTGCCGAGTGCCCAATAAAAAACACTCGGCAAAGTTGGCTTTGCCGTCACTTTTTTTTGCTGTTCGCCGAGTGTTACACTCGGCGAACCATTTGCCGAGTGTTTTATGTCTTTTGCCGAGTGTTTCGGGCACTCGGCAAACTCAAGGAGTCCGGTAGTGTGTTGATACCTGGACTTGGCACAATGGCACATCCACTGGACTTGATAGGGGCTTGACATATGGATCAGAACTCTATAATTCAAGAACATCAAGAGGACACTACAAGGAACAGTGTCAGCCTATATTATTTTATGTTATGCATCTCGTGGTCATACACTCAAATGGCTGGCTTGCATTTTTTCTTGTGTTCCAGCTTATTTGCGACGGCAAGGAGTATTGGCAATTGGAACAAGATTGGTTCCAACAATGTTTGGCTTTTGATTCTAGCTTGCCAGAGGTGCTGAAACTTCTGATATCCAGTTTTGAGTTGCTCCGCTCAAATCATGGAGAAGCTGTCAGCTTGTGTGGAATGTTCACTACTACCACTATTTAGTTTCCTACATGTGTACTGATTCTACAGCAGAAGAAAATCTTCAAGTGGGTGTGTCCTTTTTCTCATATTCTAGTCAATCATCGAAAGCATCCTGCTCAGAGAGATTTTAAGTTGTCCTGCACATGGTCAAGGGTATACGATCGTAAATTTCTAGCCAGAACAGTATTTTTCTCTCACACCAAACCAGTCAGCAGTAATAATCCACGATCCAGCCACGAATCAGCCAGCCATCCGAACAGGCTATCAATTAAGCTGATATTATTACATCGGCTTGGGGGCAAGCCGATTTTTAAGGAGGGGAGAATGTTAGATACATGGGCCTGAGTACTAGACTATCAAGCTGGGCCTATGGGCTGGTCATGAAGCCCAATCGGATGGATAGGGTGGCGTACAAAATGAGGCAACAACTGAGGAATGGGGGACATGGAAGAATACAGAACCAGTCTCTTGTCTCCTCTTCCTCCTAGACTCTACTGTTTATCTTCTTCCTCAAGTTCCTTCCTCTTGTACCCAGATTCTCTCTTCTATATCCTTCTAGTAACTTCTTCCCGACACCTTAATTCCCTTGCTTGCTGCCTTCCCCTGATTCTATCTCTTATTGTATCAGATATTATTACCTGTGCTGATTGATTAGGAGTTGGAGTGATCTAAGTTCATCCTCTAGATCGTGTGCTGCTAACAGATGGCGAGAGGGCACGTCGTCCGGCGGCCAGGGGTGGTTCTTGCACCAGCACCATCTCCGGTGATGGCACCTTTCGGGCCCTTGCTTCCACTGGTGCATCAGCATCACGCACACCATGCTGCTGCTGCGGTCATATGGTGCACCCGTCAGAAACCATGCTGACGAACCCGCCGGCAACAGGTCCCAGCGCCAGACAGAATAATTCCATTTCAGGAAACAACGTAAATGTATGTATCGATTATTAACTTATGGAGATGCTACTAATCCATGCAATAACACAGTGAGTACTGAACGAAAAAAAAGAGAACTGAAATTTACATACATTTTCCTTTTTATTACTCTTGGTTGCCACGAGATCTTTTTAGCATTTCCCCTGTTTAGATTATCCGAGGATTGAAATTTATTTAGTTTCTTGCTTAAATTTATTATTGCTGTAGGATATGCTGTCTGTCTCTATCTGTGTCTATGCTCTCAGTTTGTAGTTTGTTTTTTGTTACATCTTCTCACGCACTCAAGACACATTTTTTTTTTTTTTGAGAAACACAAATAGAGCTAGTTGTTCCACTCTGGGCCAGCATAGCGCCTATTGGGCTTGGCCAGGTGCTTGGGCCTTGGAGCTGCTTCAGCTTCGGCCTGACTCCTTGCGCCGTCTCCTTCCTTCTGTTTCACCGTCAGGCTATAACTGGAGTCTTCGACGATCACTTTTTCTGCACATAGTGTGTTCAAAATATATTAATTGACTAGAAAACAGGCGCGGCGTTGCCGCGCGCTTCCCTGTGTCAGGATAGTCTGTGATATGTCAAGATGATCAGTCTGTTGCCTAGCCTCGTGCCTCAACGAGTTGGAGCAAACTGACCCACGGATATTTGTCACGTTCGAAATAAGCCGCTGATGTCTTGTTTGGCGCATATGCATGAAACCAAGATCAAAAGTATAATAACAGTTTGTTCAATAATAAGAAGATATAAGATTCATTTACACTAATTACTCATATTCAGGCATAATTAAATCATGTACATTAATTACGCATATTCAGGCATAGTTCAATCATTTTCCATTATCAACGCTGAGTCCTTTCTATGTAAAGGCGAACTTATGGCCTTAGCTAGGTTTCTAGCCATCACAGATCATCATTCAAACAAAAAAAAGGTCCACAAAACATGAAGTTATAATACGAGAAATCACATTGTGAAACATAGGCTCCCTGTAAAAAAACTATTGGCCTAAGAAAAATCACGGAAAAATAAGACAGGAGGATATATTGAGCAAATGTATTACTATGTTCTAACAATTAGATATATATTCAGCAAAGATAGTACTATGTTCTAATAATTAGTATCGTTGTAGTAGTCATATTGTAATTTAGCTTGCCATCAAAACGTCTATCAGTTTTAATTCTACTGTGCCTCCGGAGTCTGGAACAATCATCAGAACTACGCATAGTCAAAACTGGGACATAGCAAAAAGGTAAACACCATCATAATTTGACGAGATTTAAGACATTCTTCTAGAGAAACACAACGGTATTGATCTCGGCATTAGTATCATAGGAACATACAAAGGTGATCCAATACAATATGAGATGGCATATAGTGAAAGTGACGATTTAGCAAAGCTTTCATATGATCCAATACAAAAATTAACATGAGTATATAATCAGTAGAAAGGCAAGGTAATTCCATGGTATTGTGTTAGTTATATAAGCAATTTTCATATAAACTCCAGAATCTCAAAGTATCATATAGTTTATTTGAAATTTTGAAAATGGGCAACAACAGTCATAGACGTAGTTATTTAAGACTACAAGCACATGCTTGGATTTTAACCGGTGGCAATAAACCTTTGCTTGATCTAGTTTGTCAAATATTATACGGATGCTAATTGAGATTGGAAGCATGAATATATGAAAGTAAATGATTAAAATACTTCAATATGTGAAATGGATCTAGACGGAGAAACTAAATCACTAATGTTGAACATTTGAAGATATGACAAGTTGATCCTTTTCTCGGTTGAATGCACTATATTGGTACCAAGAAAAGCAGAGTATGTAGTTGAGCAGCAAGGAAATCATGTTTGTGGTATGTATCAAGGGGCATGAGAGAGACTGTTATAATATTTCTATAGGTGACGAAACCTGCGAAGTACCAATGTAATACGAAAAATCCTCTTCCATTTTTTCGGCTGAGCAACATGACGCATGGGGATGTTCTCTGATGCTTCAGTTTCCATCTCATACATATGTTCTCTGACCACTCCATGTTCCACGGCTGGGTTACCACACCCATTAGTGAAGTACTGATAGAACATATGGAGTACTATACAAGCGTATGGTCACATGCCACCGGACGTGTCCGGTCGCAATTTCGCCACTCTAGAACCTCTCTGTACTCGATCGGACGCTGATGTCCTGCGTCCGGTCGATTTGCCGCCAGCGTTCGATCAATACCGAACGTGTTGCCGGGATGATGAATAGAACCATCGGTGCGTCTGGTTACTTGACTGTGCAGTGCCTGGTCGCTGCTGCTGATGCCTTCTATTGCCGAGCCTCTTGATCGGAGCGTCCAGTCACTATACGCCAGCATCCGGTCATCTCTGTGAGCTCGTTTCTTCACGATCTTGCATCTGGGTTGGTTCCTATCTTCATGCTTTGGACTTTACTTGATATCTTGGGTCTTCTCTTGTGCTTCTAAGGTCTTGCTTAAGGTGTTGATCGTGGGATCATCACGTCGCCTTCGTCCAAGTCACGTCTTGCACCCTATTGGGCTACAAAATAATCATTTGCAAATTCATTAGTCCAATTTGGTTGTGGTGATCATCAAACACCAAAATCCAAAGTAAATAGACCTAGGGTTCATTTTCCTTACAGCCCCCACCCGCACCGGGATGGCCAGGAACGACGTGCCCACGGCGCCCGCGCTGGGAGGAGGGAGGTGCAGGGGAGGCTAGGTCGAGCGCGGTTGCGCCGCACAGCCTCGGGCGTCTCTCTCTCTTCTGCACGACGGGCAACCTCTCGGGATGGTTTGCGAACTTTACGGGTTGATGCTCGAACCGACCCGCAATCGGACTGACCAGATCATCTGATCGCTCGATCCAATGGCTAGCGGGCTAACGGGTGATGTGGCCCTATTCGTTAGCCCGCTTTTGGTGCAGGATTGATTTATAGAGATACCTAAGATTGTGCTTTAGACAAGAAACATCCGCTACTTCATAGATGATTTTCATCCATGGTCAAATCTAACTTTTAGAAGCAACTGACTCTGCCCAAGGGCCCCTAGAAATTTTGAGGTGTAGGGCTGAAACCACCTCTAGAAATAGATTTTTAGAGACATGTATTTCTTGAAAAAGGAGGTATGTCTTGGAACCATTCTTTAGAGGTGGTTTTTTTTTATCAAACCATGTTAGGTTTATTCCCACATCGGTAATTGATGGTGGAGGAGCACAACATATAAGGTGGGGGCAGCCCTCACCTATTAGGCTAGTCTTTTGGGTTGAGTTAGGCCCAAGGCCTGGGTATGTTGTGGGCTCCGGTGGACTTGGGCCTGAGGGGCGCCGACTCGTGGGTATAGCGAGCTAGGCCGGATTCCGCTGCGCACTCTAACAAGCCACACCTAGGAAAAAAAACAAGACAGTGAACGAGGTGTCGATGTGTAAGTGATGAGTGATTATAAAGGAGATAATCAGATGTTTGGTTAAGTGTGTATGGGACTAATCGAGGTGTGAGTTGTGTATGCAACATGTCTCTTGGCTTGTAGATGTGCATGGTGTTGAGCGTGAGACAATCGACTGCAATGGAGAAGGTCAAATAAGAGCCCATGTGTGATGGACCGGCAACGGTGAAGGACAGACGCGAAGGCTTGGACCGAGGGACGGAGGGCCGGAGGATGGACTGGGGACGGCTAGCACTAGAACTTCAATAGCAAGCAAGTGAAGGGTGGTGATGAAGACGATGTTGACCAAAGTCAAGGCGGGTGCGCAAGCACTTGGTGATCCATAGGTCGAGGACGAGCAGGACACGTGTCGATATTGTGGAGAAGGCATAGGGGCTATGCAACTCCATTGGTTTGGTGGTTTTGGCCTCAAAACCGCGAACGACACAGGTTTGTCGGTTTGGGCCTCAAAACCAGTCAGTGGTAGATCAAAGGACAAGTGGCAGCATCATGAAGCATGTGTTGAGGTGAAGCAAAGTCATGAAGACGTTGGGACTGTCGGATGCGCGATGAAAGAGTTGGATGGTTTTGCCCCTCGGGTGTGTATCCATAGTAGGGGTGATTTAGTAATCACTCATGGCACTATATATTAGATGTGGCTGGTGTTAGTGGTATCTTTACAACCCTAATTTCATTTCTATAAGCTTAGCCAAGTGCTTAAGGAGAAAGAGAGAGGAGTAGAGAGAGTTGGGCACCTCTTGCTCTAATTTCTTCACTTTTTAGTGGGAGGGTGAAGAGAGGTGGTTAGCCATGCTCTCGTACATGATATTGTGATGCAATCCATTGCTTTGAATCCAAGTCAATTTCGTTCTCTCCCAACTGTTCTTGCGTTTTTCCTTTTTTGAATTGTCAAGCTATTAGGTCACGGCTTGGGCTAGTTAATTCTAGTTTGTAAGGGTTTTTGGTCAGGCCTCATCCTTCTGATTTTGTTATCATGGTAAACTTTTTGTTTCATTCAACCCCTCATGGCTCAGGCCGGAGTGAGGTGGTGGTGTTCATGTAAGGGGCCGATTCTTTTTTCCTCCCTATAATACAAAGATGTGCAGCTGTGCATTCGAGAAAAAAAAGAATTGTCAAGCTATTTTCATGGAATTTTGTTCTTCGGTTTTTGACTGCGATTTGGGGGCAGATTTTTGGGGAAAATCAGTGCTAGGACATGTGGGAAGATATTTTGGTCATCAATGCATTGAATCCTTCACGAGCACTTTCGATTTTGAGTTTTCCCTAAATTTCCCACCTCTTAGGTTTTCTTGATTTTCTGAATTTCGTGAAAAGTTTCAGTTTCCTTCTATGGTTCTGTTTGGTTTATAGTCTAACCAAAATGATGTGAGGTTGTCATTCAATTTTCAGTTCAGTTGGTATTCTGCTCAGTTGGCAATCTAAATATATGGTGATTGTGTGTGCTGCTCTGTTGGCAATCTAAATACTGCATAGTTGTGTTTTTCATAGTAGTGGCTCATCAACTGCAATACAGTTGAGAACTTCAACATCAGCTCAGTCCTTTTCTTTCTTATTTTTTTGAACTCAGTCTGATTGTGATCTCTTTGTTGCATAAGTTCTTCAGTTCAGTCTGGCTCTGTCTGTGCTTTGTGTCAGTTCAGTAATTTTCGTTGGATCTTAAGTTTCTTTTTTCTGCAGATTGATCTACTCTAGTTTTCTGCAGAGACAAATTTTTTTGGGAGGGATACACTGCGGTTTTCAGTTGTCAGTAGCAGCTACAGGTTGACTTCAGTGAGTGAAATTCTGTACTGCAGTTTGATTCAGTTTTCAGAAACGCAGTTCAGTCACCCGGTAGTAGCAAATATTCAGAGTTTCAGTTTCTGAATATTATGATGTTTGTGCAATTCGGATGGTGCAGCAGCATGCCTTAAATTTGTGAAGTACTGAAGTGTCACTTTCATGCAACAATCAATACACTATTCAAGTAATTTGAAGAATTAGTTTATTCCTAATTCATGATCAAGTGAACATGTATCTGCACTTTGCTGCTGAATTTTTGTGAGCTGGTCTGTCATAGTTTACAGCAAGTCCTTGAGAACTTTGTGAATTGTAGTTTTGCTTCCACGCTGTTTTGAGAAATTCCTAATTGTTTCTAGGATCAACATATCACTAGCTGACGTGTGTGTGACCTTGACAATTAGAAGAGATGCATGTTGGATTATAATCGGGATCTAGACCAACTTCTTCTCGGTGAAGAATTTAAATCGGCTACCATTCACCTCCCCTGTGATCATTTTCGGTCCTTCAAAGACACCTCAAAAAACATTTTCTATAGTAGTAATCACACATGCTCTTACTTATCACGAAATCCTTACTCTTTTATGGATTTATATATACGTGGTCACTCTTATACTTTCTAGCGCCGGCTGCACGAAACAACCGGTTCTGGCGCTGCACTGCTAGGAGCAGAGCACCTGCTGGTGGATACTGCAGCATCGGCGCTCCCTGCACCTTTTTTTTTCAGAAATCAGCAGGGGTTTTGTTAGTATATATCATAATATAAGATAAGAAGCAAGCAGAGTTTGCAAGATTTTTTTTCCCGAATGGACGACAAAGCTATGCTGCGATTTTATTAAGCAAAGAAAATAAAAAGACAAGTGTCAACCTAGTCTTTTTAATGAAAACCAGGCCCGAAAACCACACCACTGGGAGAGTGCGCCACTCATCATGCACACAACTCTGAACAACTATCAATTTCACGCCACTACTTGCTCAAACCTAAGTCAACTTGGTTGTAATGGCTCAACTAGTAGCTCAACTGCACTAACATCTCTGGCTAACAACTAAAGCAACTCAGAACACCTATAACCAACTAGCACAACAACTTTCTCTGGCAACTAACACCAACCACAACTAACAAACTTGACACGTTGCTGAACACCACTGAGCATCATTCGGTCAAAAAAACACCACTGAGCACAACTAACAAACTTGACGTGTTGACGAGCACCACCACCAACACAGCTTGGAGCACCACAATGGCGACAAGAAGAGTGCAACAACAGGGCTGGAAAAAAAATCCTAGCAATGCCTTCAGGAAGGAAACGACGTCAAAAGCACTGACAATGTAAGGTGGATTGCAAGAGTTTATTACACACTACAAAAAGAAATATTAAAGGCACAGAGATTTTCTAATCTATCCATGGGTGTCCATAGACAGTTGCATTGCCTTTCTACGGCGATCTCTCCTGTTTGGCTAAACATCATGACTGCAGGGTGGTGAAGGTGAACCCATGGAAACATGGGCGCAAAACGGAATTATAGCTGGGGACCGCCGAGCCATCCCTGCACCGACGGATGTGCCCCCTTGCCACAAGCATGCTAGGCAGGGGGCTTGTTGCACGACGGGGTAAACTGCCACTGATGTTGGCTTCATTCCGGCCCTAAACGTCGACATTGCCTGCAAGCAAGCATTAAGCCAAAATAGATGATAGTCATATATGCTGTTACGATCTAGTTGCACAAATCAGCTAATCTTAACAAGTCTCAAGTTCCTTTTTGTTTTACAAAAATCTAAAAGTTCTTGATGGTCGAATGATGTAATCATCATGCATGTATATACTGCAGTCTGACGACGCCTGCACTTCCTGATTGATGATAACTGACGAAAAATTGAAGTTATGCGCGTTCATTGTTCAGACCTGAATGTGCTGTTGCAGTGACTTCATGTACCGGATGGTTTGGTCCAGAGTTGAAGCTAGGTTGCTCTAAAATGTTATAGAGTAGACATCATACCATTTAATTATGAGTTTATGACCAAAGTAGAGTACAATTTGTGGTGTGCTAGTGTATATACAGTAAAAACTCTGATGAAGGTCACAAGATGGCATATCCCCTTGTTATTACTATCATCATCAGTCAAAGTTGTCCGATCAACATATATAACACTAGTATCATTTACTTGTAGTAGTCCTAGTATTGTTCTTACGTTGTCGCATCCTGGAACGAGCTGCTGCAGGGTCTTCAACTTCTCCTTTATCTTCCACCGTCTTCTATGCATATGCAAATTAAATGCACACATGCATGCAGCATGCTACGTGAGTGAAAGTTAAATTAAGCAACAGTAGTTTATATATAGATTATAGAGAGCAAATTAAGTTGATACACGTACACACACACACTGACACACCACACACATGCACCTTCTCTGTCAGGCTGTGTGCTTCAGCGTGGTGATGAGACCTCCTCCCTCCCGTTGATGATGTTTTCCTCTTCTCCTGTCAGACGAGACGACGCAAACAGCTATCAAAACGACGACTCCGGAGAATACTGAAACTTATCTGTCAGGCAGACGACGACAAGCACACCCAGCTGAGACAGTTAACAAGAACAAGTAATAATTAACTAGTACTTATATGGTTGGTACTGCACCAGCACACGGAGGACTTCCTTCCGTCGTCACACTCACCTGCAGCTTGTGATCCTTCGACTCCTTCCTCGACGGCACCATCTGATCATCATCCACCCAAGCGCGTCTTCCGGCAACGACGTCGGCATCATCACCGCCGCCAGCGAACTCCTGGCCGCAGACGATCGGGAAGAGCCACGACGCCATCTCGGCCTCGGATGGCGGTGGTGCCAGAATCTCGGGTACGGGTACCACCGCGACTGCCCGCGACGACAAGGTGGGGTTGCAGCAGCTGGGCTGCCCCTCCATGATGCCGCCGCCGCCGGCTACGGCGCCGGCTCCTCGCCACACCAGCTCAAAGAGATCATCACTGCGATCGATTAAGACACACGTCATATATAATTAAGAAAGCGCAAGTAATCTTTGCATTAATTTTTCTCCGACATCTATATATGCCTAGCCTAGCTGGCCCGCTGTGCATGCTATGATCAGTTTCAGCCAAGAGAAGAATTTGCAGAATGTTAGCTAGAACGTAACATGCGGCTAGCTAGCGTGGCTAGGATAATATATATAATAAATGGGATATAGTGCGTGCGTGGATATATGCATGACGACTGTGGGGCTCCTAGCCGCACACGTACGACGAGGAGTGGCGATCACCGAACAAGCCGAGGAAGTCTTCTGCGCCACCGCTGCCGAGGTCTGTGGAGCAGTGGCACCAAGCAGAACCGGAGTCCTGCTGGCAGCTCATCGTCATCCATGGAGACCCGAAAATGAGGAAATGGCAAAGTGACAAACGAATGCGCCGGCCACGCGTCATATATACATAAAGCATGAACACGTTCATCACAGCAGGGTCACCCATGTAACACAGAGTCCTTACACAAAAACTTTCATACACCGGAAGCCTGGAACTGACGGCAGATATAGGCGGCTGACATCTCACCCGCGAGAACCTCCGCACCCCAAGCGGCGGCGTTACCTGGGGTAAGGATGTCGCTGTCGGACTTCCCCGGCGTATAACCCCGGCCAACGACATCAAGATTGACGTCACCACAGCGCGAGCCTACCGACATCAAGGCAGCAAAACGACAAACGGATGCGTCAATCAACCGACAAAAGTCATGACGTGTCGGAATGAGCACGTTGAAAATGACACTCTGTCAGCGTGCCCGTTCTCGAACAACAACGTCGATCAACGCAAACCAGCCAACACAGCCTGCACGCGGGGATTGCACTATAGTACATCGCGTACTTATGTGCATCAAAGGGCCACACAAAGCCGAATCCTCAGAGCCAGATCCAGGCAAGGCCATACACCCGCGCGAAAGCGAGGGAAGGAAAGTGTCCTTGCAACCCGAAGAAAGGAGAACGAAGAAAGGCTTTATGCCGCCGGACCTACCCTACCGACACCTCGATCACGAAAACGGAGTTGCACTAGGTCAAGTCCCATGGGTCGATCCCCGGGCGGGGCCACACGACTATGGCATTCGAACAATCAGATAGGTGGCGGTCATGGCAAGACGGCGGTGCGCAAAGGAAATAAAATCAAAGAACACGAGCCGAAAAGAACCCTTTTATTTATTTCTAAGACCCTAGGTACATCCTAAGGCTCTTAACTACCGCCGTGGAGGATATCCTTCACATTCACGGCAGCCACGACGGCAGCCGAAGCGGCGGCGAAGTCGTTGACCAGCTCCGCCCACTTCTCCTGCTCGACGTGCTCCAGAAACCCGGGTGCCACCCAGCGGAGGTCCAGCCCGACCCGCAGCTGCATGGCGACAAGGGCAACATCGGCCCCTTGCCGGATTCTTGCCACCACCGCCCGCTCACGGTCCTCCAATACGATGAACTCCCAGAGGCGAGCCGCCTTTGCCTCATGACGGGAAGCCGCCAATTGCTCCTCCAGCGCTGGCAGCAAGATGACACGAAGATCAGAAGCTATGGACATCACTCAAGACATCAAGACGAAGGAGACCCTTACCCATGATGCGGGCCTGGGCGTCGGTGGTCGCCACCTGTGCGACGACGATCTCACTCTCTGAGGCGACGAGGGCGACCTTGGCGGCATCAAGGCTGAGCTCTAGTCGCCTCGCCTCATAGGCGGCCATAGAGTACCGCCGGTGACTTCATCCGCCTCGTGGATGAGTCGGTGGAACTCTCGACGGTCGCCCGAAGACGAGTTCGGTCCCGCCGCCGGTGAGGTCATGACATGGGCAGCACCTGCGGCTCCTCGTGATGCAGCATGGGAAACAGCCCTGGGGAGCACACACGGTCAACATAGGTCAGCCTCAAACTCAAGAATCATTTGAATACTCACCCCCGTTCGCACAGCAGAGCTCGGAGACGCGGCTACATACCACTAGCCTCCGGTGACTCCTCCCGTGGCTGCTTGTCGCGATCCATTCCGATTGACAAAGAAGGGACTACGAGCGCGCAAGAGCAAGAACAAGGAAGTGGCGGAGCAGGCAACTCAAAACAAATGCCTCCCTCGCCGTACCACTCTAGCATATTTATAGCCACTGTGGACACTTAAGACGCACGCACGCACACTCACATTTACTAACTGCTTGGGGAATCTCGAAGAGCAGGTGAAGCGATCGAAGGGAAGGCGGAGCGACAGTTGCCCATGCAGCGGCGTGAACTAAGTAAGCCTTGCGCATTCCCACTCTTTCCATATCATTTCAATTTACGCGCCCGCATTTCGCGGCGCATGACTGCTCATGAGTGGGCACAATTATGCCACGACATGACCGGGGAGGCCAACCGCCCCCTGAGATCGTGCGCAGAATGACCCACCGCGTCTACAACCTCGTGTCGTACCTAGGAAACCTTCTCTTGGGCCGACCCTTAGACGGGTTCGAGGCCACGAAAGAGGTAGGGGCAGGACGATATGGGACCCGACGGCTCTTATAGGTGGTGCGGAAACTCACGACCATCTCCTCCTGTGTTCAAGTCATTCGCTTCGAAGTCACCCAGGATGACCCCCTCTATGGGGGAGGCATCTTGCCCTCTGGCCGCTGCGGAGGCAGTTGGGGACTGACAGGCTTGATGACCAATGATCTATGGAACGTCTCTCGACGGGGCACAGTCGAACTCCACGTCGATTAGGGAGGAGATCAGGTCCCACTCGAATTACCCATTGACCTAGATGAGGCGCACCGCTCCGACTGCGTGGTTACAATGGACAAGCCTCTTCCCGCGTGGGGCGAAACCAAATGTGCCAGTAACCGGGCATTACGACCTCTCGGGGTCAAAAAGGACGTCACAGAGAAAGGAGTCGGGTCCATGCGACCCCACTAAGGATTGTGGCCAGGCCACGATCGGCTCCTCCTCACGTCCTAGGTCGCTGACCCATTATCGTCCTAGAATCTCACGAACCAGTGGAGGCTGGCAGCCCCACTATGAGAGATTGACCAGATCAATGGCTAAAGGACTCACAAAATCACCTCTGCAAATAAGGTGCTTAAACTCACATGGATCACACCCCGATTACGCATGACAAGGGATGCTTTAAACCCAACCGGTAATCCTCGGCTGACGAGGGCATCCCGTGTAACACCCCAGTGCTAAGCTTTGCATTTGGCACCTGCATTTCATGAGCACAAGCATCATCCAAGCATTCATGAACATGAGAATATGAAATTCCATCTCATTCTTAAACCTTATCACATGAAATGTTGATTTTATATATATGCTTATGCTTGCAATCATATATGACCAATGTATGAAATGGTTGTAAGGGCACCAATATACCTTAGACACATCTAGAATGGTGAATGGAACAACTATTGTATTCATGGCATGGACCAATTTTGCTTCTAAGTGTTGGTGTACTTTGAAATGTCATTTTCATGATGCTAGTTTGACCAAAGTTGAACAGTAGCTTAGAGTGTTTGCATGGCTGTGTGAACTAAATAAAAGTTGTAGTTCACATCAAGGGTAACAAACTTTATTTAAGGGTCATGAGCTGAATCAGTGTCTAACTTAGTCAAATAGGGCTCACAAAAATCAACAAAATGTTGTTTTGAAACTTAGGAAATTTTGCTAAGTCATGTGCTGACTACAGTTTCAAAGTACTCTACTTTGGAGCTTTGTAGTTTGAAAACCGTTGGGTTAGGCCAAACTACTTTAAGCATTTTTGTAGTACTCACTTAGCTCTACAAATTTGATTAAGGAAGTTTTCAAAAATTCACCATGGATTAGGAGTTATAGAGTCAGGTTCAATGGCGTCTGAATCGGCGTCGCACGCGTGTTGTGGCTGACCGGCGTAGGCCGCGCGCGCTGCGTGGTGGCCGTACACCAGTGCCGGCTCCATCGGTCAGGCCGACGTGGGCAACAAAGCCGCGCGACGCCGCTGCCCTCCCTCGCTCGCCCACATTCGCGCTCCTCTGCCTCACTTCGCCTCTCTCTCGCCGCGCCAGAGCAAAGCTGCCACGCACCGAGCCATCACCACCGAGCTTCGCCGAGCTCGCACGCCACCATCGCAGCAACATCCCCGATAGCTCGCGCACACCGCTCGACCATTTCCCCCTCCACCTCGCCGACCACCCATCGCCTTAGTCTGAGCCAAGGTAAATGCCTAAGGGCAAGTCCGCCATTGCCACACCCTCACTGGAGTGCCGCTGAGATTGCACTCACTGTGGTCGTGCTCCACTGAGCCATCTCGCTCACACGGTCCTATTGTTAGGGATAGTCTAGGGTTATGGTTGGGTCACGCCGCTTGCCGTTGAGCCAACGCCAGCACACCGACGCCGAAACGCCACTGCGCACCACCGTGCTCGTGCCGCCGTGTAGCCATGCACACGGCCAAGTTTCGCCGCCGCTCCACCCTGACCTAATCCATGCCGTCGCCGGGGACGGCCGGAGCACCACCATGCACCGCCGCTGAGCAGCCATGCTCGCCAGCAAGCTAGCTTCGGTGATCCTCCGAGCAAACCTAGGGTACCTATAGATGCAGAATAGGATGGGGAACACGTTGGTGCCGACCTCGTCGCCGGTGACCTCGCCGTCGGTGAGTTCTCACCGGTCAAAGCTAGCCCCTACCTCTATCTCTCTATCGTGTGGGGTCAGTTTACCCGTGGGGCCTAGTCGTCAGCGCCTCTGTGGTGTATACGTCGGGTGCACCTAGCATTTAGGGCTTAGTTGTTTTTGAATTATTTTCATAGATTTGAATACAAACTTCAAAAATTCATATCTAGAGCTAGGAGTGTCCAAATGAGGTGAACCAAATTTTGTTAGATTAATCATGAAGTGTACTATTTGATAAAAATATGAAATCTACTGCTTAGGGTATTTTTTTGGTAGAATTAAATTGAGCAAGATAAGTGCTTCTAAATGTGTTTATCTCTTGTAAATTAGATAACTTGAGCTAGAAAGGTGATAAAATTGTGATTCCAATTTTGTTGGTCTTGTGTTGACATGATATACCTAGGAAAAATATTAAACCTACAGTAAGTATACTTGAAATATGGTATTCATATTTAATCTTAATTAATTGCTAGTTTCTAATGAAATTAATTGGGGTAAGAATACATAACATATGATCATGCAAATTTTTACACAATATTCTTGTGCTTGGAGGAAAGTAAGAAAAATATTAAATTTGTTTCCTAACACTTTTCATTAGGCTAAACTATTTTTGTTAAAATAAGCCTATATAACTTGTCATTTTAGTAGAGATGGTTATACTTATCCAAATATCATGAAATTTATACAGTATATTATTAGGGTCATATGTAGGCTACTATAATATTCTCAGAATTTTTTCAGCACTAGAAATATTTATCCTTTAAATCACCTTGATATATACAGAAATTAATAAATGAAAATAAATAAATTAGTTGGGCTTAACCATGATATTTTATGTGGTGTTTGTGATGCATATAGCATGTTCATGTTATCAGATAGGTTTAGGAATGATTGGTTGTAGACAACTAGCTAATTATTGTTTTATAATTCACTTAGATGGTTGCATATGTAGTTTCTGTTGTGATAATAATTTCATGATGATAATGACCTTTTTTGTGACACTTGTTAATAACAAAGTTGTATACAACTTACTTATATACCTTGTGTTAAATTTTCATAGTCGTAAGCCTTATGGTTTAAGAATTATAGCTGTTAGAAGTCTGCTGTCAGAAATGCTTGCTCTCTAGATAGATCTGAAAGATTGAATTATTTAACCTAGATAACTGCTGAATCACATTAAGATGATTAAAATAAAGTTGTAGGAAATTTAATAAGATTTCCAGAATGTCCATGACCATATTATTTAGATGTGTATAACTCTAGTTATGGTCAAAACAAGTGGCTGCTATCTTGTAGTTCAGAAAATTGCTTAGATGAGAATTTATTTAGTTACTAG
Source organism: Miscanthus lutarioriparius (assembly GCA_904845875.1). NCBI lineage: Eukaryota > Viridiplantae > Streptophyta > Magnoliopsida > Poales > Poaceae > Miscanthus > Miscanthus lutarioriparius. The sequence goes on along the minus strand of CAJGYO010000014.1, from coordinate 19,550,455 downwards.
AGAAGAGATATACACATACTCAGTAAAATAAGATGTAACTTATTATCACCTTAATACAATGCTATTGAAAACACCTATGAGAATGCATTTCATCATACCCCACCATATCATACATGTTATATATGCATCCACAATATCTTATTCCATGACCATGAATATAGGATCGTCCGAGGGGATAACTCTTTTAGAGTTCAACGAAGAAGAAGAGAAGGAACAGCAGGAGACACCTCAGGCCGTAGCTCTAGAAGGAGAGGAACAAACTCTTGAGGGCCTCTCTGAGTGCCCGGATCATAGGCCAACCTCTTTCCTCAAAGGCAAGCCCTGGATCATTCTAAGTTTCCTATGTTTTACAAAACTTCACTTGAGTCCTTTTATGTTTGATGCATTAGGTGATAAGAGTTGAACTAAAACCACTTGATGCATAGGACTACCTTGTCTACATATATACACTTTTTACCATGTGTAGGTCTAGGATCGAATACATGCTTAGCCATACTTAGACCGGTAGAAGTCGGGTGATTTCTTGTCACCTATGAGATATAGGTGGATACCGAAGCACGGTTGGCTATATTTGCTATCATGAAAAAGAACGATGGGGTAATGTAAATAGAGGTCGGGCAGAGTCTATGTGTAGGTTGACTCATGTGAATCCGTTTGTGCCAATTAAGGACTGTACCGTTGTTGGGCGCTTCTGACAAGATTGAACGCATGCCTCTCACTTAGCTGGCCGGATAACTCGTTCTGACCACAAAGCTGAGTAGCTCAACTTAGGATGGGCCTCATTCTATAAAAGTGCGCACTCTGGATGGTAGTAAGGATGTGTGGGGAGCCAGACATGAGCCCATGGGCAGGCCGGGCCTGAACATCCTGGTAGCTGGTTGTCCCAGATTGTGCGGTGCTAGGCGAACCCGCGAAATGTGGACCTGAGTTGTACCAAAGGTTACCTAAGGTGACCGTTGATCTGGTCTGCCTGGGTTTGTGTTAGGAATAAATTCCTAGCTGGTTGTCCTTGATTGTGCTGCGCTGGGCGAACCCATGAAATGTGGACCTAAGTTGTACCAAATGTGACCTAAGGTGACCGTTGATTTGGTCTGCCTGGGTTTGTGTTAGGAGTAAATTCTCAGCTGGTTGAAATCAATTCGAATCGCCGTCTCTCTCTGATAGTGAGAAACTTGGCTAGTACCAATATCGTAGTAACTGTATTATGGAATGATTGTTATGATGAACATGGAATTATTATACCGGCTATGGTTACTATTGTTATGCTACTAAATGATATACCACATGTTTGGCACATGTTAGTTGCTAATCTAGAGATGAATAGCTATAATTAACTTGATGACCGAATTATAAAATGTATAGCTTAATTAATGGCTTTTTATGCAAAATGTTGTCAAGGTAGGTCCACTTATAAAGCCTTGCATAATTCTTGGAGTCACTTTATTTTTGATTTATGACGGGTAAGTCTAGCTGAGTACCTTATCATAATTAGGGTTTTATTCCCATTATTGCAGATGGTATAGTTTATCATGGCTATTGCAAGAACTGCTTTTGTCTCGTCATGGACGAGGAGTAAGCTCTGGGCAGGCATCTCTTATTAATCCCTCTCTTATGCTTTTATGGAAGTGTGATCATGAGCTGGCACTATATTTAAACAATGTTGCAGATGTTGGTTTCAAACTTTTAATTTGCTTCCGCTACTATCTTACCTAAATGTGGTTTGTAATAACTTTAATTCATACTTTGATGGATGAACTGTATTTATGAACTTTATGTAACGTGTGACATGTATGTTGAATCATGTACGATCTTGGTTGTATGTTGGTTGAATCGAGACCCTTCGCGGTCCTCGACGAACTACCAGATTTATATAGGCTCAAGTATGACAGTACGACTGCTTGCGGGCTGCCATTGTACTTGTGCTCTTATAAATTGGTCGGTTCTGCTACATCTTGGATCATGCCACCACCAGGGCAAGCGACCATGATTTAGCCACTATAGAGAGACCTCAAAGAAGTAAGCTGGAGGAACAATCGCAGGAAAGACGCTCGAGCAAGGGTCAACTCACCCACGACGAGAGTTGACAACCATCTCAAGGTCACGCCCCTAGACCTGCAAGCCTAGACAAGACCATGGAACTCAGGGGCTCGTAGCAACCTCAAAGCGAGCGAACATGGAAAAGAGGTCTCTCTTTCTAAATCTTAGAGACGGGCGTGGCCAAACCGTGTACAAAAAGACAAATCTAGAACCACCACACCGATGGCATCTCTAGTAAGCCCCGGGAGACCTTGCTACTGCCACGGAAGAACAAGGCAGAAAAGAACACCGTGCCAGCCTTCTCGTAGCAACACAACTCCTAGGGCACAAGAGCATAGGGAGAGGCACAGAGGTCACACCAGCTCAAGGACGCCTGAACGGGCACCCACGGGCTTTCACAAGCACCAACGGGGCACAGGTAGAGAGCCTCGGAGTAAGAAAAAAACCGTCTCACCAAGATGGGATTGCCTGATCCCCATAGTGCGTGCGCACCATGGGCATATCCTCCACTGCTCGTAATACTCCTTCAAGCATCAGCTGTTGGAAGGGGCACCGTTGGCTTCTGACCACCACAAGCGACCCCTAGCGGGTCGCATGCTTAGTGCCTCACGGTTCTCTCTTGAATTCTCTCCCTTCACCTCTTTCAAACTCAGCCTTTCAAAAAAGGCTAAATACGTAGACATGGTCGGAGGTGGTTCAAATGGCAAGATGGTCCCTATTTATAGGATCAAGGGTGGATTGAGCAGCCAGAGACCCCCACGACACGTGGCACACCACGGGAGGCCATAGCTAATGTCAGATGCCAGCATGAGGTTAGGGAAATCGAGATCCTCCTAAAGGTGGAGCCAGTACAGTGTCGTTGAGACCACTCGACCTTGCCTAGGTCATGGACCCTGATATGCAGCACACTGACACGGCAGAGCTCAGCAGTTGCGTACCACATCGTCAAGGCGTCCTGATAGGGCAGGACATAATAGCCACCTACCGCATTGAATGCACTAACCCACAAGGGGTCGAGCGACGAAGCTCAGAGAGGCCCCTATGAACCCACACACAGCGCATGCGCATCTCAACGCTTTCAAGATAACTTTGTGATCGCAAAAACGCTTGGGGGCTACTGTCGGGGTTATGATACCCCAGGTATCTCAAGGCACTGATTAGATAGCCGCTCGGGCGGCCCACGATACGCCAGCTAGTATAAGCCCAAACGATTGAGGCCCAGCTAAACTAAGCGGACCAGGCCAAACGCTAAGGCCAGGGGTCGCCATGACCCCTCCATCTGCCTCAGCCGCATGTTGCACAAGGACTTACGACCACTCCACTGTCCCGACCCTTAGGAAGAACAAAGAGAGATCGAGTCTAGCCAAGCATGCCTACTCTAACAGAAGCAGGCACACCGCACTGACCCTGCAAGGACCGAGGAGATAACGATCACCTCAGTCCGGTCAGATGCCATCCCTATGCCACACAGCAGAGACAAGACAACACCACCAAGCGGTGACGGCCAGTACGATGACCCACCATCCAAATATGGCTCGACGAGACACATGTATGACCCCACCCACTACGGGATGGGATCCACGACAGTGCCCTTGACTTAGAGGCCATCCAAGCCAACAGGGGCCATGACCCCAGAGCTCGGGATCGTGGCCACCGACTCCATAAGCTAACAAGACGACCAATGACCTGGGGGCGGCTACTGTGGCAGAATCGCTCGAAATAACATGCTTTCAGAGGTGCTCATCTTCCACTAGACACTAAGCACCCCGAAAGTTAGCTACATCGGATAGTTTCATCGAGCACACCCCATGGGAGAACTCGAATCAATCCACGTTTTACCTCCACAATCCAATAATGAGTACGAGCTTACAACACTTAGTCCATTTTATATAACAAGAGTTCTTGGAAATTATTTATTACAATACCAGGGTTCAGAGTGCGATAATTAAACAGCGGAATGAAAATAAACATCTAGTGGAAACGATACAAGGATCCATTTGTGCCCACCAAAAAAATCCTCCACACAAGAGCTACTCCTCAAGTTACACCTACAACCGGGTAAAATAAACCCTGAGTATACAATGTACTCGCAAGACTTACCCAACTAGTGGGAATAGTTTCTAGATTCCAAGGGGTATGATAGGCAATATGGGTTTGCTGTTTTTTTATTTGCGAAAAGCATTACTAGAAATACGTCCTTAAGATCAAGTTTAATTAGCAGTCATGATTACTTCATTAGCTAACCATTCTAGGTAAGCATCTGTACTACCTTCAAGCAACGGTTGAGCATTGAGAACCATTTTACCATGTTTTATATTCTAGATTTCAGTTCTTACTACGGTGCTAGACCATAGCCAAGTCGTACCGTCTCACAAAAATAGTGATTCATGAACCAATGTATCCCAGTTGGATACCCTAAAACACATGCCCCATTTGTACCCTAGGCACAAACAAAGACCAACCCATTCCACTCCTATTATGGGGTCTAGGTCCTCGTCCAAACTTGGACTCCAAGCACCCACGCTTTAGACCCGGTCTTAATATGGTGCTTAGACATTCACCTTTCTCCTGCCTCCAATCAGTCGATCCAGAAAGAGCTGAAACCCACGATAAGAGCATAACGAGCCTTCCCACTTCCATAAGCAAGTATGTGCTCAGGATAATAAGTCTGTGATATGACTACCATCCACAGTAATGGACGGTCCTCAATCGACATAGACAGGGAAAACAGTGTAACCAAGCTAAGCCCCATGGCCGTGGGACACAACTCGTAACACCTACCATAACCCATACCATATCCCTGCCCGGTCTCCATTTTTCTTTTCATTATTTTATCATGAGAGAAATTATAATAATCACCTATTGTGAGTAACGGCAGGTTACTCACGCTACCAAAAACCTAAGCATAGCAGCTACTCGAACCTGTACTAGTAGGACTCATAGGACAGATATATCTATGCATGTGGTTTTCATAAAATTCCTATAACGTAAATGCACATCACACACACACACATATATATATATATGTATATATATATATATGTATATATATATGTATATATATATATATTCAGTGATTATAAAAAATAAGGGTTATGCACCGGGGCTTGCCTTGGGTAGGAGCGGTGTCAACTGAGTCAGTCGGTGGTGGCTTTGGGACCTCTTCTTGCACGAGAATATCCACCTCGTACTCCTTGATGATCTCCTCAAACTCGTGCTCGCCGGTGGTCACGATCTCCGCTGACTCGTTCTCTATATGCATGCAATGAAGATGATGCAGCTATTTAGTATTTAGGCAATAACAACTATTAAAATAGGAATATGCATATAAAGCTACTAAGCTAACTCTAATGACTAAGATACTAAGCTAACTATCATCTTTACTAAGCAAAGTGTTGGGTTCAACAAACCAACCCTTAGCTTGGCAAATTAAGGATATATCTTTATTTCTACTAGTGATTTAATGTATATTGAAACAAAGAGCATTTAACTACCCTAATGCTTAGTCTATTCTAAGGCTACAAAAATTACAGTGAGCATATAATAATACAATGAAGCTACCATAAAAATTTCAGGACTAAAGCTATCACCAATTTACCACAAAAATTCCTATAATATTTAACCTAATAATATTAAGCACTCTTAAATGATTTAATAGCCCATAGTATCAACATGTATACTTATACATTAATTACACCAACAGATAGATCAAAATTTTATGAACCTAAGAAAATTTGTTTCATAATTTTTAGGCATCTACAAGATTTTATATTAATTAAACAAAACTGGCTCTCGAATAAAAATATAAAGCTATTTCTAATTCTTTACGAAAAATAGAAATCGAACTGGCCCAGCGTGGCCCACACGGCGCAGCACGCGCGCGTGCGTGTGGCCCACTGATGCGGCCCACGCGAGCGCCGACCCGAGGTGGGGAGCCCGCACGCGCTGGCATTTTTACAAAAGAGACCTCGCACATCTCCCAAATTACAACTAAGTCCTAACGCTATTTTCCCCTCTCTCAAACCTTCTCACTGAACCCCTGGCTTTCCTAGAATTCCCCCACGCGCACCCTTGGTGACTCAACGCACGGCGGCGCGGCGGGCGGTAACACAGCGTGGCCGCGCTGGCCACCTAGGACCTGCGCCGATCCTCCTAACGGGTCGGTCACCATCTCCGACCTGAGCGGCTACGCTAAGTGGTGGTGCAGGGTCACATGACTTGCTGGGGGAGGCTACAGCGGTGCGCAGCCATCCACGACGGCAGCGCTACTGTTCCAACGAGCTGGGGTAGCTACAGACCTAACTGGTTAGCGCGCGAGCATCAGGAGGCTACCGTGGACTAGGCCGAATTGATGGTTGGAGAAGAGGATGACGGAGAAGGGCTGGCCACATGCGGCCGAGCCATGCGATGGCGCACCATGGCGGCATGGTCGTGTCAGCGATGATGGGAAGGCGGTAGCGGTTCCTCTAGCATGCGCAAGGTGGAGAGGGAGGCAAGGCGAAGCTAGTGGTGCAAGTGAATTAGTTCTGGGTGAAGTGATGGAGGGCTGCCCTCGGCCATGGCTGAGCGCGGCCTTATTGGCATGGTGGCGGGGAAAGTTCCAAATTGGAGCTTGGCCATGGATGAAGTTGTGGATGCGCTGAATTGAATGAAGGTGATTGCTCGATGCTTAATTTGATGGCACGGCTCGACGGCGGCAGCAGAGAGAGAGAGACAGGGCGCGATAGGTGGGCTCAGCTCAGGCTCGCCATGGCGTGACACAGTCGACGTGATCGTGGAGGTATGCGCGTAGATGCTACGGACAAGCGTGCGCGTCCATGACCGGCATGGCCCACGCGGCGTAGGGGCATAAATGGCAAGGCGACGACGAGCTTGGTCCCGTGCGCGCGGCAGTGGTGGCCTCGAACCAGACCAACAGCGGCGCAGAGGTGCAGAGAGAAGCGCGGGCGTGATGGTGATGCGACGGCACCGGTAGCGGCTGTGTCGCGGCGTGGGGCGGGTCGGCGGTGCGGTAGCGCAATGAGGCCGGGGGCAGTACCGCTTGGCCGCACAAGCAGCAGGAGCGGCTCCACGCGCCAGTGGCCAGTGGCGGCCAGGCGACTGCCAGTCCAGAGCAGCCACGTCCAGCCACGCACGACAGCGCGCGCGCGACCAGCGCGGTGACACCGAGCGCCCGGGCTTGGTGACCATGTCCACCCGGTTAGCCAGCCCGAGAACATGTCGTGCATGCATTTTAAAGCTCCCATAACGACTAAACGGTTGCTTTAGAAACCAAACCATCTTCACCATGCTCAAGATGGCATGTGAGGCTACCAACCCGAGCTAAAACACGACACCACCTCATAACTCAATTTTTCAAAATAGATCGTCAAACATTGCATTGTCTTGCTGTTTATAAACTTGAAAATATTTTAAGTCCTTGAGCTGAATTTGATTCCAAGTTGCATCTCTAGGCTATTAGAAATGTTGGCTAGCAATATTATTTTTTCACAGCAAGTATTTCATTGTCATCTACAAAATTCATATTCCAAACTTTATTTAAGCACCACATATATATTCTATAGTATTTTTATTCAATAAAAATTGATTTTAAACCTTACTTGATATACATGCATTATTGAATAGCTTCTCATTTAACAGTTTTTACCGATCATCTTAGGTTAAAAATTTTATCCACACATTCCACCACATGCATTATCACATAGACATGATGCTCATGATATGTTTTAGTAATTTGTCTAGGGCGTAACACCGAGGGTGATACAGCTACCAACTCCTGTACGACGCCCTCGGGAGATCAAGAGGCGATGACGAAGGCCACGGCGAGCCCATGTCGCGCAGGACGGCTGGCGAAACACCACCATGCCGCCTCAACTGGCACTGTGGCACCACGTCACACCATGCCGTGACGTGGGCATATGACCATGACGACAGCCACGCCGCTACAAGAAACTTGTTAATCCGTGATGGATTTACAAATCGCCACTGACAGACGCAATCCGTGACAATGATTTTTTTTTGTCATGGTTGTGCACCAGTGGATATTCCCGACCCGCTAACTCTGAATCATCACGGTGTATGTTTTTAAATTCTTCGTACTCTAGTTAGCCCAAACAATAGGCCCACTATTAATATTTAATGCAAAGAAAAATACAAAATGTGATTGAAAAAAAATCAAACCTAAAAGACGATTTGTTAAATTTTTGTAACAAAATAATTTTGTTACTTTGTTACATGTATATGATGCATATAGAAATCTAAAAATATTCTCCAAACATATAGTGCGGATGGTAACAAAAAAAATCCACACATAAGCTGGTACGAGCAAAAGCACGTAACATCCAGGGTTTGAACCCAAGACCATACGAACCAGGCTGAATAGCTTTTTTTTTTTGAAAGCGTACCAGTATTAAAACCATAGGAAAACGGACAAATACACACAGTACAGGTACATCCTAGAAGGATGCAGAGAGGACAGCTGTCCCACACAACTTGCACAAAATACCCTATAAAAAGAGAAATTACAAAAAAGTCCTCCGAGCCTCAGTAGATCTTGACAGAGAAAGGACATCGGCCGGGTGTTGACACAAAATGTGACGCACTGTGCCGCACACACAGCAAGCCGAAAAGCGTAGCTTCAATCGGGTGCCCGGGTGCTTCGTGATCCGGAACGTGCCAGTCAGTTTGACCTGAAAGAAACTGACAAGGGATAAAACAGTTAAATGTCAAACCGGAACATGTCGGGTGAGACCAGACAGTTCCGTATATACGGCCCTGAAGCCACTTACAACGACATACAGCTATAGGAAGCTGTCTGCCAACAAGTTTATAAATCATTCGGCTAATCGTAGGATGGACATACGTAAAGATCTGATTGCCGAATGCATATGCATGGGAAGACATGTTTGAACAAGTGAAATTGATTATGCGTTAATGCATATCCAAGCTCAGCAATCCAGCCGAGTTGGGGTCCATGAAGAAGGAACGTGTAGATAAACATGATTAAGCCAATCTAAAACCTGCGTCTGCCGCACGACACCTAGTTTCGTCAAAAACTTAAACGTGATTAACATACATGAACCCACAACATGTGACAATCTAGATTAAGATAATTTGGCCATTACGAGCATGTTATCTATTTGCAAAGGTATTATGAAAGTAATGATCATTGAAGCTCGAATAAAACCATAGAAGAAGGCCGAACAATATCAATCTAGATTGGGCAAAAGTGTGTTACAAATATATAAAATATTTAAAACATGCAACACAGATAACTTGATGAATCTATTTAGATTTTGCCGTAATCTAATAGAGCCGATAACCTGCCTTGCTTCCACTAAGCATATTGAGCAAACGCTTTTGCGCATACGGTATCTACTCATAAACAAAGTATAAGCGAAGACTTCTTGATTGTCAAGCAAAGATCCGCCGCACGATCATTGAAAACAAACAAGACTACTTGCATCACGTTTAAATCCACCGCATGATACTAAACATGATAACAAGGTTGTCGGAACTTACGGAGGTCGACGGATCGATGACTCCTCTCTCAAGAACTCGACGACACGACAAAAGGACTCGAAAGTTGGCACGGGGCCGGTTGTATTGATTTGGTTGTGAACGCCTATTACAATGGTCGAGGGTCAATATTTATACCCTAGACGAAACACGAGTCCTAAAAGACTACGATTTACAAAGGAACTCTTAAACAAACTTGGAAACTACGATTCCTTGCCCCAAACTCTCAGAGTCCTTTATTATTACAACTTTCATCTTTTCGATCGGCTTTGCTTGCCATCTTCTCGCTTTCCCGAATGGAGTCACCACCTTCCGAAAGTAACCGACCGCACAAGCATTTAGCCGACCGCTTCGTTTTGTTTGCCGAATGTCCTTCTTCCCACATGCGGACCCACACCGCATCTTCCAAAGTCGATCAAAATCCAAAGTTAACACCATGCAAGCAATGTATTCTCGAGTCCCGTGCAAACACAACTTCCCTTTCCTTGACCAAATAGATCTTGGAAATCTCCTCCACAAAGGCTTCGGTAACATGTACGTATATATTTGCTTGGACGCATCTTTATTGGCTTGCATCTTCACTAATCACTACGTCGGCAACCAGGGATCGTATTATTTCCTTCATGCATGGACTCTTTCTTTAATCAAGAAGCTTCACGTCTCCATCCAAAGATATATTTGATTTATTTCCTTATGCAGCCCGGCCAAACAACTATTAAAATATCCCTTCCTCGTTAACTGATCTTAATCTTGCTGGCATCCATGTCAAGCATAGCTCGTATAGCACTTGGCCTCTCATCCTTTTCCATTTGCCTTGCGGTTGCCCAATAATGCATCACGTATATGTAACAAACAAGATGGTAGGCACATCGGAATCCGCCAATTTGTTTGACCTTTTGCTGCTCCCCATTAATTTCTGAGCATGAATGACTCCATCGTATATATCTCATCGGCTTTCGAGTCATGGTCATTATCGGAGATTTTCTTCTTTTTACGTTACCAGCCGCTTTCTTTCCAATTACCAAATTTTGATGTCAACACAGGCCCCCCTAGTTCGGAGTATGAATTTTCATGCTTCGAACTATTTCAATCTGATGGTCTTCTTTCGTGAGTCAGCGACATTTGATTGCAATACTTGGCCTTGATGATTTGCTTGGTATGACTGTTCATCTGATTTAGCCGATTAAGAGGTGGCCCCCCGAGTTTATAACTATAATCGGTTCTCAAATCACTGGTAAAGAGCTGAAGAATTCACTAGCAGCAGTATTACCTTATTCCAAGCCTCACCTATACATGTGAACTCTGAAGTGTCTATCACACCATCTTGGGTGGTTGAAGAATAGAACGGATTAGAATCCAGTCATCCTCACTTCTTCCTTTCGTAAAAACTTGGGTTTTTGAAAGATTTTAAAAATCAAAACACGCTTTGCTCCCCAAATGATTCTCTCAGATCGCTCGATTATGCATAGTTCCTTACCAAAACATCGTTTTGCTTCTCTTTATCCTACTTCTAAAAAGCTTATGTGGAGTTTAGGTGGGGATAAAATATGAAGCATGACTTACCTTGCATATATTGCAAGGTCAAATCCCGGATCCAAGGAGAGAAGTATCATACTCTTAGATCAAGAGGTGCATGTGTGTGGAATATTTAGTGGTTAACCTAATTCTACTATGCTTTCTGAAATATATTTCTCTCTTGTGGAATATTTTTGCGAGAACATGGGTTATTTTTATTCTCATCTCTTTTCTTTTCCCCCTTTTTTTTTTTTTTTACTTTGGACATCTTTTGTGTCCATCGTTTTATATTTTTGTATAACCCATGTCTCTTTTTACAACAACTTTTGAGAGAAATATTATCAAGAACTTGGAGCATTTATTCTAATAAAATCTAACATATTTTGTCTTCTCCCAAAGGTAGGAGCAGAACATTTTGAGATGGATGAAAAACATGTTTTATGCGTTTCCAAAGATAAAGCAAACATATATGTGGCGTGTACGTGATCTTGATCTTGGGAACATGACAAATCTCTCAACAAGGGTCAACAAGACTCGACAAAACTCAACACAGAGCAAGCAGCTTATGTGGAAGGTTTTTAATGAGACTAATATATGACTCTGGTAGGAAATTCAACATCATTGAGGAGACAAGCTATTGATTTTGATTTTGAATTTTGTAAGAAAATTTCCCAAGTACTTTACAAAAGAAGCAAGGTTTCTTTCATCATACCATATCTCATTCATCAACTACTTAGATAGCATGCTTTCCCTATAATAGATTGTTCACAAGTGACAGGAAAAAACAAGGAATAAAGAATATGCGAGCCAAGCATGGAAGAGTATGTACCTCACATCTCATATGTACATCTTTCTCTCGAGTCAATAAGTGCCTCTGCCGGATCCAATAATGACACTTTCACCGTATGCGTTTATCGGTCACGATCATCTGAATCCTCAGTATGCTACTCTGCAAAGGTCTTTGAAAATAATATTCTTAATCCTTCTTGACTTACGACCGATGGATGCAAGCACGTAAAGACATCATCGACTTAATTGGTGACTAGAGGGAATGATGATCCCGAACCATAAATGATGACCGGAGGGAAGATGCCAACGCAATCGCTCATATTGACATTCCCCATGAGCATACTAGAACGGCATAAGGATAGATGCCCTCATCAACTATACTATCATAGTGATTTATGAGGTAACCTCTCATGAGCCGATGAGAACTTGGACGGTCAGAGAGACGATCATGTGATTAGAACCACCTTTTTGCACATACAGGATCAGCTTGCCTTCAAATCTCGTAATTATTGACTCCGGTCTCATACATAAGGCCACCCGATCGAGAATGTTCTCGGCTCTAGCTCCATGTTTTCTTAGTATTGGCAACGTACATGCGCACATGGCGGCAAAGATCCCTCGGTCGTCTTGGCTTGAGACTTAGAACCAAGATGACGGACCTACAATCCACATCAAAGACAAGCGCATAGCCGATTCTAGAAATCTTATTATCCATCTTGCGGCGGCATCGGAACAATCGAAATCAAAGCGATCGGATGTTTGATTACTATGACGCCGGCAAAAAGGTCGAAGCGGGTGACATCGATACACTGAGTTCCAACTTTTGTTTGCTTCCCTCATACAAGATTCATCGAGCCGGATTCTTTCCATCCAGTTTGGTCGTTGCTAGCTTCAAATTATTTCATCCTCAAGGTGATTTAACCTTCTCTATCATCCGATGAGACATAATCATATAAAAGACCCCATCGGCTATCGCTTTGATACGTTGACTCCAGTCACCCTATCAATGTTGTTCGAGTACATTCTCGAGCACTTTTTCAATACTAGGAACCGATATCTTTGATGACTCGAAGCTATAATTATAATCGGCTATATCTGAGCCGGAGATAATAAGCACGAATATTAGCTTCTTCCCTGCTATCGGTTATTTGCTATCTGTGTGTGACTAGCCGATGCCAAACCAATGTGCAAATACCCACCGTCCTGGATGCAGACAATAAAGTATTCCGGCCACCATACTAATGCTATTAAATATGCCTCCCAAGTCGATGAAGCGCAACATCGCTTGGGCTTGGCTTGCTTCGTGAGGGGCGATGTCGTAATATTGCTTGATGACGGCCTAGATACACAGATGAACCAATCTGATGCTGCTGATTTTCTTCAAGCCGATATTCCTTCTTCAGGCTCTCTTAGGAAAATCCAATTATTCAGATGTATCGGCCAACACACATTTTTTACCTTGCCTTTCATGACCACTAATAGTAGCCGATGCTTCAAGGAATATTTAGTCGATAATTTGTTGCGACAATCTTGTACCGAGATAAAGCTTCAATTCCTCTCGTGGAACAACAACTCTATTAATATTTTCATTAATTGTGCGGGTCGTCCAGAGGAGCGTGCGTGATGGATGGAAATCTTCCAATATTTTAATCAAAATAAAATTGCTTTGAAAACCTTCATGGGATTAATGAGCCGATTACCCCACCTATGGCTTCATCGGTGTTGACTACTCCGGTTGTCTTGCATTGATATTCATGATTTTCTTTGTTGATTGCAACGAAGGACGTATTAGTTTCATATAGCCGATCGTACCCGTATCGGCTCCATATAGTCGAACGAGTGTTTAGAGCACCATCGACGTGTCCAAGCTTTCAAAACCGCATACGGTTCGGTTACTATTGAGGTACCTTCGCTAGCGGCTGTTTTACCCGACCTGACCACATCGCGTCTGCCAAGCCAGATGCTTCAGCTGAAATAGAAATTTAGCCATATTGGCCCCCAAGCCGATCTCTTTATATCTGTTCTTGGAATCGATGGAGGTGAGCAGCCCATGGAGTTCAGCTCAACGTGATGCGCCTAGACTCTTGGTTCTTGGTTGCTTGCAATAAAAGACCTCACTGGCTTTTACCGGTATGCATGCCGTCGGCTGTCATAAGTTGAAGCTTTCGAGCTTGACGATGGGTTTGGCATCCCCTTGAATGTGTGCAGCTCCCAAACCTGACTACCTCGGTGTACTTTTTACGACTGTTCGGCGAAGCTCGACATACTCGTGACAATCTGGTTGTCGCCAAGAAGTCGAAATTGGTGGCAGCCCTGGTTCAGCTATCCAATACCCTCTCGCAACGTGGCTAGCGCTTCTCTTTCACCTTCGCCGTAGCTGGTGCGGTTGGCAAATATGGTGCCCATGCTCATCCGAGTTTATCGAGACGATGTCCCATGCACTCAAAACTGTATCCATCATATCATCCATTGCGATGTCGACGTCTGCTTTTCTCCAGACCTATGTGCCGTTCACGTCATCCTCGACATGTTGTAGATGTGTCCACCACTTCATGATCTTGTGCTTGCACTTTGGAAACATCCGGTGGATCCGTCCGCCTTGTAAATAGGACCGTCTATTGCTAGGTTTGTTGCCGTCTTGCAGGGTAGTGAATAGGTACAAGTTGCTATTCATGCCAAGGCGCCGCACCATTCCTTTGCCGATATCCAGTTGGTAGAATTTATCCATGACTCTCCAAGCCGATATTGTTATCAACCAATACTCACAATGCGCATGGACACATCGACTACTTTTGTGGAATATCATATTTGCAACCTTATCCTAAACATGCCGCTCCAATATTTGAGTCATGTGGCCACCTTGCGATTTAAGTTTCACCGTCAATCGGCTTGTCTCAATCAATGTTTCTCCAGATACACCGATTACATCGGTTGTCTCCGTTGATGTGAGCGAACTATAATTAGGTCGACGTGTATATCTTGAGTGAAGCCCTATCACCATATCTCTTGAATGAACGTAAGCAATTATCTCTTTCTCCTTTGATATGTACGCACATGTACTACTCAGTCAAACAAACTTTGGTCCAGCCGCCAGAGGACAGGGAATCAACATGCCATCGGCTATCACTTTCTATAATCCTTTCCCCGTGTTCATCGACTAAAGTATAGAAGAACCTGGGCCGATGCTCTATCCAATCGGTATAGAAAACCAATAATTTGTACATGCTAGAGTAGTGTGCCAATGGATGGCTCTCGGTCGATAGGTTCTGTACCCAATGTCTATGTCCGTCTGCTAATCGACGAGGAAGCATATATGCATGCATACATGCCGATGTGCGCCACCGGGAGGACGGCAAACACCACGTGTCGGCTCATCGGTATGATGGAGCATCTTGGAGCTCATGGGATGAAGGAGCCCAAACCCTCCGTAATCTTCTTATGAGCGGCGTTCGGTAGGGACCCCATCAGCAGATAGCTTACCAGCTTGGGGGCAGAGTCTTGAACCTCAAGTATAGTAGCCGATCCTCCTTCATGAGCAGTTATTGACCCAAAGTCTTGAAGCCGATAGATGTAAGGGAGCAACCGTCCGAATAGATTACATACATTGGCAATCATCCCGCATACGTGTGTATGGAATCTTTGTAGTATATCTTTGTTTAGCTGATGCAACATTCTTTGGGCGGCAGAGTACAGCGGCGTCAGCTTTTGATCTTCTTGACTTTATCACTTAAAGTGTCAACATGTTGTTGGAAGTTTGTAACGGCACAACAGCAACCTGGCACACGTTGCTAGTAGCACCACACAAATGACGTGCAATCCCCTCCGTGTCAGGACCCTGTCTTCTCCCGTTAGACCGATCGGTTACTTTCTGATAATAAAATAACTCCATCATCCAAATAATCCATTAGTCCTCTGTTTTTTTAATCTAACTGCCGATGTTCCTTTTGACCGGAATCAACTTTCTGGAGACAGTGAGTATGATTAACGGCATTTTTCCTCTGATATTTTTCGTGCTTGAGGTATTCCAGCATTACATCCTGAATCTTGTTGAGGCTCCCGAACAGCAGTACGTGGCCTTGCAATTTTGTCATCTGGTTTCCTCCGTGGTATTTGACAATGATCTCAGGCTCAAGAAAAATCACGATCTTGGTTCACGTGAATAGATGAAAAACTGCTCACCGCCTTTAATCAGGATTGGTGACTTTTCAGGCGTAATTGAAATTGGCCTTAGAGTATGATATGTTGTTTGTTGATGCCACATGCCGAGGTCTTGATGAATAATGCTTTAATAGATGGCTGAATAAATACCAGCATCGTCCTTTTGTTGTAGATGAAAAATTCAGACTCTCCGTGATTTGGAAGCTAATAGAATATCCATAAAGCATCGACTTCCAATCGAACGATTATGGTCCCACCGGCGTGCCAAAAAGTGTGTTGACACAAAATGTGACGCCTCGCGTCGCACACACGCAGTTTAAAAAGCGTAGCTTCAATCGGTGCCCGGGTGCTTCGTGATCCGGAACGCGCCGGTCGGTTTGACTGAAAGAAACCGACAAGGATAAAAACAGATTAAATGTCAAACCGGAACATGTCGGTGAGACCGACGAGCCTCCGTATATACGACCTCGAAGCCACTTACAACGACATACAGCCTATAGGAAGTCATGCGCCAACAAGTTTATAAATCATTCGCTAATCGTAGGATGGACATACGTAAAGATCTGATTGCCGAATGCATATGCATGGAAAGACATGTTTGAACAAGTGAAATTGATTATGCGTTAATACATATCCAAGCTCAGCAATCCAGCCGAGTTGGGGTCCATGAAGAAGGAACGTGTAGATAAACATGATTAAGCCAATCTAAAACCTGCGTCTGCCGCACGACACCTAGTTTCGTCAAAAAACTTAAACGTGATTAACATACATGAACCCACAACATGTGACAATCTAGATTAAGATAATTTGGCCATTACGAGCATGTTATCTATTTGCAAAGGTATTATGAAAGTAATGATCATTGAAGCTCGAATAAAACCATAGAAGAAGGCCAACAATATCAATCTAGATTGGGCAAAAGTGTGTTACAAATATATAAAATATTTAAAACATGCAACACAGGATAACTTGATGAATCTATTTAGATTTTGCCGTAATCTAATAGAGCCGATAACCTGCCTTGCTTCCACTAAGCATATTGAGCAAACGCTGCATACGGTATCTACTCATAAACAAAGTATAAGCGAAGACTTCTTGATTGTCAAGCAAAGATCCGCCGCATACGATCATTGAAAACAAACAAGACTACTTGCATCACGTTTAAATCCACCGCATGATACTAAACATGATAACAAGGTTGTCGGAACTTACGGAGGTCGACGGATCGATGACTCCTCTCGAAGAACTTCGACGACACGACAAAAGGACTCGAAAGTTGGCACGGGGCGGTTGTATTGATTTGGTTGTGAACGCCTATTACAATGGTCGAGGGTCAATATTTATACCCTAGACGAAACACGAGTCCTAAAGACTACGATTTACAAAGGAACTCTTAAACAAACTTGGAAACTACGATTCCTTGCCCCAAACTCTCGTAGTCCTTTATTATTACAACTTTCATCTTTTCGATCGGCTTTGCTTGCCATCTTCGCTTTCCCGAATGGAGTCACCACCTTACAAGTAACCGATCGCACAAGCATTTAGCCGACCGCTTCGCTTTTGTTTGCGAATGTCCTTCTTCCCACATGCGGACCCACCTGTCATCTTCCAAAGTCGATCAAAATCCAGGTGTTAACACCATGCAAGCAATGTATTCTCGAGAGTCCCGTGCAAACACACAACTTCCCTTTCCTTGACCAATAGATCTTGGAAATCTCCTCCACGGTGGCACGGGTAACATGTAATGTATATATTTGCTTGGGCGCATCTTTATTGGCTTGCATCTTCACTAATCACTACGCCGGCAACCGAGGATCGTATTATTTCCTTCATGCATGGACTCTTTCTTTAATCAAGAAGCTTCACGTCTCCATCCAAAGATATATTTGATTTATTTCCTTATGCAGCCCGCCAAACAACTATTAAAATATCCCTTCCTCGTTAATCGATCTTAATCTTGCGGCATCCATGTCAAGCATAGCTCAGATAGCACTTGGCCTCTCATCCTTTTCCATTTGCCTTGCGGCTTGCCCAATAATGCATCACGATATGTAACAAACAAGATGGTAGGCACATCGAATCGCCAAATTGTTTGACCTTTTGTCTTTACCCCCATTAATTTCGAGCATGAATGACTCCATCGTATATATCTCATCGGCTTTCGAGTCATGGTCATTATCGGAGATTTTCTTCTTTTTACGTTACCAGCCGCTTTCTTTCCAATTACCAAATTTTGATGTCAACACCGGGGACACGCCCCGTACTCCTCTGACCGTGGCCCTGTACAAATCGCCGGCCGGCGACGAAGCAGATGCGCAAGACCACCCACCAACCAATCACAAATCCAAGAACCATCCCTCCACATCGGGCTGCCAGCAATCGAACCAAAGGTGGTAGAATCGCCAAGCAGCCGGCTCCTAAGCAGGGAACACCAAGATCTAGAATGGACGCAGCGTCAGGAACTCTTCCAGATCTAGAGCTCTCCCTCTTTCCGGAGCAGCCATCAGCAGAGAGGAGATTGTTAGTTGATCTCCACCAACGGCCTATTGGGCCCTTGGATTTACGCCCTAATCGGGGGCGCCCAACCCTAATATGGTTGGTGGGCCCCTATCGCATAGCACTATAAAGAGAGGTGGGGACTATGGCTCTAACTACGAGGCTAACCGGAGCCGCTGTGACCTACCAACAGCAAAACCTAACCTGATCTAAAGAGAGTGCTGCCAGCGACAGGAAGACCCACCAGCCGCGTCACCACCGGACAACGGCACCTCGCGTCACCGTCGCCTCTGTATCGCCACCACTACGCTGGACTCCACCGCGCTGAGCTCCCACGACACCAGCGTCCACGCGGCTGCGGCGCAACTGCGCCAGGGCGAAGTAGAGGAATGAGTTTCTCCATCTAAGTAAGATGTTTATCCCCTGATCTACATTTCTAAGGTACTATGTTCCCTTCAATGGTACCAGAGCAGGGTTGTCAGTGTGTAGATCTAGTATGGGGTAGAGAATTGAAAAGAAATAGAAGAGTAACAGAGGGTTCGATCTGGTTCGAATTGAAACCCTAACCCTAACCGGGTAAAAGAAAATGAAAAGAGACCGGGGGTTTGGCGGGTGTCACTCAACTGCCGGTCACCACCACCACTGCACGAGGAAAGGTGCCGCACCGCCGTCTGCGCTGGCGCACGGTAAGAAAAGAACAGAGCCAAGGAAAGGAGTAAGAAGAGGGACTCGGCTTCAAGAAGAACCCGAATCCAAACTCAAACCCATGAAGAACTCGATGGGGAAGATGAACAGTGACTCCAGTGAGTCAAACCCTAACCCTAATCCCCAATCGCAAGACCCAGATCTAGAAGGGGAAGAAGAAAGGGAAGGGCAGAGGCCTACCTCGTCGCTGTCGACACCGCCGTCGCGCGGGACGAACAGGCACACTGCCACTTCGCCGGCGCGTGAGAAGCTCTATGTGCGGGCGCCGAGGGCGCCGTCGCAAGACTGCTCGACAGCGGCGTGCTCAGCCATGGATGAACACACGCGTCGGCGAGGGGGCCTACAGCAGCGCCGTACCTCTCCGCCAACCATGGACGGTAGCAGCTGCTGTTCCTTGTTCTCACTTGGAGCGTCGCGGCTGAGAGAGAAAGAGAAATGGAAGGGGAGCCGGATCTGCTCCGGTGGCGCTAGTTCTCACCGCCACCAAGGCCGCCGCCGATGTCGCTTTTGGGCCAAGAGAGAGAGAAGGAGTGAGAGAGACTGCCCTAGGGTTAGGGGAGTAAGGCCGGTAGCTGCTGGTTTTGTCTCGCACGAAATTGATGGACAGCCGTTCGATGCTGATGGACGACCAGGGATGGCCGGGCCACTCTCGACCCAGGCCTGGGCGTGGGGAGCGCGGCTGATACAGCTGGGCGCGCAAGCTAGGCCGAGCTGCTGGGCCGCACGTTGATGTCGTGCGAAAGGGAGCGCGTGTGCGAGCTGGGCCTAGGCTGCGCAGGCACAGGCTGCGCGCGTTGCTAGGCCGCGTGCGCTGTTGTTGCCAGCTGGGCCGCGGGAAAAATTTCCGCTGCCAGGCTGAATGAATAGTAAACACAGAGTTTTGTTTTTATTCTTTTCAGAAGCAAATTTTGATAATTTTTTGTCTAGTTTAAATCTCTGTCAAAATTTGAATCAATGGGATAATTTTTCAGAGAATAGAGAAATTATAGAGAAATGCTTCTAAAAATAGATAATGAATTTTTTATAGTTTTTGCTGCTAAAGAAATGGTTTATTCTCCAGTTATTTTGAACCAACGTGATATTTAATTGGAGAAAAATAGATTTTGACATGATTATGATGATGTTATTTTCTGACTAACGTTGTTAATAACAATATCATAATTTTAATGATTTCATGCATTAATTCTATTTCTGCCCAACGGTGATATAGAATTAGTGTAGAGGACAATTGTATGTTTTAATTTTGACCAACGTTGGAACTAAGGCATGCAATTATTATTATTATTATGTTTATGTTCTCACTCAATATGAATTGTGTTTTAAGGCGGATACAACTTGATGGGTTGTATCAAAGAGATCCCCACTCTTAAAGGTGACAACTACACAGAGTGGAAGAAAAAGATTGATCTAGCCTTCATCTTTATTGAGGTGGACTGGATAGTCACCTCACCGTGTCCCACTGAGCCTGTGGCACCGATGAGGGAGACAAATGAGGCTGATGCCGCTTGGGCAACTAAAGAGAGGGATTTTGAATCCCAAAAGATGTCCTATAACCTTGAGCATAGAAAGTGGGTCACTGCCAACAAGAAATGTTTGGTTGTGATAAAGAACACGATTGAGCCTGAAATTGTGGGCTCAATCTTAGAGTGTGACACGGTCACCGAGTACTTCGATAGAATAAAGAGTCAGTTCACTGGCTCTTCAAAGACATATGCTACCCAGCTGATAAAGCAGCTGGTGACAGAGAGGTACTCTGAAAATGGTGGCATAAGAGAGCACATACTATTTGTTATCACTACGTGATGATGTGAATGTTGTATGTGATGATGGAAACGTTGCGTGTGACAATGAGAATGTATCCTCGTCTGCGGATGTAAACAGAAAACGAAAGAGAGATCACGATGCGTCGTCGAAATTATGGCGCTGTCGTTTAGGCCATATTTTGAATGGAAGAATAGAAAGACTAGTTAAGAATGATATTCTTCCTCTATTAGAGTTCTCAGATTTAGAACAATACAAAGAATGCATAAAAGGAAAGTATGTAAAGAAAATTAAGAAAGATGTCAAACGAAGCGCATGAATTTTACAGATTATTCACATAGACATCTGTGGTCCATTCCCTGTAAAGAGTGTGGATGGTTATGATTCATTCATAACATTCACAGATGATTACTCCCGTTATGGCTATATTTATCTAATCAAAGAAAGAACAGAAGCATTGGATAAATTTAAGATACTACGGTCGGCATACCCCATATGGCCAAGTTCCTGGACCTTTTACAAGGTTCTTACAGGAGAATGGCATAATAGCCTAGTATTCTACACTGGGCGAACCTCAGCAGAATGGAGTAGCTGAAAGACGCAATCGTACCCTGATGGATATGGTGCGCAGTATGGTAAGTTACTCCACCTTACCGTTGAGCCTGTGGATGGAGGCATTAAAAACCGCCATTCATATTCTCAAAAGAGTACCAAGTAAGTCGATGCCCAAAACACCGTATGAGTTGTGGATAGGAAGAGTACCCTCACTAAACCACTTACGTGTGGAGGGGTAGTCCTGCTGTGGTTAAAGTATTTAACCCAAACATTGGAAAGTTAGATCCCAAAACTGTAAGTTGCCATTTCATTGGCTACCCAGAAAAGTCAAAAGGTTTTTGTTTCTACTGTCCAGACAGACATATAAAGTTTGTAGAAACGAGACACGTTGTCTTCCTAGAGAATGAAATGATGAGGGAGAGCATGGTAGTTCGAGAAATTGACCTTGAAGAGAAGCGGGTGTATGCGCCCACTCTGATGATTCATGAGCCATTTTTCTCACTACGTGCTGTCGCTGAACCGATAGTGCAAGATACTGTGGTGCCAGCACCTGTTGTTATTCCGCCTGTGGCAACAATGAATGATGATGAGGAACCTGTTCTTCTAGATCCTGTAGAACCTATTGCCACACATGAGGGGGAGCAACAACAGCCTCAAACAGAAGATGTGCCAAATGTGAAGGCCCCTAGAAGGTCTCAAAGAGTTAAAAAAATCAGCTATTCCTGCTGACTATGAAGTATACAACATTGAGGAATTTCAAATAGAGGATGATCCCATCTCATTTGAAGAAGCCATGAGAAGTAATCATTCATCAAAGTGGATTGAGGCCATAGAAGATGAAATGAAATCTATGAATGCCAATAAAGTTTGGGACTTAGAAATAATTCCTAAAGAAGCCAAAATATTAGGCTGTAAATGGGTCTACAAAACAAAACTTGACTCTCAAGCGAATATAGAGAGATATAAAGTGCGACTTGTGGCAAAAGAATTTACGCAAAGAGAAGGCATTGATTACAATGAGACCTTTTCTCCAGTCTCATGTAAGGATTCCTTCAGAATCATAATGGCATTAGTGGCACATTATGATTTAGAATTACATCAGATGGATGTAAAGACGGCATTTCTCAATCTTGGAGGAAAATGTTTACATGATACAACAGAAAGGTTTTGTCATGGAAGGAAAAGAACAAATGAGATGACGCCTAAAGAAATCCATTTATGGATTAAAACAAGCTTCAAGACAGTAGTACTTGAAGTTCGATCAGACAATAAGAAATTTTAGGTTTAAAGAGAATGTAGAGGATAATTGTGTCTATGCAAAGTTTAAGAATAGAAAGTTTATCTTTCTTGTCCTGTATGTGGATGATATCTTACTTGCTAGCAGTGATGTCAGTGTACTACTGCAGACAAAGAAGTTTTTATCCTCAAAATTTGATATGAAAAATCTTGGTGAAGCTTCGTTCGTTTTAGGGATCGAGATTCATCAAGATAGAAGTAAAGTGGTATTAGGACTATCACAAAAGGCATACATACAAAAGATCTTAAAGAAATTCAGTATGCATAAATGTAGTCCCGCACCTACTCCTATAGTCAAGGGCGATAGATATGGGGATTTTCAATGCCCCAGGAACCAATATGAGATCGATCAAATGAAAGCGGTTTCATATGCTTTAGCTGTCGAAAGCTTGCAATATGCTCAAGTATGTACGCACCCTGACTTGGCATTTATTACCGGGTTACTTGGTAGATTCCAGAGCAATCCTAGAACAGAACACTGGAAATTAGTAAAGAAAGTTTTGCGTTATTTGCAAGGAACAAAAAGCCTCATGATGACGTATAGAAGATCAGATTCACTCTATATAGTGGGATATTCAGATTCTGATTATGCGGGAGATGATAGAAAATCCACGTCTAGATATGTATTCACTCTCGCAGGGAGAGCTATTTCATGGAAAAGCTCAAAGCAAACTGTCACTACATCGTCCACAATGTATGCCGAGTTTGTAGCGTGTTATGAGGCAACGGGGCAGGTGAACTGGCTAAAGAAGTTCATACTTGGTTTGAAGGTGGTTGACGACATCTATAGACCACTTAACTTATACTGTGATAATAATCCGGCAGTACAGTATGCTCACAACAATAAGTCAAGTGGTGCTACCAAACACATTGACATAAAGTATTATGTTGTGAAAGATAAAGTCCGGGATCATGTCATAAGTCTTGAGCATATAAGTACCGAAAAGATGCTCACGGATCCGCTTACAAAAAGCTTACCACTCAATGTGTTCAGAGAACATATAGCCGATATGGGTTTAAGGGAAAGCCTATAATTTCTAGACAAAAGAAGGCCCAAAGTTAAGTATCTATTTCAAAACAGAGTGGTGTGTTGTAGCTGTTAAATCTATCGACAATTGACCGTGATGATAAAACATGCTCTATGAGCTAATATGTAATGGAATGAACAAAAGTAAATGATATGAAATTGAAAGATGGTAGTGAGATCAATGGGAAGAATGTTAGTTGATCTCCACTAATAGGCCCAACGGTCTATTGGGCCATTGGATTTGCGTCCTGATCGAGGGCGTCCAACCCTAATATGGTTGGTGGGCGTCTGTTGCACAGCACTATAAAGAGAGGTGGGGACCAGGGCTCTAACTACGAGGTTGACGGAGCCGCTGTGACCTACCAACAGCTAAACCTAACCCGATCTAAAGAGAGTGATGCCAGCGACGGGAAGACCCACCAGCCGTGTCACCACCGGACAGCGGCACCTCGCGTCACCGTCGCCTCTACATCACCACCACTACGCTGGACTCCACCGCGCCGAGCTCCCACGACACCAGCGTCCATGCGGCTGCGGCGCAACTACGCCAGGGCGAAGTAGAGGAATGAGTTTCTCCATCTAAGTAAGATGTTTATCCCCTGATCTACATTTCTGAGGTACTATATTCCCTTCAGAGATCAGTTCAGAAAAGTTTATTCCTTAGAAGCGGTGCCACCTTCTCCCAACGGCTACCGCAAGGAAAAACATACCTCAACTTCTCCACGACGGAGAAGCCAGGCAACACCACGACCGCAGCTGTAGCAGAGGAAGGGTCGAGAGGAGGAGGCGACTCAGGCTGAATAGCTTTACCACTACGCAGCTATGCTATTCATTTGTTTGCAATGGGCATGGGTATTGTGTTTTTTAATTGCTGCAGGTCTTCCTTACCAGCCTCCTCAGACGACAGTTCATTCACGCCCTTCACTTCAACTGACGCAGCGCCGCTAACGGCAACATTAGGTACGGCGACCGTCGAAGCGAGAGAGAGCAAGAGCTCCTACTCTTTGCTCTCCTCCGACATGCTGTTGCTCCTGGACTTGCTCTCCTCCTGCTGCTGTGTTGCTTGTCCTTGCCATCGCCCGGCCTAGGGAGGATGATAGAGACGCCGACCGGGACGAGCTCTGGGACCTTGTCGATGGCGGATGCGACCGGTCCTTGGCCCCGCACGGTGCCTCCGCGTGCTCGCTCCTACGCGAAGAACGGCGTGAATCAAGAATATGAGCAAAAGCTTTTCTAGTTTTTAATTAATCTGCTTATGAATACTCGGAAAACAAGAACATGAACCAAAGCTTTTTCTCTTTTTAATCTGCAGCAAAAATTTATAACTAGTCTTTCTTCCTCATGCTTACTAACTCCAAATGGTATGTTTTTTTCCTAATTTTTTCTAAAATCATGATCTATCAACTTACAACATTTTTTGATACCAATTATTGTTTCTTGGTTCTTTCATATATGGCTTTGTTTTCCATCCATGCATATAGAAAAAGCACCTAGTGAAGCAACCTTTAAAAAGATATCTTTTACACTCCAAACTTTTTTCTGCATGAAATAAGATACATGCAAGCCGTATAATGTTCTAATAGAATTTTCAAATGATTTTGAAAAAGAGGTACCATACATTGTTCATGAATGGTAAAACTCTCACAGAAACTATGTGAGACATATACCATGTGTGAACAATGTATAGTCACTTTCTTAGAATGGTTTAAAATTTTTATGACAAGCACATACACCCACATTATGCCCCATACCAATTCTTAGGATTTTTAGACCACTTTGTGATATTATTGTTTTTTTTTCTTTGGAGTCATCAAAATAGTAGTCGAGTAATGTCTAACAAAGAGTAATGTCTAACAAAACACTTAATTTTCCATTGATTTTGAGGTTTTGAGCTCAAATAGAACATTCCTTCTTACTTATATAATTTTTTAAAAAAATTTTGGATATTGTTTGATAGGACGTGTAGTTCAAGTTGGAGTTATTTTCTAAAAGCGTGCAGTAATTCATTTAAACTATAGAAAGTAGTAAGTCAGTTTCAAAATTTTTGAAACTTCTACAAAGGGACATATATGTAGTCTATTTCATTTTAAAAATATATTGGGTACATGAATATAATTGGCTTAAAATGTTTACTTCACAAGAGTGCTTAATCAATAGAAAATAAAAAAACTAAATAGTAAAGCGCTCCTGTCTAAAACTCGTTAAATGTTAGGCCCAGCGTCCTGGGCCTGGGCCGTTGCATTCGCGGCAGGCCTCATGAACCCGCCAACCTGCTCAGGATCGGCTGGATCTGAACCGTCCAATGCTGATTGATGGCCATGATTACAGCAGTAGCGAATAAAACTGCCGTCCGTGAGCTTCCCAAACCCTAGGGTGGGATTAAGGATGAAAACGGTCGAACTCGGTTGAAAAACTCCTCAACCGTTTTCTACTTTTATATTTGAAATACGAAAGCGAAAGCGAAAGCGGACAAGCCGGACACGAAAACGAACACGAACTTACGGAATATCTAGAATTTCGGAAACGAACCAATTCGAGCGGAATTATGTTAAACACGATCGGTATGCGAAAATTCAATACGAAATACCGACCCACAGTGCATAGCATTAAACAAGTGCACGACCAAATACATAACAAGTTCACAACTAACAAGTGCATGATCTAGTTCAAGTGCATAGCATTAAATAAGTGCACGACCAAATACATAATAAGAGAGATGAGGCTGGACGCCGTCTATAAGAGAGGGCAGCTAGCGACAAGTAAAAAGAACGCAGCTACGTGGTGAGCAGTCTGTAATTGGGTTGTATGACCTGTGCAGTTGGCCAAATTTTTTGAATTCGGAATATTTCAAATTAAAAGTAGAAAAGTAGAAAACGGTCGAAAAATGTGTAAACCGTTTTCTACTTTTACATTTGAAATACGAAACATCTCAAATGCGAAAGCGAAAACGATAAAGTCGGACAAGAAAATGCGTATTCGATCGGATTAAATATAGAAAACGATACGGTTCGGTTCAGGATATTTCCGTTCCGTTTTCATCTTTAGTGGGATTAGCAAAGAGAAATAAATAAATAGCTAAGATTAAATGACGTGTGTAAAACGGATGGCTATGATATAATATTCCTTATCCCTGTTCCTATCCCCGTCCCAATCCAAAACGTGCCCTAAATTTCATTTCTGCTCCCCAAACCCAACTCATGAACCCGCCGCTGCCACTCCCCCATCGACCCTGCCGTCGCGCCGCCCATGGCCACGGTGCGCTGCTCCGCTCGCAGAGACATCTCCGTGCCGCACCTCTCGTGCGTCCTAGTTGTGGGACCCCTTCGTGCCCTTCGTTTGCCCGTCCGCCGTAGTGCAGAGGTGGTCGGGGAAGCGCCGGCGCGGAGCAGAGTCGTGGCTGCGGGGGAGGTCACCGGTGAGGCGCCGGCACGGTGGCGGAGGTGGCCGCGTCGGACGGTGAGCGGCGCGGCCTCTCCGGCGGGATCCGGCCGGCTGCGGAGGACGGGAGCTGGCGACGCCCGCAGCGTGGATGTCAGATGTTCCCTGGGCAATGAGATCCATGGCGTAGAAGCCCAGATCCGTCGCCCTCAGTTGGGCTTTTCGCCAGCAGGGGCAGAGCGAGCATGAGATCCACGTCTCCTCCTGTGGTGTCCAGGCCTGCACCGGACGACGTCGACGGCGACTGCAAGAGCACGCGCCCCTTTGTCCCTGCCACCGCTGAGTGCTAGTCCGTGATGCTGCTGTCCGCACCGGCACCGATGAGGAAGCACCGGATGTCGCTGCTGCAGGCGCTGTCGATGCCGGCCCCACCCAGATCCCGTGCCGCCCCTGGGCCCGAATTTTTTATTTTTTTAGCGTTTTGTTTGAAAATATTTCACAGTGTTTGGAGAAAAAATTTTAAAATCTGGAGCCTTAGCTCGACGTTATCGTCGCTGACGCTAAGGTTACACTGCTCAGCGTTATTGTTGCTGACGTCGAGCTCTTGGACTCAACGCTGACGATAATTTCACAGACGGCTCGACGTCGTAGATCTCGACGACGTGGAGGTCAGCGCTGTGGTTACTTGCGCCAAGGTGATGACTCAGCTCGACTCCGATCCACCGTACCGACCGGTGGGCACGCGAGAGTACAGACGTGTCAGTCGCGCTTGCAGCTAGTACCTAGCAACATGCGTGGCCTTGCTTCTAGTGCTAGCTAGATCGAGCTAGACTGCATGCGCCTGCTCTGAGCGCGCGTGCTAGCTAGGGCATGTTTAGTTCCACTTTAAAATATTAAAATTTTTAAGATTTTTTTGTCTCATCAAATTTTTGAACGCATGTATAAAACATTAAATATAAATAAAAAATAAAATTAATTATACAATTTAGATGAAATCCACAAGACGAATCTTTTAAGTCTAATTAGACTATGATTGATACTATTTGCCAAATAACAACGAAAATGCCACGGTAACGTTCCGCCAAAAATTTCGGCATCCAAACGGTGCCTAGCTAGAGCAGGCCGCCGGCCGTCCGTCCGACGCGTCGTCGCGATCGCCTTTAGGCAGCTAGCTTGTTACAGTGAACGCGACCGCCCGGGGTGCTGCGTCGATCGACTGTGCATGCATGCGCGTCCACGTGAGGCTCACGCGGGGTGCAGGTTGGCCCTGTAGTCCCGGTGGAGCGGAACACGACAACGACACGTCGACGGTACATGGAAAACGGACGCTTGCCGGCTGCTTCTCGATGGGCGGGATCACCAAATTACTAGCCTTGTTCATCGTCGAACCAAAAGAAATCACTCAAAACAAGTCGGTACAAGTAGCTAGTGACCAGCGACAAGTACAACTTCAACACAAATTAAAACGGATCGGACCTCTACTAAAATAAAATAAGAGTCCATAAAAAACTGAAGCGTCCACTAGAGCTTGTAAATCGTACTGAAAAAAAAACCAAATGAAGCGACACATACATGCACTACGATAACACAAGACTTCAAAGACCATAAAAATATGGGGCCGTGTTCAACAGATGGTTTTTGCGGCTGATAAGTCGACTGATGTTGTTTGGTTGTGAGAGAAAAATATTGTACCTGGTAAGCGGACTGATAAGTTCAAATGAGCCTAGTACACTCTAAATGGATAGCCTAGTACCCGTTAAAAGAACGTGTAAAAAATAGCTCAAGAAACTCAAATTTACAATATTTCACCATAGAAAAAATGCTGGGGAAATCAGATTGTGCCGTAGAACAAATCAAAATAAGATGTTGAAATCGTGGAATTGAAGACCAACCAACCGCTTTCACGGATAACACATGAACATTCTAACACTCATGTATTTCCGTTATGATAAATGGGGAATCCCCTCTGTTGGAAGAAAAGATAACACATCAAAGATTCAAAGAAAACTAACAAATCTGACTGAACATAGTCTCACTGACCCTTTATATACGATAATAGCATTTGATTAATCATCGTAATTGAACTCAGAGTGGTGCACGCTCGTTCTGACGGAAAGCAGCACGCGTTTCAGAGATGAGGACAGGACACATCTCCCAACCCTCTGAACTTGCGGGGCGGTTTGACTTGCTGAGGGCCTGTTTAGTTTTAAAAAATTTTAAATTTAAAATGTCACATCGAATCTTACGACATATGTATGGAGCATTAAATGTAGACGAAAAAAAACTAATTGCACAGTTTGGTTGGAAATCGCGAGACGAATTTTTTAAGCCTAATTAATCCATGAAAAGCCTTACGTGCTACAGTACCCACATGTGCTAATGACCGATTAATTAGTATCACTAGATTCGTCTCGCGGTTTTCTGATGGATTCTGTAATTTATTTTTTTATTAGTATACAAAAATCTCTCCTGATATCCTTCCAATATATCCGATGAGACATCTACAAATTTTCAGGAAACCAATTAAAACCCCTGACTAGAGCTATCTAGCGTTCTTGACTTTTACCGGACGAGACAAGAGGCACGCTGGTAGGCGTCGAAACTAGTAGGGGTACGATGCATGGTCGGGGGGTAGGCGTCGAAACTAGTAGGGGTACGATGCATGGTCGGGGCAACGTATTTTTATTTTTTTAATAAAGAGAAAAGGTAGACCTGGCAGCGCATTATAGATTATATCAAAGACCGTGTTTAGTTCACGAATTTTAGGAATTTAGATACTGTAGCATTTTCGTTTTTATTTGGCATTTAGTATTTAATCATGGACTAATTAGGTTCAAAACGTTTGTCTCGTAATTTCCAACCAAACTATGTAATTAGTTTTTTTTCGTCTACATTTAATACTTCATGCACGTATCGTAAGATTCGATATAATGACTACTGTGTCATTTTTTGGGAAAGTTTTTGAACTTAACGGCGCCAAAGTGTGTGCCGACCCGACAGTGCAGTGCACCGGCAACGAGAACGGCACGTCGACACCTGAGCAGGCACGGCTGCCCCGCGCACGTGGCCTTGCCGAGGCCGAGCCAGCCAGCGCGGCGGTCTAGATCGATCTAGCTAGCACTAGCAGCAAGGCCATGCATGTTGCTAGGTACCCGGGACTACAGGGCCAACCTGGACCCCGCGTGAGCCTCACGTGGACGCGCATGCATGCACAGTCGATCGACGCAGCACCCCGGGCGGTCGCGTTCACTGTAACAAGCTAGCTGCCTAAAGGCGATCGCGACGACGCGTCGGACGGACGGCCGGCGGCCTGGTCTAGCTAGCTACTATCTTCGTTTTCGTTTACTTGTCAGCAACTTTTTACTATAGCAAATTTGACCATATGTTTTTTTTTGCAAAAGATTTTTACATACATTAAGTTTTCACATATATAATTCTTCATTAAACATACTTCATTAGTGTTATATACATTGAAGTATCTAAGATTCTTTTAGAAGAAAAAACAGATGGTCAAATTTGCTATAATAAAAGTTGCTGATAAGTAAACACAAACGGAGGTGTAGCTAGCACGCACAGTGCGCAGGCGCATGCGGTCTAGCTCGATCTAGCTAGCACTAGCAGCAAGGCCATGCATGTTGCTAGGTACTAGCTGCAAGCGCGACTGACACGTCTGTACTCACGCGCGCTCACCGGCCGGTGGATCGGAGTCGAGCTGAGTCATCACCCTGCGTCAGTGACCACGGCGCCAATATCTACGGCGTCAAGATCTACGACATCGAGCTGTCTCTTAAATCACAGTGTCAAGCTCAAGAGCTCGGTGCCAGCAACGATGGCGCCGAGCAATATAACCTCGACGTCAGAAACGATGACGCCAAACTAAGAATCCAGATTTTAAAATATTTCCTCCAATAACATATTTGTGATTTTTTTTAAAAAAGACTAAAAAATAAAAAAATTTGCCCCTGGGCGTTGCACAGGGATGGCCTTCGCAGTTACTGTCACAGCACATAGTGTGGCCCTGCTAATTTGATTTCATCTGTTTCATGCCTTTTATCATTTTTTATCAGCATCAATCTCTTCAGTCGCACTGCTGGAAACCGGTACTTTGCCGAGTGCGGCACTCGGCAAAGCCCGAAATACACTCAGCAAAGGCTTTACCGAGTGCCGCACTTGGCAAAGAATTAATCGGCAAAGAAGCCCTTACCGAGTGCTTTTTGTCGGGCACTCGGCGAAGCCTTTGTCGAGTGCCGAAAAAGCACTCGGCAAAGATTTACACTCGGCAAAATAAAAATACAAAAAAACTCAAAAATAATAGCAAAAAATTTATTTTCGGGGGAGGGCACCATCGGCCAGCGCCCGTCCGTCCAGCGCCACCGGCCATCGAAGTCGCTGTAATTTTTGAGCAAATTTCGCGGCTAATGCGGCCGGCAGGATTCGAACTCACGACCTCTCCCTCGTATGTCTGCTGCTCTACCACTGCACTACACTGTCACTTGTGTCTAGATTCCGTTATCTATCCTCATATATTATACTAAATCGAGAGTAAATTGCTTGTTTGAGGCCCTAAACGAATTCAAATTAAAAAATGGTCAACTACAAAGTTTCATAACTTTTCGAGATCTACAATTTTTATTTAGGAAGTTTTTTCGTCCGAGGTCGTTTGAAAAATTCGAATTTCAAATTTGAGAGATTCAAACGTAGTTTTGCATGATAAGATGATTTCAAATCAAAAAGTTGTCAACTACATAGTTTCATAACTTTTTGAGATCTACAATTTTCATTTAGGAAGTTTTTCCATCCGAGGTCGTTTGAAAAAATAGAATTTTAAATTTGAGAGATTCAAACGTAGTTTTGCATGATAAGATGATTTCAAATCAAAAAGTTGTCAACTACATAGTTTCATAACTTTTGGGGATCTACAATTTTCATTGAGGAAGTTTTTCCATCCGAGGTCTTTTGAAAAATTCAAATTTTAAAATTTTCAAATACAAACGTCATTTTTGCATGACAAGATGATTTCAAATCAAAATGTTGCCAACTACAAAATTTCATAACATCTCAAGATCTACCAAGTTTATTTTGATCATTTGGTCATCCGACATAGTGGTAGTAACATTATTCATAAATCTTATATATCTCTCTTCGACTTTCATGAAACTAATATGAGAGATATGAGAGAGATATAGATTTTATGAACAACGTTATTGTCGCTTTGTCAAATGAAGAAATGATCAAAATAAACTTTGTAGATCTTGAGAAGTTATACAACTTTGTAGTTGAAAAGTTTTTCATTTGAATTCATTTAGGGCCTCAAAAGTTGCTTTGAAAAAATGATTTGCCGAGGACAAAAAAAAATGCACACGGCAAAATGCCTCTTTGTCGAGTGCCAAAAAAAAAGCACTCGGCAAAGACGCATTTTGCCGAGTGCCAAAAAATGGCACTCGGCAAAATACATCTTTGCCGAGTACCAGAAAAAAGGCACTCGGCAAAGACGCATTTTGTCGAGTGCCAAAAAATGGCACTCGGCAAAATACATCTTTGCCGAGTGCCAGAAAAAAACACTCGGCAAAGCCATCTTTGCCGAGTGCCGAAAAAAACACTCGGCAAAACCGTCTTTGTCGAGTGCCCGATAAAATACACTCGCCAAAGATTCCGGCACTCGGCAAAGTGCCGGTTTCCGGTAGCGTCGTCACCCTGTGTCGAGTGCATTTTTCATCCCCTCTTTTTTTTAATACAGCAGGTTTTTGCTGAGTGAGCATCTGGGGTGCGGCCCCATTTTTGTAGTCCGGCAGCGGGATACCAGCAGGTGAGCACGAGATGTACCACACACATCTTCATTTATCACACACATCTTCATTTATCACAGCATATATAAATTAAAATATCCAGATGATGGCTACTTTTGTATTGATGGATGATAGTTCATTAGTTAATGGCTCGCATGTTTTCCTCATGTTACTGCTAGTGCTAGTGCCGTGTGTGCTCCGACTCTTTGCTCTTTATTCCTCTTATCTGTTAGTCCTAATTCCTAATTAGATGATCTCTCCAATTTTTGCAGTTTGTAGTGAACTACTATTGTCAATGGAATTTGATTTTTCTGCAGAAATTTTTATAATCCAATATGAAAAACCTTGTTCTAGACTGCTAGTCCAATAGTAGAGTAGAGTTGGTAAAAGAAATAGATGGTCTCAATGTCGATTCAGGCTATGAATAATTGTTTATGCTGCAATTTAGCTTCTGTTTCTTCTTTTGATTTTTCTGTCAAATTTGACAGGGTAATTAGTGGTTGTCAAGGGCAGTGAACCCAAGGGTAGGGGGACCTCGGCTACGTAGATCGTAGCCGCTGTCCGTGGTGGCCGGCCGGGTTATACCCCCTTGCCGCCGTTCCTCGTCGGTGGGTTATGCCCCCAGCCGCCGGCTTAGATAGAAGAGAGGGAGAGAGATTAGATGGTAATTCTTTCTTAATTGCCAAGTGTCTGGTTACAAGATATGTATAGCCTCCGGCTCAACCAAAAGGAGTAACAAAGTCCACTAATTAAGGATTAACCAAAATAGCTAATAGATTTCCTACTTTCCCTCCTAGCCACTGGAGGAGGCGCCCCACAGAGTCTTGGCAGCACAAGCAAAGAATACGCGTTCACAGGCCTGCGCACATCTCGGGCCCTATGGCGCCTAGTGTAGACTTGTTTGAACATGACATCTCCTCCCGTCGAGAGCCACTCGTCCTCGAGCTGGAATTGGGAAAACTTGGGCCGGAGTGTGGCGACGTCTTCCAGGTGGCCGACGCCACTGAAGCTCCCTTCCATCAACCGATGCTTGATGCACACCCGGCCACCAGTGCCTGCACTGCACAGCGCTCCGGCTCGGGATCAATGGCACCATGGTGAAGTAGCGGCAAATTGTGGAGGCTCGGTCGGCGGTGTCCCTTGGTACTTCTTGAGCAGCCCCACATGGAACACGTTGGATGCGGGTGCGAGGAGGTAGTTCCAGCGGACAACAACCTCGTTGATGAGTTCGACGACGCGTATATGGGCGAAGAAGCGCGGCTTCACTTGCCGCCCACAGCTTGAGGTAGAGACGACGCCGTCTTGTTGACGGAGTCGAAGCGGCGCCGATCACCCACGATAGGTGACCTCTCGGTGTCTTGTGATCGTAGAAGCGCTTCTGGTATGCCTGTGCTGCTCCAGGCGATAGCGGATGTCCACTAGGAACATCGCACGCTCCTCCATTGTCTTGGCGACGGCCGGCACCCTGGTGTCCCCAGGTTCATAGGAGCGGATGGAGGGAGGATCACGCCCGTAGACAATGCGGAAGGGAGTGTCCCGCAAAGACGTCTGGTACGCCATGTTGAAGAGGTACTCGCCCATGGCAGCCACCGAAAACCATTCACGCGGCTGTCCCCACTAAGCACCGGAGGTACATGATGACGACGCGGTTGGCCGACTCGGACGCCCGTCGGGACCGGGGTGAAACGCCGAGGTCATCTCGTAACTTGGTGCCCATCAACCGCATCAGCTCCTGCCGAAACGACGACGTGAACAACGCGTGTCCCGGCCGGAGACCATGGACCGAGGGACACCATGGAGCTGACGATGTCGTTGAAGAAGGCACAGGCGACGGATTCAAAGAAGAGTACGGTGTGCCAATGGGATGAAATGGCGTGCTTTGCTGAACCTATCCACCACGGTGAGGATTACCGACTTGCCGCGGACTCGTGGCAGCGCCTCCACAAAGTCGAGCGCGACATCAGTCCACACACCCTGGGGAACCGGCAGAGGAAGGAGGAGGCCCGCAGGGTGCTGGTGCTCAGACTTGTAGCGTTGACAGACTTCACATGTACGCACCCGGTCCTGCACAACTTGCTTCATGTTAGGAAAATGGAAATCACGACGCGGCACATGGGAGTGTCCGTTGTCTTGCCTTCATGGCCGTCCTCATGTATGGCCCCACGATCTCCTGGAGCAGCCGGGAGTCGGCGGGATGTACAACCGCCCAAAGAAAGCGCACCATGCCGTCCACCAGGCGCCCCAGGGGCTGGTGCAGTGCTGCTTGCTAGCTCATCACGGAGAGCAACAAGTGCCGGTGTTCCAGTGAGCTTGCCGGAGCTTGGCGATGAAATCAAAGCGCGGAGAGGAGAGGGCCAGCATCTCGCCCTCCACTGTGTCGCGCCTGGACAGCGCGTCGGCGACCGCGTTCGTTGCACCCGGCTTGTATTCGACGGAGAAGTCGAATCCCAGCAGCTTGCCAACCCAATGGTGTTGCGGAATGGTGGCCA
This sequence comes from Miscanthus lutarioriparius, assembly GCA_904845875.1. Lineage (NCBI taxonomy): Eukaryota > Viridiplantae > Streptophyta > Magnoliopsida > Poales > Poaceae > Miscanthus > Miscanthus lutarioriparius. The sequence goes on along the minus strand of CAJGYO010000014.1, from coordinate 19,514,945 downwards.
AGCGCTGGTCCAGGAGGTATTTCAAGCTGTAGTGATCTGTCCGAACGGTGAAGCGGCGCCCCCAGAGGTATGGACGCCAGTGACGCACTGCCTGGACCAAGCCAATGAGCTCACGCTCATATGCTACCAGGGCGTGATGTCGAGGTGCGACCTGCCGGCTGAAGAAAGCGATGGGGTGTCCCTCCTGGATGAGGACAGCACCAAACCCGTGGGACGATGCGTCGCACTCGACGACGAATGTCTTAGTGAAGTCCGGCATAGCGAGCACCGGTGCCGAGGTGACTGCCTCCTTCAGGGTGAGGAAAGCCGAAGTAGCCTCAGGACCCCAGGTGAAGCCCTCCTTCTTGAGGAGCGCGGTGAGCGGCGCGGCGATGGAGCCGTAGTTGTGGATGAACTTGCGGTAGTAGCCCGCAAGCCCAAGGAAGCCACGCACCGCCCGTGCGGAGCGAGGTACCAACCAATCGTGAATGGCCTGTACCTTGGAGGAGTCCATGGCCACCCCTACCGCCGAGATTGTGTGGCCGAGGTAAGCGACAGAGGCGACCCCGAAAGCACACTTGGAGCGTTTGACGAAGAGGGTGTGCTGACGAAGCTCGCTGAGGACGGCGCGGAGGTGTCGTAGGTGGTCGGCCCAGGACTTGCTGTAGATCAAAATGTCATCAAAGAAAACAAGGACAAACCGGCGGAGGAACGGCCTCAAGACGTCGTTCATGAGGGCCTGAAATGTTGCCGGGGCATTGCAGAGGCCGAACGGCATCACCAGGAACTCATATAGGCCGTCGTGTGTGCGGAACACCGTCTTGTGTACCTCCTCCAGCCTCATGCGCACTTGGTGGTACCCCGAGCGCAAGTCGAGCTTGGTGAAGTACTTGGCGCCATGGAGCTCATCCAAGAGCTCGTCGACGATGGGGATAGGGAACGCGTCCTTCACCGTGACTGCGTTGAGTGCATGGTAGTCGACGCAGAATCGCCAGGACTCGTCCGGCTTCTTGACGAGGAGGACCGGCGAGGAGAAAGCGGAGTCGCTGCGCCGGACGATGCCGTTCGCGATCATGGTCGCGCACTGCTGCTCCAGCTCTGTCTTGTGGGTGGCCGGATACCTGTAGGGCCGCACTGCCACCGGCTCGGTGCCGGGCTTGAGGAGGATGCGGTGTGCGCGGCCACGCACTGGAGGGAGGCCCCGCGGCTCCACGAACACGTCGGCGAACGCGGCGAGCAGCTCCTCCAGGGGGGGCTCGGCCACCGAAGTAGAGTGGAGGCGCGGTGGTGTTGGCGGAGCGACGATGCGCCAGCAGACCTGCTGGTCTGCCATCTTGAACGCCATGGTCCCTGCAGCCATATTCCAGACAATATCGCCCAAAGTCGCCAGCCACTGGGTGCCCAGCACTAAGTCATATCCGGCCAGGGGCATGATGTACAAGTCGATCATGAAACGGCCGGTTGTCGATGACAACGGCGCGGGCAGTAACGCCCGGACAGAGAGATGCGTTACGCCATTAGCCACGGATCGCCGTGAGCGAGGCCGAGGCTCGACGGCGAGCCACCCACGCGCGCTGCAGCTTGCCGCCCGATGAAGCGATGGGTGGAGCCCATGTCGATAAGGAAGCGGCGGCGTGGCAGCGCCACCGCACCTCAAGTCGGAGGGTGCCGCTGCACGGGGCGCGCCGGCGACGGCGTGTAGAAAGTGAGACCGGCGCCTCCTCCTCGGGTACCTCCTCATCCAAAGACGACCCGTCGATGTAGAAGATGCGGCGGCATACTACTGTTGTGGCCGCGGGAGTAGGGCTCATTGCGGTTATAGCGAGCCCCGAGTTTACGCCGCTCGCTGCTCCTCCATGGAGAGGTGCTTGCCCCAGACCCTTGGTGGTGGCGCCCGTAGGGGCCAGTGTTTGCGCTGAGAAAGCCGGCGGCGTCTGGAGCGCCGGGTCGGGGGTGACGGTATGGCGAGGCCGCCAGACGCTGGGGCGCGGTGCGCGGTGGACCAGGCCTGCAACACGCTGTCTTAGCGTGGGTGGAGTTGAGGCGGTCCAGTTCAACGAGTTCGAGGCCGCGCCAAACTCATGGCCGCCGCCAGATGTTTCGAAGCGCGTGGATGCGCACTTAGTGGTGGCGGTGGCGGCAACCCGCCGGTGTAGAGCTGCACCGGCCCCTCCTCGAGGCGGCCAGCGAGGGAGGAGCGCTGAAGCGGTTGGAGTACTCCTCGACCGACCCGTCTTGGCGGGCACTCGGAGAAACTCGAGCAGCGAGGGCGGACCGCAGCACCGGCCAAAGCGAAGGTTCGAGAGCTCCTTGAAGCGCCCCCATGGCGGTGTGCCCTCATCCTCCACAGAGTTGGATGAACCACGGTTGGGCCACGTCCTCCAGTTATGTACGACGCCATCCACACCTTCTCCTCGGCATGGTGCGTTCTTTGGCGAAAAATCGACTCACACCGATTAATAAAAATCGGTGGGTCGGATTTACCGTCGGCGCTGAAATCCATCTTCTGGAACCGCGAAGGCGATCCGTGTGATGCTTGTCCGTCGTGGTGGGTCTTGGACTTCGGACGTCGAGCTGAGCTTCTCCTGCATGCCCGCCATGTCGGATTGCATCCAGGGACATGTTGGTGGTCGTGGTGCGGAGCATCTTCATCATGTCGACCATGGTGGGCGGATCGGCGTCACCCATGTTTGGCGGCGGCCGACGGTACGTGGACGGAGATGAAGGGGATGGTGGTGGTGGCTGGAAGGGTGGTGAGGCGGCTGTGGAGGACTGGGAGTGGTGGGAAGAAGAGGATCGTCGGCTCTCCGATACCAGGTTGTCAAGGGCAGTGAGCCCAAGGGTAGGAGGACCTCGGCTACGTAGATCGTAGCCGCTGTCCGTGGTGGCCGGCCGGGTTATACCCCCTTGCCGCCGTTCCTCGTCGGTGGGTTATGCCCCCAGCCGCCGGCTTAGATAGAAGAGAGGGAGAGAGATTAGATGGTAATTCTTTCTTAATTGCCAAGTGTCTGGTTACAAGATATGTATAGCCTCCGGCTCAACCAAAAGGAGTAACAAAGTCCACTAATTAAGGACTAACCAAAATAGCTAATAGATTTCCTACTTTCCCTCCTAGCCACTGCTGGAGGACGCCCCCTGGGTGCTGGCCGTGCGCACAGCAGCGCGTTCCTGGGCCCTGCGCACATCTCGGGCCCTATGGCGCCTAGTGTAGACTTGTTTGAACATGACAGTGGTGCTGAAAATTTTGCTGCGTGTGCATGATTTTTGTAGTTAATCAAAAGAATACCTCCTGCAAAGTCCTTAAATCATAAATACATTCCAGTCAGCTATGCCTCATTATCTTTTACACACTACTGTCTTCTTTTTTTAACTATGCTCATAGCTTATTAGCTTCTTGAAATGATGAGTTTTACAGAGGAAAATGCAAAAATGAGATCCAGACTTCGTTCAGTTGTTGGTCTTGCATATATAATTTGGTTCAGTAGCTATGTATTGTACAGAACACTAGGATTAGTAATTTGTCCAGTACGTAGGATTGTACCTTTGAGTTGATTATACACATTCTCTGTAATTTAAATTCATTTAGTAATATTTCACACTTTTTGATTGACCTATCAAGGTACCTATATAGTATTTACCACAGGCACATTAGTATTTTTATCAGATCTTTATATGTGTAATTGTTTCATGTATACATAGAATCTGAGAAATAAAAAGATAGCTACAATAGATGATCTGATCTGACATGGGTGTAATATCTACAAATATATTGCATTGATAAGTATAAAACTATTAATACTATTGTTGGAACATTTCGATTATCAGTGAAATATAATTTCTAGGCAAAGAAAATTATAGTGACATCATCTCAAAACATCAGGCTGCTGACTTTCTAAGTGAATTTATTTTGGTTCAAGCTATTTGTGAATGTGAACTATGCATGCAACACTCTGAAATACTTGTGGTTGACACTTCTTTGATGTTCAGGAACTATGAACTTGTACCATTTCATGTTTATTTATTCCAGCAACGTATTAGTTTATGTTCAGTAACTATGAACTTGTGACGCTTCTTACTGCATATATAAATGTTGTTTTCAGGGAGACAAGTACAATAACCTTTATTTGGTTGTTTCTGGAGTGCGGCCTGTGTTTTATATTTGATCTGCAGATGGAAACCTTAGATTTTTGTACTGGATGTGCTGCTGGATAGAACCTGAGTCTTTGTATGTGATCTTATAACCTTAACTTTTGTACTGGATGTGTGCTGCTGGATAGAACCTGAGACTTTGTACGTGATCTTATATGTACTTGTGATGCTGTATCAATATTTTGCATTATGAAAATGGGCTGTCCATATTGGTTGTATGTGTGAAATAATGCTAAAAACCAGAATGTAAATAGGCTAAAAACAGAATGTAAATGGGCTGAAAATAGATTGCAAATGGGCTAAAATCGATTGAAAATGGGGCTGAAAGCATGCTAAAAAATGGCCCATCATTGATGCTGGGCTGTTATTAAGTGGGCTGGGATGATGATGTCATCACCCATGTCATCATCCATGTCATCACCACATAAGCAGCTGTGTAAGCATCTCATGACGTCTATTTTTCATCACAGGAAATGGACTTGGGTTGGACTAACTAGGCCTCGGGCTCTATCGTGACGGCTTAAAACCGTCACCAATTCCGTTAATTCGTGACGGTTTTCAGTAAACCGTCACGGAGATTAATCGAGGACGCTCAATCCATGACTATCTCTGAAACCATCACAGATGCTGCATAGTGACGGTTTTTTGGTGATCCGTGATAGAAAATTTTCGTCATGGATTAACAGGTTCCTTGTAGTTGTTTCAAACCATCACAGATGCTGCATATATAAATGTTACCACAATACGACGTTACTTGCAAGCCAAGTTAGCTAGGTTCCCTCCCTCAGGTTCACGACCCTTCGGTCGGGAGAACCTCCTCCTTTGTACATGACCTGGCCCCAGATTCTATATAAGGGTAGCCAGGGCACCCTTCCAGACATATCTTCACCATTCCTAGACTCTCGAAGCTCTCATTCGGACAGTTCATTTTCTAGCTCTAGCTCTCCTACCTCTTCCACCATTCTTGCACCGTCCATGGTAAGAACTTCAGTGCATTCAAGCGAGAAACACGCATTCGATCATCTCTGAGACTGGACGTAGGGCTCCGGCCTGAATCAGTATAAATCCTCGTGTCTTTTGGATGCTACCATCGTCTTCCTAAAACAGCGCGGCAATTGTATAAATTCACTAGTCCGGTTTACAAAAACACCGACATGTGGTTACATATACTCTTGCCATATATGTTTCTCGTCATACATGATTGTTGTCGGTTTGAACGGCACCCTTGCCATATATGTATCTCGTCATACATGATTGTTGTAGTTTGAACGGCCCCCTATGACCAAATCCTGGCTCTGCCCTTGCAGAGGATGGATGTGTGTGCATGCGTGTACAAGTGACACGTGTATTCAAATTATATTAAATAGGATCAAGTATGAGGTGGCTACATGATACATATGAGGTGGCAAGAGTTTATTACATACTGCAAAAGGAAATCTCAAAGGCAAGAGATTTTCTATGCCCTGTTCGCTTGGTTTATAAACCGTATTTTTTCAGCCAACGAACAGTATTTTTCTCTTATAACAAATCAGCCAACAATACTTTCAGCCATGCCTTATCAGCCAAGCGAACAGGACATAATCTATCCATGGGTGTCCCACGGACACTTGCATTGCCTTTTCAGGGCCATCTCTTTCCTCTTTGGCTAAGCATCATGACTGCAGGGTGTTGAAGGTGAACCCCATGGAAACATGGGCGCAAAACGGAACTATAGCTGGGGGGACCCGCCCAAGAGCCTTCCCTCTGCACCGATGTGCCCCCTTGCCAGCATGCTAGGCATGGGGCTTGTTGCACGACGGGGTATACTGCCACTGATGTTGGCTTCATTCCGCACCTAAACGACGACATTGCCTGCAAACATTATTAAGCCTAAATAGATGAGTGATGATATATGCCTACAAAAAAATCAGCTTAATCTTAACAAGTCTCAAGTTCCTTTTTGTTTTACAAAAGATAAAGTTCTTTTGATGGTCCAATGATTTAATCATCCTGTATATATAAACTGGAGTCTGACGACGCCTGCATGCACTTCCTGATGATAAAAACTGAAGTTATGCGCGTTACGTTCATTGTTCAGACCTGACTGTGCTGCTGCAGTGACTTCATGTACCGGATGGTTTGGTCCAGAGTTGAAGCTTGGTTGCTCTAAAATGTTATAGAGTAGATATCATACCATTTTAATTATGACAAAAGTAGTACAATTTGTGGTGTGCTAGTGTATGTATAGTAAAAACTCTGATCGATGATGAAGGTCACATACGAGGGGGTATATCCCTTTGTTAGTACTATCAGTCAAGGTTGTCCGATCGATCAACATAACTAGTACTGTGTTGGTGACTGAGAGTGAGATGATCATAATCATTTACTTGTCGTAGTAGTGTTCTTACGTTGTCGCATCCTGGAACGAGCTGCTGCAGGGTCTTAAACTTCTCCTTTATCTTCCGCCGTCTTCTCTGCATATGAAAATTAAATGCGACATGCATGCAGCATGCTACGTGAGTGAAAGTTAAATTAAGCAACAGGCCAACAGTAGTTTATAGACCAAATTAACACACACACACACACTGCACCTTCTCTGTCAGGCTGTGTGCTTCAGCGTGGTGATGAGACCTCCTTCCTCCCGTTGATGATATTTTCCTCTTCTCCTGTCAGACGAGACGGCGCAAACAGCTATCAAAACGGCGCAGGACGATACTGAAACTTACTTCCCTTCAGTCGTCACTACTCACCTGTAGCTTGCGATCCGACGACTCCAGCTCCTTCCCTGACGGCACCATCTGATCATCATCTACCCAAGCGCGCCGGCCGGCAACGACGGCATCGCCGCCAGAGACTATCGGTAAGAGCCACGACGCCATCTCGGCCTCGGATGGGGGCGCTGGCGGCGGTGGTACCAGTCTCTCGGGTACGGGTACCACCGCGACTGACCGCGACGACAAGGTGGGGTTGCAGCAGCTGGGCTGCCCCTCCATGATGCCGCCGGCGGCGGCGGCGCCGGCTCCTCGCCACACCAGCTCAAAGAGATCATCACTGCGATCGATTAAGGCACACGTCATATATAATCTTTGCATTTTTCTCCAACATATATATATATATATATATATATATATATATATATATATATATATATATATATATATATATATATATATATATATATATATATATATATATATATATATATACCTACCCTAGCTGGCCCGCTGTGCATGCTATCAGTTTCAGCCAAGAAAAGAATTTGCAGAATGTTAGTTAGCTAGAACGTAACATGCGGCTAGCGTGGCTAGGATTATATATATATATATATAATAAATATAGTGCGTGCGTGGATATATATATGCATGACGACTGTGGGGCTCCTAGCCGCACACGTACGACGAGGAGTGGCGATCACCGAACAAGCCGAGGAAGTCTTGTGCGCCGCCGCCGCCGCCGCCGCCGAGGTCTGTGGAGCAGTGGCACCAAGCAGAACCAGAGTCCTGGCAGCTCATCGTCATCGTCTCCTCCATACGGCAAGGCAAGCGTAGGAGTACTAGCTACACAGGAGAGCTAGCGCCTATAATGTCGCTCAACCAAGATGAAGGAACACTTCATGCGGCGTGCCGCTCGCTTGCGCTAGTAAGTGGTACGGTCGCCGTATGTGTGTATGGTGCAAGTGCAATGCCTATGCGCACATATATGTACAGGTACGTATATATAGTGGATATCGAGTTGTTTTTTTCCTGAACGGCACCGGTTGTTGTAAAAGAGTGGTTTCTGCTCTGGATTTGTCCGCGCGCATTCACCGGCCGGTAAACGGGTGGCGAAGTGCATGTGCGCCATGACGAGAGCGTCTGTCTCGATCTATATATAGCAGCATTCGTCTTGTAGTCGTAGCAGGAGCCACCAGAACAGCAGCAGCAACAGTTCAGATGTCCACGGCTCCTCCTCCCGCGCTAGCTAGCTACAGACATTGACGGCGGATGGAAGCTAGCTAGAGGTAGAAGACGATGAGGCCATTAGGAGAGATGCATCGTGCATGCAATACAATGGACAATATAATGCTAGGTGTGTCCCTGTACGTGTAGCTAGAATGTGTACACGGCTAATTTCTATAGTAGTAGGAGTATATATTATATAAGAACTAGGGTTTCCTTGCCATGTTTGCCCTATCTATTTGTCTACGGCCGCTTGCATTGCTCGCTGCTGCAATGCATGCATCAGCGCACGAAGGTTCTGCGGAGGAGACTGTACAGCCCCCACCTGGGTCTCCTGCTTGTCTTGGGACACGAGTTCGTCACATGATCCAAATCCAACGAATCAAACGAGGTGATGATGCAGAACAATATAATCCGAACAAACACGTAGACGGCGCCGCCGGATAAGAACATTCTAGATGCTTAGAAGCTGTTGTACGTCCCATGTACTTGAACCTATATCCTCGCGCCTAGCTATGCTCGCACATCTTGCGCCATGGAGGAGGAATCTTATTTATAGTTCATTCAATTGCCACGGTTTATCCTCTTCGAAGAAGATTTTTTTTATCTAGCCAACTGAGACTATGCATCAATATTTTAGATATATACATATATAAGACAATCTCAACCAGATTGAGAATAAGTGATCTACTTTTTCTATAAGGGTCCATTCGGTTCCCATAGAACAGCTCCCTGTAACAGTTCCTGGCCGGATTGCATGCCTAATTTACATTGCCTATGAGCAGCCCGAACGATTCCTGGGGCAAATCTTGTCTAACCGAACGGGCCCTAACTAGGAATAAAAGAAATTGAAGGCAAAAATCAAACTCTAGTTGATCCCTTTTCAACCCATTTTTCTAAAAAAATCTTATTTGAGAAAATAACACCCTCAATCCCTCAAAAAAGGATGAAGAATCATATATTTTTCTATCAATCCCTCAATCCTTTGAAAGCCATTTTACAGGAGAAACATGGGAAAGAAAACATCCACTCTGACCTTATTTTTTCAACACGCGCGCGCAGGATCAAGGTAAATGGCAAGCCAAAGACAGCAGAGAGAGGACTTGACTGAATGAGCACATCAAAATGATAGAGATTTGATACAATAGTGCAGTACTGGCCCACATGTAATTAATAAGTACCTTACCTCGCTAAAGAAGTGAGTACCTTATAGATTAAATGTATGTTTGGTAGGGCTCCTCCTTAAAGAAGTCGGTACCTTATAGATTAAATGCTCTGAAATGGCTCTGGCTCCGGCTTCTCCGAAACAGCCCTACCAAACATTTTGTAGGAAGAGCAGTTTTTCAATGAAAAACTAGGTGCCAGAGCCATTTTGGAGCAAAACGGCTTCGACTCCTCAAGAGGAGCCCTACCAAACACCCCCTAACACATACTATTTTTCCTATGTTTTTCCTACACCCATCTAAATACACGTTCCAATAAAATTCCTATGTTTTCCATTCCTCTGTTTTGCATATACATTCCTATTGTATTCATGTATTTTTTCTATTCCTGCATTTCTCCAATCCTATATTCCAAAGGGGGCCTATAAGTATATGTAAGTGTACTATGTATGTATGCTACATGTTTTATATATGATGAGCCGCAATAGTGCAATCCATGCACGCACTATATATATCCTAGCTAGGTGTTACGGTGATGCATTCATTGAGAGAAGAAAAAACATATATAGATGGCAAGGGACATCGATAGATAGACATGGAGAGATCAATGAAGAAGATAGACACGCATGAATCCACCAGTGGCTCTGCAAGTACTTGCCACTTGGTAGCTACGCTTGTACACCTCGCCGGGGCAGTTGGAGCCCAGGCACGTTAGAAAAATATATCTCTAGTGTTAATTTATATATAGTTTATGTCAAAATATATAGTTTATCTAGACATGGGCCAAGGGGAGTAACTTGGAGTTTTCCATTCTATTTTCTATATTATATATAGTTTATGTCAAAAGATCATTTGCACCACAGATTTAAACTCTTAAATGCACATAAATTGCAATAAAAGTAGTTGGATTTGTTTCTTTTAGTTGAATGCTGGTGGGGTAATAATAAGATAGGTAGATACTGGTATTTTGATTTGAATTACTATAGTAGGAGTATTATTATATAAGCTAGCGTTTCCTTGCCCGTTGCCATGCATGTTTGCCCTTGAATGCATTGCTCTATCTATTTTTCTACCGCTATTTGAATTGCTCGCTGCTGTATGCATGCATCAGCGCTCGAAGGTTCCGTGGAGGAGACTGTACAGCCCCCCAGATATTTCGATTTTTTTTTTTAATTTTAACATTTTTGTAAACTAATTTTAAATCTAACATTGTTTTTTTCAAAACTAATACTTTTGGCCGCGCCTATTGCCATGTTGGCGCGGCAGGTGGATGACGTGGCGACGACCGAAAATGCTGACCGGTGACGTGGTAGGGCCTACCGCGCCACCGATCTTAGCGCGGTAGTGACGCGCCCTGATCGGTGGCGCGGCAGAGCTGAATAAAAGCGCTGCGGCCCAGTCCTGCCTGCCCGAGCACGCCCGCCTGCCCGCGCCTGGCCGCCGCGCCCGCCGCCTCCCTCCCTCCCTTCCCTTCCATTCCTCGGCCGCCACCCTCCCTCCTCGGCCTCATTCAAGGTAATGACGTACTTTTTATTTTCGTTTGAATGGTGGATATGAATATTATGAATGGGAGTTAAGGTTAGGAGGAAAATTATATTTGGAAACTACGGGCTGCGGTTTGGAGGAAGATATTAGTTTGATTTTGTCAGTGTTAAGGTTAATTATTTAGTAAAAAGTATGTTTACCATGTATATTTTTGTTGCTATAAGTGTTGATTATATTATTTTAGTTGTAATGCAAATGATTATATTTTACATTAATTTGCGTTGTTTTGAATGATGTTTAATTTGAACCGTTTTATTAGATGGAAGACATGTTTCGGGAGCAGTTGTGGTAAAAACGGGGTCGTCCTAGAGAATTATACCATGACGAGTCTAGCAAAGATGCCTCCGTCCCTCCTGACCTCCCTGTCTCTAACTGTGACTGTGGTCGTCCAGCCGACGTGTTTCAATCGAGACATCCGGACACAGCGGCTCGTTGCTTCTACACATGCAGTCGTTTTAATGTAAGTAATTGTTTTCGTATGTTTTTTTCTTCATTTGTAATACTAGGTTACCAATATTTAGTTGGAATTTTGTTGTGTAGGCCCATGAGAGGTGCTTTTTCTTTCAGTAGATCGACGGTGCAGACAAGTTTAACCCTAGGTACCTCCTTTTCAACGATTGATGGAGAGGGCGACATCCACAAGAGCACTTCTAGCAGTGGGTTCCACCTCCCCCTAACCCCCCTCCAATGACGGCTAAGGAGAAGCACTTAGCCGCAGTTAGACGACTCGAGGAACCTCCTCTATGCGATTGTGGAGATCAAGCTGTGATAAACCCTGAGAATACGTTGGAGTTTGTGTGTCAAACAAGCATGAAGTAAGTGCAAAGTGTATGTGTTGAAATGTTGAGCTATACGTGTTCATGTACCAATGTCACCTTATTTAGGTGTTTTCAATGGCGAAGTGTCATTTCAAGGAGTGGTTGTATGGTCCTAAGAACCAATGGCCGGAAGAACCGCCAAAGGCAAAGTAAAAGAAGAAAGAAAGGTTAATTTACAAAGCACCTCCAGTCAAGTACGAATGTGGTGTTAAATCCAACTATGGTCTAGTCCCTTCGAAGCTTGGAATAGGCCATTATTGCGGCCATATGGTTGACTATGATGAGGTTGGTTATTTTTGTGGTAACCATGAAATCGTATTTTGTTTCTTTTGCTAAGATATATATAATATAATTTTTCGTTTAAACAGAGCACTAGGAAATGCAGGTGGGAATGTTATGATGGTCAAGCTAAGTTCTTGGATGAACTAAAGGGGAAGCAAGTAATTGCACGGAAGAGGGGATATGGACCTGAGTACGTCAACCTATTCGTTAAACATCACAAAGACAAGATGCGTGAGTTTGCTAGATAGCGTGGTATTTGTACCCCGATTGATGTTGGGCTTGACAAATGGGGATTGGAGAGACGGGTGACGTTAGAGGAGGAGAGGGCAAGGAAGGAGGCAATGGAGGAGACAAGAGTACAGATGCAGGTCTTGAACGAGCATGTTATTGCATTATGTGCCAGTGAGTACTTGAAAGCCTTTTTCCATTGCCTAATTTTAAATGTAATATAATCGCGTTGCTAACTGATTGCATTTTATACATGAAGGGATTGGATGCAGCGAGAAACATGCTGCAGAGGTGGCTCATGCAAGGTATGAGGAAAAGAAGTTAGATGAGCACAGAAAGCGAGCTGGTCGCAACGTTGAATCACCGATTGTGTTGTCTGATGAGGGGGACGAGGATGACAGCAACACTGCCAGACTCAGCGAGCTCATCGCTCTAGCAGAAGCAGGCTTGCAAGCGGAGGAGGATGAGGACGACACTGGCAGACTGAGTGAGCTCATCGCTCTAGCAGAGGCAGGCTTGCAGGCAGAGGAGGCTGACGACGACATAAGCAGACTGAGCGAGCTCATCGCTCTAGCAGAGGCGGGCTTGCAGGCAGAGGAGGATGACGACGTGTTCTTCACTCAGGCCGCAGAGGCCACTGATGAAGCGGAGGCCGCTTACGACAAGCGACACGGAGGTCAGAGCAATGTAGGTGAGCCTAGCCACATGAATGAGGAGGAAGAGAATGCGTTCTTGTCTTAGGCCACAGATGAAGCAGGGGCCGCTTACTACAGGCAAAAGGTAGATCAGAGCAATGCATGTGAGCCTAGCCAGAGCAACAGGATTGTGGTTGAGGATTGGTACTCGGACGATGAGTTGCTTACTCAGTATGTTTCTGACTGAGGGTTTTTGATTGCGCTGTCTGTTAGTTCCATGCTTTATTAATGATCAATGTAGCTATGTACTAGAACTTTCATTGTGTTGTCTTGTTTTCCATTTGAACTATTGATGTATTGTACCCATCTGTTTGTATCATGCATTGAGAATTTCTAAAACGAACAAAATCGACTAAAATTATTTCGAATACCATTCGGCACTGGTTTTGCCACACCATAGCCCAGGTTCTGTTGCGCCATAGCCACGGCATGGCAGTGACGTGCCAAGCCCCATGGCGTGGCAGCACCTGGACGCAGACAGAAGCCGAACAGCCTCAATTGCAACTGAACGGGAGCTGCTGTCGGTGCTGTAAACAACTACAAGTGTTGCCGCGACCGTGCGCAAGTTGAAACGAATATGAAGCAAATAAATGGAGTCCATGTGCAAGTTGACAAGTTGCCACATAACATTTTTATTGGTTCATGAGTCTGCAAGTTTCAGACGACAATATTCGTTCAACATAAGTTTGACATAACCAGCTAAGTCCCAGGAGTGTAAGGATCCCTCGGACGCCTCTTGGAAACCTCATCGTCCGGTGGAAGAAGGGGGTCATCGTACTCCACCTCAAGAAGGGGGTACATCTGGTGTGGCGTGGGAGGGGCCATCCTGTTACAAATTGATAAACAAAGGGTTAGAGTACTCAAATTAACATTACGTAGCATTACAAAATTTGAAATACTTGTTATGCAATACGAACACAATATGAAAGCACCTGCTGCCCTCGTCTTCTATGCCTGCTTGCCTTGTTACCAGATTCTTTGCAAATGGAGCAAAGATTCCTGCCACGGGTCTCGTTGAAGTCTCCCCCTCCGTACATGTCTTCGCCGTTCCCTCTCATAGTGTCCATGTCCCCCTTGAGTCGCTTCTTCTTCCTCCTACCCTTCCCTACCTTCATTAGATCCAAATGCGGCACGCAGTCATAACCATTATAAGGTGGCCACTGTGTCGGGTCAAGGTATGGCTCGAAGCTCATCTCCAAAATACTAATGGTGTTCGAACGGAGATACAAGGGTGACATATATGGCAGATCCTCATAGTTGTACCCGCAAACCCTATAGGCCGTGATCATATGAGAGCAAGGGGCATACATGATCTGAGGGATGTTGCAACTGCACTCTACCTTTTCAAGATCAACTCGGTAGTTTCGTCCACCATAACGTTCGCCGCCCAAGCTTGTGCCACCCTTGCCCCGTACACTAAAGATATGGCAGCGGGGTCCATACGGCTCGGCGGTGTGCTGCTTGGTCAATTCCTCGGCCTCCTTCAAATGTTCTGCTCTGGCCTTTCCAAAATGCCCCTGCTCGGCTATATTCCTCTGCACAAGTTCCCACCTCTTGACAAAATATTTGTTGCACTTATGAAAGGAGAACTCAACAATTCCAGACACAGGCAACGATCGAACTCCGGTGAATACATGGTTGAAGGACTCCGAGGAGTTAGTGGTCATGATGCCATACCTGAAACCCCCCTCGTCATATGCTAACGCCCATTGAGCCTTCTGTTCCATCTGCGCCTCTAACCAGGCCTTTCCCGCTTCATTTACCATCTTGTCTAGTTCTCTCTTTGTCTCCTTGAACTGGTGCTCTGTACGTACACAATATAGAGCCTTTACCTTGTCACATACCTCCTGCTTCCTCTGACGCTGCCAGAAATTAGCGGCAAAGTGTCTCATACACCATCTATGCACTAGAGGCGGGAACCCATCTATATGCTCAACTGCAGCATTAAAAAGCCCTGGGTGATGATCCGAGATCAAACATATAGTGCGAGATGGGCCAAGCACTTGTACACGTAGAAGCCGCATGAACCATGACCATGATTCATTGTTCTCTCCCTCTACCAAAGCAAATGCCATGGGTACTATCTGGTCCTCAGGATCAACAGTAGCAACCATCATCAAGGTGCCCTTGTACTTTTCTATCAGGAAAGTGCCATCAACAAGGATGACTGGCCGACAAAACTGGAATGCATGTTCCGTTTACGTGAACGACCAGAACACACGATAGAGGACATGCCTCATCGGGTCCCAAAAAACATCCCTCCGGTGTCCACAAACCATTTCAAGCCAGGGTTGTAGTAATGCATTGCACATAAGATGTGGGGCGCCATGTTATACGCTTCCTCCCAACTACCCCATCAAATTGCTAGGGCAATTTGCTTAGCACGCCAAGCCTTTCCATACTTCACATCGTACTTAACGAATCTAGATATGGACTGTTGTAATGAAGACACTGAAATGTCATTCTTATCATCAACGAGCCCCAATATACGACGGGCAAGGTAACGTGCAGTGAGCTGCTGCTGATTTTCCTTCCCCCTATTTGTTAGGCAAGTGCAGGGTTCGATAACTTTACTTATCCTCCACTTGCCATCACTCTGTCTCTTTTGTGCATTTAACCTCCACATACAACCATTTTTGCATATCACGTGGTACCTCAACTCCTGGTCCAAATGAGTGACGGTGTACGGCCTATGGTGATACACAGCATAGTCCTAAAGGAAGATCTTCATCTCTGACATTGTATTGAATATCATCCCCTTCCTAAGGGTTTCTTTCTCATGGTCATACAATGATTTCCTACACATTTGGAGATCGGTGTCACAAACTGCCA
The DNA here is from genome assembly GCA_904845875.1 of Miscanthus lutarioriparius. NCBI lineage: Eukaryota > Viridiplantae > Streptophyta > Magnoliopsida > Poales > Poaceae > Miscanthus > Miscanthus lutarioriparius. The sequence continues at coordinate 19,499,337 of CAJGYO010000014.1, read as the reverse complement.
TATCCATCATGCTGACATCCCTATAGTTCGAAACGCCCCTGAAAGGTATGTTCATCGACCTTAGTTGCTCAAGCTCATTCATTGTGTAAGGTGGTGGTGGAACATACTACTGCGCTTCGCTAATTTTGCCCCATGAATCATAGGGGGTATCATCTGCTGGCAAATCTATGACTAGTCTACCCTGAGCTTGGATACTATGCAAAACCTCAGTTGGTACTGGTAATGGCATAGTATGAACAGGTACTGGCATGGCATCAACCGGTGTTGGCATAGCATCTGTACCTCCTTGGTCATCATCTGAATCATCTAAATCACTGCTAACTACATCATTAATCGTGTCCTCCTCCTCCTGCTCCTCCTCTTTCCGTTTGAACTCGTTCACATCGAAGTCATTGCTTATACAGCCTACTGCAGTTGAATGAAACTGCTCCTGCGTCAACTGACCGTCCAAATCCATGTTACCCTGAGTTGCTTCCTCTTCGACCCCTAATTCTTGTTCATTGCCTCCAACACCGTCAATGGACGGGCCGTCCTGGACACCCTGCATCCTGTACCCATTCTTCACCACCACCTCAGCCATGGGCACATTGGAACCTTGGAGCACCCTAGTGTAGATGGACCAGTGAGTAGGGTCATGTAAGGGCATGAGGACATAGTGTGCCCTAGTTGTCCCAGTATCAAACCTCCCCTTTAGTGTGAAATCACCGCCAAACTTTGCATTCAAACGGACACAAAGGTCGTTGAAGCTAGGAGGTTCATCAAACCATTCCAATTCTTCTTCCATATCCTCAAACATACCATCTTCTTTCCTAACACTTCCTCCGTATAAAACTCTAACACAACAATCCATCTGCAAAAGCATTTCAAGAAACTTCATCAAGTTGTCAAAATCGTCGTACGTAATGTCCATAGTAATATTAATACCTATTCTAACTATAACTATACTAACTAATCTAATATTAACATCTATACAAGGCTAACTACAACAACTAATTGGACTAAATACAATGTATAACTAGACTCACTAACTGTACTAACTAAACTACCTAACTTTGCTATCTATATTAACTTACTATATTACCTATACTAACTAAACTAACTTTACTAACTATACTTTACTAATTATACTAACTTTATTTATTTTATTAACTTTCTATACTAACAATGTCGTTTCAATGAACAAATACTCTAGGGGAGTACCTCGCGGCGGTGGTGCACTAGACCAGGAACTGAGGCGCGGGCGCTGGCCTCGGCAGGCGCGGTGGGCAGCCACCGTGCGTGAACAGAGGGGGTGGCACGCCGGTGTCTTGGCACGGCGCAAGCAATGCGATCGGTGGCCGTGGCGCGCAGTGTTAAATGGCGCGCGCTAGCAAGGAGGCATGCTCAGTGTGGCGGGCAGCCGCCCGGCAAAGCGCGCGCCGGGCGAGCGGACGGGCATGAGCACGGTGGCCAGGAGAGGCGACGGTCGCGGTGGGTAGGTGCGGGCGGGCGCGGGCGCGGGTGGGCGGGTGCGGGCGTGGGTAGGCGGGCGTGCTCGGGCAGGCGGGACTGGGCCGCGATGCCTTTATTCGGCTCTGCCAGGCCACCGATCGGGGCGCGTCACTGCCGCGCCAAGATCGGTGGCGCGGCAGGCCCTACCACGCACCGGTCAGCATTTCTGGTCATCGCCACATCATCCACCCTCCGCGCTAAGATGCATGGCGCGGCACAGGCTTTTCGCCACGCCATGGCAATAGGCGCGGCCAAAAGTGTTAGTTTTGAAAAAAAACAGTGTTAGATTTAAAATTAGTTTACAAAAAGTGTTAAAATTAAAAAAATTGATATTTCCTGGTCTCCTGCTGGTCTTGGGAGTACACACGAGGAGTTCTTTGTCACGTGATCCAAATAATAAAACTCCAACGAATTTCCATAACTGCGGTTGGTTTTATCTGGGCCCAACTGTGGCAGAACCACCCGAAATAAGACACTTTCGGAGGCGCTCGTCTTCCACTAGACACTAAGCACCCCAAAAGTTAGCTACATCGGACAGTTCCGTCGAGCACACCCCATGGGAGAGCTCAAATCAATCCACGTTTTACCTCCAGAATCCAATAATGAGTACGAGCTTACAACACTTAGTCCATTTCATATAATAAGAGTTCTTGGAAATTATTTATTATAATACCGTGGTTCATAGTGTGATAATTAAACAAAGGGAATGAAAATAAACATCTAGCGGAAATGATACAAGGATCCACCCGTGCCCACCGGAAGAATCCTCCACATAAGAGCTACTCCTCAAGCTTCAAATTTAAGAAGAGGGTAAAATAAACCACAGTACACAATGTACTTGCAAGACTTACCCGACTAGTGGGAATAGTTTCGACTCCAAGGGGTATGATAGCCAATCTGAGTTTGCTATTTTCTTTTTGTATCTGAAAAACATTACTAGAAGTACGTCCTTAAGATCAAGTTTAATTAGCGGTCATGATTACTTCATTAGCTAACCATTCTAGGTAAGCACCTGTTCTACTTTCAAGTAAAGGTTGAGCAATCAAAACTAATTTATCATCTTTCATATTCCAGTTCTAACTATGGTGCTAGACCATAACCAAGTTGTACCATCTCATGGAAACGGCGATCTTTCCCTAATTCACCCGCACACCCCTCGGTAACTTAGTACACTATGGCGGCAGGAAAGCGGCAAAGACACTAGGCACCTATGCCACCACCTAGGACTCAAGTGGACCCACTTGACGGGTCGATCACTATCTCTAATCTTGGTGGCTGCACTAAGTGGTGGTGAGGTGTGGTAGGACTCACGAGGAAGGCTGCTGCGGCGGCGCACATGCGGCCATCCGCGATGGCGGCGACGCAATCGTTCCGGTGAGCTCGGCGGCTAGAAGCCTAACTAGCTAACGTCGAGCAACAGGGCTCACCGTGGACTGGCCGAGGTGACGATTGGAGCGGAGGATGATGGAGAAGGGTTGGCCACGTCGGGTCGAGCCATGTAGCGGCGCACCATGGCGGCAATCGCGTCGGCAATGTCGTCGGGAAGTGATAGAGGTTCGCCAAGGCGCGTAGGGCGAAGAGGGATGGAAGCGAAGCTAGCGGTGCACTCGAATTGGTTCGGGTGGGTGATGGAGGGCTACCCTCGGTAATGGCCAAGCGTGGCCTTATCGACCCGGCTGCGGGAAAACCCCAAATTGGAGCTTGGCCGTGCCCACTTCAAGGCTGTGTGGGGTCAGGTAGCTAGAGGACTTAATGACGAGGCCATGGACGTGTTGAATCGGATTGAGGTGAACTCTCCCTGGCTGATTGCGAGGGTGCGACTTTGAAGGCATGGAGAGGGGATGGGTCCGAGCTCTGGCCGTCCTCACCTTAACGGCAAGCGGTCGGCCAGACCTAAGGCAGCGTCTACGCACTCACTACATGACAACACGACTAGACCAGGTACTGGCATGGCATCAACCGGTGTTGGCATAGCATCTGTACCTCCTTGGTCATCATCTGAATCATCTAAATCACTGCTAACTACATCATTAATCGTGTCCTCCTCCTCCTGCTCCTCCTCTTTCCGTTTGAACTCGTTCACATCGAAGTCATTGCTTATACAGCCTACTGCAGTTGAATGAAACTGCTCCTGCGTCAACTGACCGTCCAAATCCATGTTACCCTGAGTTGCTTCCTCTTCGACCCCTAATTCTTGTTCATTGCCTCCAACACTGCGTCAATGGACGGGCCGTCCCGACACCACGCATCCTGTACCCATTCTTCACCACCACCTCAAATGCATGGGCACATTGGAACCTTGAGCACCCTAGTGTAGATGGACCAAGTGGTAGGGTCATGTAAGGGCATGAGGACATAGTGTGCCCTAGTTGTCCCAGTATCAAACCTCCCCTTTAGTGTGAAATCACCGCCAAACTTTGCATTCAAACGGACACAAAGGTCGTTGAAGCTAGGAGGTTCATCAAACCATTCCAATTCTTCTTCCATATCCTCAAACATACCATCTTCTTTCCTAACACTTCCTCCGTATAAAACTCTAACACAACAATCCATCTGCAAAAGCATTTCAAGAAACTTCATCAAGTTGTCAAAATCGTCGTACGTAATGTCCATAGTAATATTAATACCTATTCTAACTATAACTATACTAACTAATCTAATATTAACATCTATACAAGGCTAACTACAACAACTAATTGGACTAAATACAATGTATAACTAGACTCACTAACTGTACTAACTAAACTACCTAACTTTGCTATCTATATTAACTTACTATATTACCTATACTAACTAAACTAACTTTACTAACTATACTTTACTAATTATACTAACTTTATTTATTTTATTAACTTTCTATACTAACAATGTCGTTTCAATGAACAAATACTCTAGGGGAGTACCTCGCGGCGGTGGTGCACTAGACCAGGAACTGAGGCGCGGGCGCTGGCCTCGGCAGGCGCGGTGGGCAGCCACCGTGCGTGAACAGAGGGGGTGGCACGCCGGTGTGCGGGCACGGCGGGCGCAGCGGGCGATCGGTGGCCGTGGCGTGCCGGTGTTCGTGGCGCGGCCGGCGCGGCGGGAGGCATGCTCCGTGGCGGGCAGGCCCTGCCGGCGGCAGGCGCGGCGGGCAGGAGCGGACGGGCATGAGCACGGTGGCCAGGAGAGGCGACGGTCGCGGTGGGTAGGTGCGGGCGGGCGCGGGCGCGGGTGGGCGGGTGCGGGCGTGGGTAGGCGGGCGTGCTCGGGCAGGCGGGACTGGGCCGCGATGCCTTTATTCGGCTCTGCCAGGCCACCGATCGGGGCGCGTCACTGCCGCGCCAAGATCGGTGGCGCGGCAGGCCCTACCACGCACCGGTCAGCATTTCTGGTCATCGCCACATCATCCACCCTCCGCGCTAAGATGCATGGCGCGGCACAGGCTTTTCGCCACGCCATGGCAATAGGCGCGGCCAAAAGTGTTAGTTTTGAAAAAAAACAGTGTTAGATTTAAAATTAGTTTACAAAAAGTGTTAAAATTAAAAAAATTGATATTTCCTGGTCTCCTGCTGGTCTTGGGAGTACACACGAGGAGTTCTTTGTCACGTGATCCAAATAATAAAACTCCAACGAATTTCCATAACTGCGGTTGGTTTTATCTGGGCCCAACTGTGGCAGAACCACCCGAAATAAGACACTTTCGGAGGCGCTCGTCTTCCACTAGACACTAAGCACCCCAAAAGTTAGCTACATCGGACAGTTCCATCGAGCACACCCTATGGGAGAGCTCAAATCAATCCACGTTTTACCTCCAGAATCCAATAATGAGTACGAGCTTACAACACTTAGTCCATTTCATATAATAAGAGTTCTTGGAAATTATTTATTATAATACCAGGGTTCATAGTGTGATAATTAAACAGTGGAATGAAAATAAACATCTAGCGGAAATGATACAAGGATCCACCTGTGCCCACCAGAAGAATCCTCCACATAAGAGCTACTCCTCAAGCTTCAGCTGCAAGAGGGTAAAATAAACCCTGAGTACACAATGTACTTGCAAGACTTACCCGACTAGTGGGAATAGTTTCCTGACTCCAAGGGGTATGATAGCCAATACGAGTTTGCTATTTTCTTTTTGTATACGAAAAACATTACTAGAAGTACGTCCTTAAGATCAAGTTTAATTAGTAGTCATGATTACTTCATTAGCTAACCATTCTAGGTAAGCACCTGTTCTACTTTCAAGTAAAGGTTGAGCAATCAAAACTAATTTATCATCTTTCATATTCCAGTTCTAACTATGGTGCTAGACCATAACCAAGTTGTACCATCTCATGGAAACGGCGATCTTTCCCTAATTCACCCGCGCACACCCTCGGTAACTTAGTACACGGCGGCGCTGCGAGCGGCAGCACTAGGCACCTATGCCAGCTACCTAGGACCTGCGTGGACCCACTTGACGGGTCGATCACTATCTCTAATCTTGGTGGCTGCACTAAGTGGTGGTGAGGTGTGGTAGGACTCGCTGAGGAAGGCTGCAGCGGCGTGCGGCCATCCGCGATGGCGACGCAACTGTTCCGGTGAGCTCAGGCGGCTAGAAGCCTAACTAGCTAACGTACGAGCAACAGGGCTCACCGTGGACCTGGCCGAGGTGACAGTTGGAGCGGAGGATGATGGAGAAGGGTTGGCCACGTGCGGTCGAGCCATGTAGCGGCGCACCATGGCGGCACGGTCGCGTCAGCGATGTCGGGGAAGTGATAGAGGTTCGGCCAAGGCACGTAGGGCGAAGAGGGGATGGAAGCGAAGCTAGCGGTGCACTCGAATTGGTTCGGGGTGGACTGATGGAGGGCTACCCTCGGTAATGGCCAAGCGTGGCCTTATCGACCCGGCTGCGGGAAAACCCCAAATTGGAGCTTGGCCGTGCCCACTTCAAGGCTGTGTGGGGTCGGTAGCTAGAGGACTTAATGACGAGGGCCATGGACGTGTTGAATCGGATTGAGGTGAACTCTCCCCGGCGATTGCGAGGGTGCGACTTTGAAGGCATGGAGAGGGATGGGTCCGAGCTCGGCCGTCCTCACCTTAACGGCAAGCGGTCCGCCGGACCTAAGGCGGCGTCTCACGCACTCACTACATGACAACACGACTAGACCAGTGTAATCGGCATGGCATCAACCGGTGTTGGCATAGCATCTGCATTCTCCTTGGTCATCATCTGAATCATCTAAATCACTTTGCTAACTACATCATTAATCGTGTCCTCCTCCTCCTCCTCCTCCTCTTCTGCTTGAACTCGTTCACATCAAGTCATTGCTTATACAGCCTACTGCAGTTGAATGAAACTGCTCCTGCGTCAACTGACCGTCCAAATCCATGTTACCCTGAGTTGCTTCCTCTTCGACCCCTAATTCTTGTTCATTGCCTCCAACACCGTCAATGGACGGGCCGTCCTGGACACCCTGCATCCTGTACCCATTCTTCACACCACCACCTCAACCATGGGCACATTGGAACCTTGGAGCACCCTAGTGTAGATGGACCAAAGTGAGTAGGGTCATGTAAGGGCATGAGGACATAGTGTGCCCTAGTTGTCCCAGTATCAAACCTCCCCTTTAGTGTGAAATCACCGCCAAACTTTGCATTCAAACGGACACAAAGGTCGTTGAAGCTAGGAGGTTCATCAAACCATTCCAATTCTTCTTCCATATCCTCAAACATACCATCTTCTTTCCTAACACTTCCTCAGATATAAAACTCTAACACAACAATCCATCTCATAAAAAGCATTTCAAGAAACTTCATCAAGTTGTCAAAATCGTAAATGCGTAATGTCCATAGTAATATTAATACCTATTCTAACTATAACTATACTAACTAATCTAATATTAACATCTATACAAGGCTAACTACAACAACTAATTGGACTAAATACAATGTATAACTAGACTCACTAACTGTACTAACTAAACTACCTAACTTTGCTATCTATATTAACTTACTATATTACCTATACTAACTAAACTAACTTTACTAACTATACTTTACTAATTATACTAACTTTATTTATTTTATTAACTTTCTATACTAACAATGTCGTTTCAATGAACAAATACTCTAGGGGAGTACCTCGCGGCGGTGGTGCACTAGACCAGGAACTGAGGCGCGGGCGCTGGCCTCGGCAGGCGCGGTGGGCAGCCACCGTGCGTGAACAGAGGGGGTGGCACGCCGGTGTGCGGGCACGGCGGGCGCAGCGGGCGATCGGTGGCCGTGGCGTGCAGTGTTAATGTGCAGGCTGGCGCACAAGGGAGGCAGGCATGCTCCGTGGAGGCAAGCCACGCCGTGGCGGCAAAGGCGGCGAGCGAGCGACGGGCATGAGCACGGTGGCGGAGAGGCGGCGAGTCGCGGTGGGTAGGTCTGGTGGCCGTAGCGGCGCTGGCCTTGGGCGGTGCGGGCGTGGTAGGTGGGGCGTGCTTTTGGGCAAAGGGGATCGGGCCGCGATGTTTTATTCGGCTCTGCCAGCCACCGATCGGGCGCGTCATCGCTGCGCCAAGATCGGTGGCGCGCGGCAGCTCTACCACCACGCACCGGTCAAGCATTTCGGTCATCGCCACATCATCCACCCTCCGCTAAGATGCATGGCGCAAGACAGCTTTTCGCCACGCCATGGCAATAGGCGCGCTAAAAGTGTTAGTTTTGAAAAAAAAGCAAGGTGTTAGATTTAAAATTAGTTTACAAAAAGTGTTAAAATTAAAAAATTGATATTTCTGGTCTCCTCTTTGGTCTTGGGAGTACACACGAGGAGTTCTTTGTCACGTGATCCAAATAATAAAACTCCAACGAATTTCCATAATCGGTTGGTTTTATCTGGCCCAACTGTGGCGTAACCACCCGAAATAAGACACTTTCGGAGGCGCTGCCTTCCACTAGACACTAAGCACCCCAAAAGTTAGCTACATCGGACAGTTCAAGTCGAGCACACCCATGGGAGAGCTCAAATCAATCCACGTTTACCTCCGAATCCAATAATGAGTACGAGCTTACAACACTTAGTCCATTTCATATAATAAGAGTTCTTGGAAATTATTTATTATAATACCGGGGTTCATAGTGTGATAATTAAACAAAGGAATGAAAATAAACATCTAGCGGAAATGATACAAGGATCCACTGTGCCCACCGTAAGAATCCTCCACATAAGAGCTACTCCTCAAGCTTCAAACAAGAAGAGGGTAAAATAAACCTCGAGTACACAATGTACTTGCAAGACTTACCCGACTAGTGGGAATAGTTTCCCGACTCCAAGGGGTATGATAGCCAATACTGAGTTTGCTATTTTCTTTTTGTATACGAAAAACATTACTAGAAGTACGTCCTTAAGATCAAGTTTAATTAGCAAAATATGATTACTTCATTAGCTAACCATTCTAGGTAAGCACCTGTTCTACTTTCAAGTAAAGGTTGAGCAATCAAAACTAATTTATCATCTTTCATATTCCAGTTCTAACTATGGTGCTAGACCATAACCAAGTTGTACCATCTCATGGAAACGGCGATCTTTCCCTAATTCACCCAAGACACCCTCGGTAACTTAGTACACGGCGGCGCTGCGAGCGGCAGCACTAGGCACCTATGCCAGCTACCTAGGACCTGCGTGGACCCACCTGACGGGTCGATCACTATCTCTAATCTTGGTGGCTGCACTAAGTGGTGGTGAGGTGTGGTAGGACTCACGAGGAAGGTCTGCCGGCGTATGCGGCCATCCGCGATGGCGACGCAATCTGCTCCGGTGAGCTCAAAGCGACTAGAAGCCTAACTAGCTAACGTCGAAAGCAACAGGGCTCACCGTGGACCTGGCCGAGGTGACAGTTGGAGCGGAGGATGATGGAGAAGGGTTGGCCACGTGCGGTCGAGCCATGTAGCGGCGCACCATGGCGGCACGGTCACGTCAGCGATGTCGGGGAAGTGATAGAGGTTTGGCCAAGGCGCGTAGGGCGAAGAGGGGATGGAAGCGAAGCTAGCGGTGCACTCGAATTGGTTCGGGGTGGACTGATGGAGGGCTACCCTCGGTAATGGCTGCGTGGCCTTATCGACCCGTGCGGAAAAACCCAAATTGGAGCTTGGCCGTGCCCACTTCAAGGCTGTGTGGGGTCAGGTAGCTAGAGGACTTAATGACGAGGCCATGGACGTGTTGAATCGGATTGAGGTGAACTCTCCCTGGCTGATTGCGAGGGTGCAGCTTTGAAGGCATGGAGAGGGGATGGGTCCGAGCTCTGGCCGTCCTCACCTTAACGGCAAGCGGTCGGCCAGACCTAAGGCAGCGTCTACGCACTCACTACATGACAACACGACTAGACCAGGTACTGGCATGGCATCAACCGGTGTTGGCATAGCATCTGTACCTCCTTGGTCATCATCTGAATCATCTAAATCACTGCTAACTACATCATTAATCGTGTCCTCCTCCTCCTGCTCCTCCTCTTTCCGTTTGAACTCGTTCACATCGAAGTCATTGCTTATACAGCCTACTGCAGTTGAATGAAACTGCTCCTGCGTCAACTGACCGTCCAAATCCATGTTACCCTGAGTTGCTTCCTCTTCGACCCCTAATTCTTGTTCATTGCCTCCAACACCGTCAATGGACGGGCCGTCCTGGACACCCTGCATCCTGTACCCATTCTTCACCACCACCTCAGCCATGGGCACATTGGAACCTTGGAGCACCCTAGTGTAGATGGACCAGTGAGTAGGGTCATGTAAGGGCATGAGGACATAGTGTGCCCTAGTTGTCCCAGTATCAAACCTCCCCTTTAGTGTGAAATCACCGCCAAACTTTGCATTCAAACGGACACAAAGGTCGTTGAAGCTAGGAGGTTCATCAAACCATTCCAATTCTTCTTCCATATCCTCAAACATACCATCTTCTTTCCTAACACTTCCTCCGTATAAAACTCTAACACAACAATCCATCTGCAAAAGCATTTCAAGAAACTTCATCAAGTTGTCAAAATCGTAAATAAATGTAATGTCCATAGTAATATTAATACCTATTCTAACTATAACTATACTAACTAATCTAATATTAACATCTATACAAGGCTAACTACAACAACTAATTGGACTAAATACAATGTATAACTAGACTCACTAACTGTATTTAACTAAACTACCTAACTTTGCTATCTATATTAACTTACTATATTACCTATACTAACTAAACTAACTTTACTAACTATACTTTACTAATTATACTAACTTTATTTATTTTATTAACTTTCTATACTAACAATGTCGTTTCAATGAACAAATACTCTAGGGGAGTACCTCGCGGCGGTGGTGCACTAGACCAGGAACTGAGGCGCTGGCGCCGGGCTCTCGGCAGCGCGGTGGGCGCCACCGTCGCGTGAAACAGAGGGGTGGCACGCACGTGCATGCGGCACACGCGCGCGCATTGACGATCGGTGGCCGTGGCGTGCAGGTGTTAAATGGCCCAACAAGCGGGGAGGAGCATGCTTCAGGCGGGCGAAGCCTACCGGCGCGGCAAAGCGCGGGCGAGGCGAGACGGGCATGAGCACGGTGGCTGGAGAGGCGACGGTCGCGGTGGGTAGGTGCGGGCGGGCGCGGGCGCGGGTGGGCGGGTGCGGGCGTGGGTAGGCGGGCGTGCTCGGGCGGGGATCGGGCGCGATGCCTTTTATTCGGCTCTGCCAGTTATCGATCGGGTAGCGTCGCTGCGCTTAAGATCGGTGGCGCGCAGGCCCTACCACGCACCGGTCAAGATTTCGGTCATCGCCACATCATCCACCCTCCGCGCTAAGATGCATGGCGCGCACACGAGCTTTTTCGCCACGCCATGGCAATAAAGCGCGACCAAAAGTGTTAGTTTTGAAAAAAAAGCGTGTTAGATTTAAAATTAGTTTACAAAAGTGTTAAAATTAAAAAAATTGATATTTCCTGGTCTCCTGCTGGTCTTGGGAGTACACACGAGGAGTTCTTTGTCACGTGATCCAAATAATAAAACTCCAACGAATTTCCATAACTGCGGTTGGTTTTATCTGGGCCCAACTGTGGCAGAACCACCCGAAATAAGACACTTTCGGAGGCGCTCGTCTTCCACTAGACACTAAGCACCCCAAAAGTTAGCTACATCGGACAGTTCCGTCGAGCACACCCCATGGGAGAGCTCAAATCAATCCACGTTTTACCTCCAGAATCCAATAATGAGTACGAGCTTACAACACTTAGTCCATTTCATATAATAAGAGTTCTTGGAAATTATTTATTATAATACCAGGGTTCATAGTGTGATAATTAAACAGTGGAATGAAAATAAACATCTAGCGGAAATGATACAAGGATCCACCTGTGCCCACCAGAAGAATCCTCCACATAAGAGCTACTCCTCAAGCTTCAGCTGCAAGAGGGTAAAATAAACCCTGAGTACACAATGTACTTGCAAGACTTACCCGACTAGTGGGAATAGTTTCCTGACTCCAAGGGGTATGATAGCCAATACGAGTTTGCTATTTTCTTTTTGTATACGAAAAACATTACTAGAAGTACGTCCTTAAGATCAAGTTTAATTAGCAGTCATGATTACTTCATTAGCTAACCATTCTAGGTAAGCACCTGTTCTACTTTCAAGTAAAGGTTGAGCAATCAAAACTAATTTATCATCTTTCATATTCCAGTTCTAACTATGGTGCTAGACCATAACCAAGTTGTACCATCTCATGGAAACGGCGATCTTTCCCTAATTCACCCGCGCACACCCTCGGTAACTTAGTACACGGCGGCGCTGCGAGCGGCAGCACTAGGCACCTATGCCAGCTACCTAGGACCTGCGTGGACCCACTTGACGGGTCGATCACTATCTCTAATCTTGGTGGCTGCACTAAGTGGTGGTGAGGTGTGGTAGGACTCGCTGAGGAAGGCTGCAGCGGCGTGCGGCCATCCGCGATGGCGACGCAACTGTTCCGGTGAGCTCAGGCGGCTAGAAGCCTAACTAGCTAACGTACGAGCAACAGGGCTCACCGTGGACCTGGCCGAGGTGACAGTTGGAGCGGAGGATGATGGAGAAGGGTTGGCCACGTGCGGTCGAGCCATGTAGCGGCGCACCATGGCGGCACGGTCGCGTCAGCGATGTCGGGGAAGTGATAGAGGTTCGGCCAAGGCGCGTAGGGCGAAGAGGGGATGGAAGCGAAGCTAGCGGTGCACTCGAATTGGTTCGGGGTGGACTGATGGAGGGCTACCCTCGGTAATGGCCAAGCGTGGCCTTATCGACCCGGCTGCGGGAAAACCCCAAATTGGAGCTTGGCCGTGCCCACTTCAAGGCTGTGTGGGGTCAGGTAGCTAGAGGACTTAATGACGAGGCCATGGACGTGTTGAATCGGATTGAGGTGAACTCTCCCTGGCTGATTGCGAGGGTGCAGCTTTGAAGGCATGGAGAGGGGATGGGTCCGAGCTCTGGCCGTCCTCACCTTAACGGCAAGCGGTCGGCCAGACCTAAGGCAGCGTCTACGCACTCACTACATGACAACACGACTAGACCAGGTACTGGCATGGCATCAACCGGTGTTGGCATAGCATCTGTACCTCCTTGGTCATCATCTGAATCATCTAAATCACTGCTAACTACATCATTAATCGTGTCCTCCTCCTCCTGCTCCTCCTCTTTCCGTTTGAACTCGTTCACATCGAAGTCATTGCTTATACAGCCTACTGCAGTTGAATGAAACTGCTCCTGCGTCAACTGACCGTCCAAATCCATGTTACCCTGAGTTGCTTCCTCTTCGACCCCTAATTCTTGTTCATTGCCTCCAACACCGTCAATGGACGGGCCGTCCCGACACACCACGCATCCTGCACCCATTCTTCACCACCACCTCAAATGGGGCACATTGGAACCTTGGAGCACCCTAGTGTAGATGGACCAAAGAGTAGGGTCATGTAAGGGCATGAGGACATAGTGTGCCCTAGTTGTCCCAAAGATCAAACCTCCCTTTAGTGTGAAATCACCGCCAAACTTTGCATTCAAACGGACACAAAAAGGTCGTTGAAGCTAGGAGGTTCATCAAACCATTCCAATTCTTCTTCCATATCCTCAAACATACCATCTTCTTTCCTAACACTTCCTCCGTATAAAACTCTAACACAACAATCCATCTCGCAAAAGCATTTCAAGAAACTTCATCAAGTTGTCAAAATCGTAAATACGTAATGTCCATAGTAATATTAATACCTATTCTAACTATAACTATACTAACTAATCTAATATTAACATCTATACAAGGCTAACTACAACAACTAATTGGACTAAATACAATGTATAACTAGACTCACTAACTGCACTAACTAAACTACCTAACTTTGCTATCTATATTAACTTACTATATTACCTATACTAACTAAACTAACTTTACTAACTATACTTTACTAATTATACTAACTTTATTTATTTTATTAACTTTCTATACTAACAATGTCGTTTCAATGAACAAATACTCTAGGGGAGTACCTCATGGCGGTGGTGCACTAGACCAGAACCGAGGCGCTGGCGCCGGCTCGGCAGCGCGGTGGGCAGCCACCGTCGTGTGAATGAGGGGTGGCACGCCGGTGTGTGGGCACGGCGCGCAAGCAATGCGTCGTGGCCGTGGCGTGCAGTGTTAAATGATGGCGCTGCCGGCCAAGGCGGGAGGCATGTTCAAGTGGCGGCAAACCCCCGCCGCGGCAGCGCGGCGGAGCGCACGGGCATGAGCACGGTGGCTGGGAGAGGCGACGGTCGCGGTGGGTAGGTGCGGTGGCGGCGGGCGGCTGGTGGGCAGGTCGGGCGTGGGTAGGCGCGGCGTTTTCGGGCAAAGGGATCGGGCCGCGATGCCTTTATTCGGCTCGCCAGTTACCGATCGGGCGCCACATCGCTGCGCCAAGATCGGTGGCGCGGCAGCTCCTACCACGCACCGGTCAAGATTTCGGTCATCGCCACATCATCCACCCTCCGCGCTAAGATGCATGGCGCGGCACAGGCTTTTCGCCACGCCATGGCAATAGGCGCGGCCAAAAGTGTTAGTTTTGAAAAAAAACAGTGTTAGATTTAAAATTAGTTTACAAAAAGTGTTAAAATTAAAAAAATTGATATTTCCTGGTCTCCTGCTGGTCTTGGGAGTACACACGAGGAGTTCTTTGTCACGTGATCCAAATAATAAAACTCCAATGAATTTCCATAATCATGCGGTTGGTTTTATCTGGGCCGAACTGTGGCAGAACCACCCGAAATAAGACACTTTCGGAGGCGCTCGTCTTCCACTAGACACTAAGCACCCCAAAAGTTAGCTACATCGGACAGTTCCATCGAGCACACCCTATGGGAGAGCTCAAATCAATCCACGCTTACCTCCGTAATCCAATAATGAGTACGAGCTTACAACACTTAGTCCATTTCATATAATAAGAGTTCTTGGAAATTATTTATTATAATACCAGGGTTCATAGTGTGATAATTAAACAGTGGAATGAAAATAAACATCTAGCGGAAATGATACAAGGATCCACCTGTGCCCACCAGAAGAATCCTCCACATAAGAGCTACTCCTCAAGCTTCAGCTGCAAGAGGGTAAAATAAACCCTGAGTACACAATGTACTTGCAAGACTTACCCGACTAGTGGGAATAGTTTCCTGACTCCAAGGGGTATGATAGCCAATACGAGTTTGCTATTTTCTTTTTGTATACGAAAAACATTACTAGAAGTACGTCCTTAAGATCAAGTTTAATTAGCAGTCATGATTACTTCATTAGCTAACCATTCTAGGTAAGCACCTGTTCTACTTTCAAGTAAAGGTTGAGCAATCAAAACTAATTTATCATCTTTCATATTCCAGTTCTAACTATGGTGCTAGACCATAACCAAGTTGTACCATCTCATGGAAACGGCGATCTTTCCCTAATTCACCCGCGCACACCCTCGGTAACTTAGTACACGGCGGCGCTGCGAGCGGCAGCACTAGGCACCTATGCCAGCTACCTAGGACCTGCGTGGACCCACTTGACGGGTCGATCACTATCTCTAATCTTGGTGGCTGCACTAAGTGGTGGTGAGGTGTGGTAGGACTCACGAGGAAGGCTGCAGCGGCGTGCGGCCATCCGCGATGGCGACGCAAACTGCTTCCGGTGAGCTCAGTGGCTAGAAGCCTAACTAGCTAACGTCGAGCAACAGGCTCACCGTGGACTGGCCGAGGTGACAGATTTGAGCGGAGGATGATGGAGAAGGGTTGGCCACGTCGCGGTCGAGCCATGTGGCGCGGCGCACCATGGCGGCACCGCGTCGCGTCGGCGATGTCGGGAAGTGATAGAGGTTCGGCCAAGGCGCGTAGGGCGAAGAGGGGATGGAAGCGAAGCTAGCGGTGCACTCGAATTGGTTCAGGGTGGACTGATGGAGGGCTACCCTCGGTAATGGCCAAGCATGGCCTTATCGACCCAGCTGCGGGAAAACCCCAAATTGGAGCTTGGCCGTGCCCACTTCAAGGCTGTGTGGGGTCAGGTAGCTAGAGGACTTAATGACGAGGCCATGGACGTGTTGAATCGGATTGAGGTGAACTCTCCCTGGCTGATTGCGAGGGTGCAGCTTTGAAGGCATGGAGAGGGGATGGGTCCGAGCTCTGGCCGTCCTCACCTTAACGGCAAGCGGTCGGCCAGACCTAAGGCAGCGTCTACGCACTCACTACATGACAACACGACTAGACCATGTGCACGTGCGCATAGGCAGGTGGGGGTGTGGCATGCACGACCACAGTGCCATTAAGGCGAGGTGACGACGCGAGGTAGCTAGGACAGCCCACGTGCGTGCAGTGACAAGGCGAGCAGCAGCAGCGTAGCACGGCATCACAGCGACAGCAGCACCGCACGGCAGTGGCCAAGGGCGGCAGTGGTTGCGCCCCAGCAGCTTGGTAAGGCAGCAGCATTGGTGACAGCGTCGCGGTGGTGAGGGGAGCAGCAACGTAGCGGCCTGCAGCGCTAGACCACAGCCAAGCCTTGGCTAGGCCGGAAGCAGCCTCGGCTAGCCACACACGGCAGCGCGCGTACGCGTGGGGCATCCAGCGTGGTGACACCACGCGCCCGAGCGTGGTGACCGCGCCCATGCGGCCAACCCTCCCGAGACCGTATCGTGCACAAATTTTAAAGCGTCGATCGCAACTAAACTGTTGAGGTTGACACTAAACCGCCTTCACTATGCTAAAGAGGGTCTATTAGGCTACCAATCTGAGCTAAAACACAACACCACCTCTTAACTCAATTTCACAAAATAAATCCCCAAACATGGCATTGTCTTGTTGTCAATAACTTAAAGAATCTTCTAAGTCTTGAGCTAAATTCAATTTCAAGTTCCATTTCTAAGGTATTAGAAATACTAGCTAGCAATATTATTTTTCTACAACAACAGTTGCATTGTCATCTACAAAGTTTTTACTTCAAACTTTATTTAGGTATCGCACACATGTTCTATAATATTTTTGCTCAATAAAAATTGGTTTTCAACCCTACTTGACATAACATGAGCTATTGAATCAATTTTTATTTAACATTTTAATTGGTCATTTTAGGTTACAAGAAATTTATCAACACATTCTATCACATGTATTATCACATAAACATGATGCTCATGATAGGGTTTAGTAGTTTGTTTAGGGCGTAACACCGAGGTGTTACAGCTCTACCCCCCTTAAACAAAATCTCATCCTGAGATTTCATGTGTGTGCCTAGTGTGGGAAAGTGATAAGAAAAAAATTTCAATTTACATAATTACTTTGGTGAACTAGAAAGGAGATGGGGATAATGCTCCAGAATATAACTCTCCTATTCCCAAGTTGCTTCGTCCTCCCAATGATTTTGCCACTGGACCTTATAGAATTTCACCACTTTGTTCCTAGTGACTCTCTTTTTCATCCAAGATTTTGACAAGGTGCTCAATATAGGAAAGATCAGGTTGGAGAGGGAGTCCTTCGATTTCCACCACTTCATCGGGAACTCGCAGACACTTCTTTAACTAGGAAACATGGAAGACATTATGGACGACTGATAAAATATCTAGGAGTTGGAGACGATAAGCAACAGAACCACACCGCTCCAAAATTTTATAAGGCTCGACATAACGAGGAGCTAATTTCCCATGGACTCCAAACCAATGCACACCTCTCATTGGGGATACCTTTAGATACACATGGTCACCAACTTGAAACTACAAAGGTCTTCTCTTGTCCGCATAAGCTTTCTGATGGTTCTGAGCTGTTTTCAAATGACTCTGAATAACACTGACTTGTTCTCTTGCTTCTTTGATAAAACTAGGTCCAAAGTAACCAGGGTCACCCACTTCCACTCAGTTAAGAGGTGTCCTACATTTCTTGCCATACAAAGCTTTGAAAGGTGCCATTCGAATGCTCTATTAATAGCTATTGTTATAGGAAAACTCAGCTAAAGTCAAGCATCCATCCCACTTTTCTGGATAAGAAATGGCACAAGCTCTCAACATGTCTTCAAGTACTTGATTGACCCTTTCTGTCTGACCATCAGTTTGCGAGTGATAAGCTAAACTTCTAAGGAGATGAGTAGCAAGACATTTCTAGAGTTGCTCCTAGAAACAAGAGACAAAGACTGACCCTCTATCAGAAACAATGGTAAGAGGAACTCCATGTAGGGTCACAACCCGATCAAAATACAACTTGGCATACTTCTTGGCTAAATACCTTGTATCTACTAGGAGGAAATGAGCGGACTTGGTAAGGTGATCCACAATGACCCAAATAGAGTCATACCCCTTTGCCGTGCGGGGCAAACCCACAACAAAGTCCATGAAAATATCCTCCCATTTCCAAACAGGGATAGGCAAGGGGTGTAGAAATCTAGGTGTACGCATATGGTCTGCCTTAATCCTTCCACAAATGTCACATTCTGAGATGTATTTGGTAATATCCTGTTTCATATTTGGCCACCAATACAAGTGACGCTAATCATGATACATCTTGTTACTTCCTGGATGAATGGATATTTTGGAGTTATGGGCTTCATCCAAAAATTTTCTCCTAAGCTCATTACTTTAGGGAACCACCAATCAGTTCTTGAACTTCACCACACCTTGATCATCAATACTGAAATGAGGACCACGCCCTTCGGCGATTAGCTTCTTGATATGAGGGATTTCTGAAGCATCTTGCCTTTTCTCTATAATAATTTGCTCAAATAAATCCGAGACTAGAGCAATATGGGCTAACACTTTAGAATGGGTGAGGGACAAAGATTCTTCATCAACATGATGTGACTTTCGACTTAAGGCATCAGCTACCACATTAGCTTTTCCCGGATGATAATGAATCTCTAAATTGTAATCCTTGATTAACTTGAGCCACCTCCATTGCCTCATATTCAACGCGGATTGAGTGAAAATATATTTGAGGCTCTTGTGATCTGTGTAGATATGCACTTTATTTCCCAACAGGTAATGTCTCCAAATTTTTAGTGCGTGCACAACTACAGCCAGCTCTAAATCATGGGTGGGATAATTCAACTCATGCTTTTTCAGCTGACGTGAAGCATAAGTGATCACACATCCATCTTGCATAAGCACATATTCCAGTCTAGTCCTAGAGGCATCACAATACACATCAAACAGCCTATCAATATCTGGTTGGGCAAGAACAAGAGCAGAGGTAAGAAACTTCTTTAGAGCTTGGAAAGCTTCTTCACAAGCTGGACTCCATACAAACTTGACATCCTTCTGGAGCAACTTGGTCATTGGTTGAGCTACTTTAGAAAACTCATGGATGAAGCGCTGATAATAACTAGCAAGACCAAGGAAGTGACGAATCTAATGCACTGACTTTGGAGATTTCCAATTTAACACATCCTGCACCTTGCTAGGATCCACAGAGATGCCTTCAGGTGTCAGGACATGTCCCAAGAACTATACTCGATCTAACCATAACTTGCACTTGCTGAATTTGGCATACATCTTGTGTCCCTCCAATCGAGTCAGGACTATGTGAAGATGTTGTGCATGCTCTTCATTGTTATTAGAATATATCAATATGTCATCAATGAACACCACTACAAACTTATCTAACTCCGGCATGAAGACTGAGTTCATTAGGTACATGAAGAATGCAGGACCATTGGTGAGACCAAAAGACATGACTAAGTATTTATAAAGCCCGTACCTAGTAGAGAAAGCTGTCTTTGGGATATCTTGCGGCCGAATTTTAATTTGGTGATACCCAGAATGAAGATCAATCTTTGAAAACACCTTAGCACCAGCCAACTGATCAAACAAAGTATCAATACAAGGTAAAGGATACTTGTTCTTAATGGTTAATGTGTTGAGAGGGCGATAATCCACACACATCCGAACAGTGCTGTCCTTCTTCACAAAAATAGCTGGACAACCCCATGGTGAAGAACTTAGATGGATGAATCCCTTCTCCAACAATTCCTCTAATTGTTTCTTCATATCAGCCCCCTTTAGAGCCATGCGGTAAGGACGCTGTGAAATAGGAGTAGTACCAAGTTCTAACTCAATGGCAAACTCCACATCCCGGTCCGGTGGTAACCCCAGTTGGTCCTCGAGGAAGACATCTGGAAACTCACAGACCATAGGAATAGAAGAAAGGTCCAGAGAAGCTTCAGCATGAGCAACAACTGGTAGGGTGGGGACTGAAGACATAAGGAGAGACATTCTATCCTCAGAAGAAGGAAGCTTCAACTCAACAATTCTTTGTCTAAGGTTCAAGACCACCTCATAGTTTCTCAACCAGTTCATTCCCAAAATTGCATCTATGCCTTGCCCAGGTAGCACCATGAACTGGAGACGATAAGAGTGAGTGGCTAGCACTAGTCTCACTATGTCCATCTGAGTGTTAATGCACAACTGCGCACCTAGGGTTCTGATTCTATAGGCAATAGGAATAGCCATAGTAGATATATTGTGCCTTTGTGCAAACCCCATACTCATGAATGAATGTGATGCACCAGAATCAAATAATACATATGCTGGGTGGGGATCAATGGTAAACATACTAGCCATCACAGGCTCACCCTGTGGAATCTCCTCAGCCTCAGTGAAGTTAACATGTCCTGAGCGGCTCATGGGCACCTTCTTCCTGATGATGGTCCTCTTGACCAGATGAGAGTTGGATAAAGGCTGAGAAGACTGAGCAAGCTAGTTCTGGGGGCACTCACGAGCATAGTGGCCATCCTTGCCACATTTGAAACAAGCACCCAGCTTATTCCCCTGTCCCTGATGAGGCAGAACCTGCTATCCCTGAGGCTGCTGCACCTGCTAAGTAGGTGCATGGTACTAAGTGGGAGGTACCTGGTAAGTCTGTTGAGTCTGACGAGACGACTATCCACCCGGAGAGTGATAGGACACCCTCCGCACAACATGTACCTTCTGCGACTATGGGTGACTAGAAGACTCAGTGATCACCCTCTTATGCTTCCACTCAGCTGGAGAGTCACGTTGAAGTCCCTCCATAACAATGGCAGCATGCATCCAAGCACCAAAGGTTTGATAGCCCCCTATATATAGCTTCTCTTGCAAGATGCAAGAGAGACCGCAATTGAAATGGTCCATCTTCTTCTCATCAGTATCCACATGAGTCCTAGCATATTATGCACGATGGTTGAACTTGTTCACATGCTCCATCACAGTCATGTTTCCTTGCTTCAGCTCTAAAAACTCGGACAGCTTCCTGTTCAGCACCAACAGGAATATAGTACTGACGAAAAGCAGTGGTAAACTCCCACCAAGTCACATGGTGGTCCATAGGTTGCATGGCGTTGAGAGTGTCCCACCAAGTGCTGGTAGATCCTAGAACCTAATATGCAGAAAAGCACACCTTCTGCTCATCCATCACATTGAGTAGCTAAAACTTCTGCTCCAGAATATGAAGCTAAAGCTCCGCATCCAGAGGCTCAGCGGTTGGCGTGAACATGGGAGGGTGTGTCCCCAAGAAGTCCTGATAGGAATAGGGCCTCTCGGGATCGTGGGCACCACCCCCATTCCCGCCATTGCCACTGGGGCCTCCATGGGCGAAGCCACCAATAGCCTGTGCCAACATCTCTAGGGCATGGGCTGACTCATGATGAGTAGCCAACATCTTAGCCATCATCTCGTTATTTATTTATTGGTGCAAAAAGTGACCAACAAGTAAATATTTGTAGTTTTGACGTACGTTGTGATTGGATGTGGCCTAGCACTCGATGACACAGGATTTATACTAGTTTAGACAACGTGCCCTACGTCCAGTTTTAGTCAGTCGGAGACTTTATTCTTGAGCCTAGGTGCTCAAAGTTTGTTGTGGGGTTACAAACGAGTAGGAATAAAAAGGGGGTGTTAAAGGCCCGTCGGACTCTGAACTGGAGGGCCAAGAGTGATAGGGGCTCTAATGTGCGCTAAGTATTGGAGCATATGCTCTATGTAGCTTTAGAGTTCTAGAGCTATTGTGCTATTCGAGTTCTCAGATCCTCAAGTGCTTGAATTGTCTAGCTTCTCTTTTTGAGGAGTGCCGGAGAGCCAATCCCTTAATAGCCAAAGAGCTCATCCCCTTTTATTGTCGAAGGGGACGAGCTCTTACAAATCAGAGAAAGAGAGAGAATGTATACGTGTGCTACCTTGTCTTGTTGCCCATGCTGTTGGGTACGAGACGGTTGTCGGCGCCCACAATACTGTTTATGTCCAGATGTAGGTGGCAGGCTCTATCGTGTTCGCCTGGTATGGCAAATGTCGGCGCCTACAATACTATTTGGGTTCTGACATGCCTGGAAGGTTGCATAGTGCCTATCTGGCATGGCCTGGTGGCACCATCCTACAGGTGCGTAGGGTATGGCAGGGTACGATCCTCGATATTATGGTTTGACTTGAGCGCCTTACCTTATCTGCTCCACCTGATCCTCGGGCCCTTACCGAGCGGGCATCCCCGGTCGGTTGTTCCCAGTCGGCCCCGACCATGTTGGTTGGGGAAGAGCTACAGGCAAAGGTTTGGCATATCCCCAGTCGGAAAAGGAGGTTAGAGTCAGACTATGTCCCCTCCTTGGCCAGGCCTTCCGATGAGGGACCGGATCGTTCTCCCGGCCTATCATTAGGTATCTGGGCCAGCCCGGGAGGCGCGTTTTGTCGCTACGCCATCTGCTGGGCCAAGTTTTTGCTAGGAAGCGGGCCCATTGGGGACCCCAGGTTTATGAACCCGATAGGAGCCCCCGAACCCTTTTGGGACTTCTGTGAAGTTGTGAAGGGGTTGTTTATACTCATTTTACGAGTGCACCCAGTGGGTGTAAGATCGTGGGTCACCGTCGAACGAGATGGAGCGCAAACCCAAAGTGTCAGGCGCGGCCGAGGGGTCAGGCGAGACGGAGCGCCAACCCAAGTGTTAGGCGCGGCTGAGGGGTCGGGCGAGACGGAGCGCCAACCCAAGTGTCAGAGCGCCAGCCCAGGTGTCGGGCATGCCCGAAGGGTTGGGTGACATGGAGCGCCAACCCAGGTGTCGGGCGCGACCAAGGGGTCGGGCAAGATGGAGCGCCAACCCAGGTGTCGGGCATGGTCGAGGGGTCGGGTGAGACAGAGCGCCAACCCAGGTGTCGGGCACGGCCGAAGGGTCGGGCGAGACGGAGCACCGACCTAGGTGTCGGGTGCGGCCAAAGGGTCGGGCGAGATGGAGTGCCAACCCAAGTGTTGGGCGAGACGGAGCTCCAACCCAAGTGTTGGAGCTCCAACCCAGGTGTCGGGTGCGACCGAGGGGTCAGGCCAGATGGAGCGCCAACCCAGGTGTCGGGCGCGCCAAGGGGTCGGGCGAGACGGAGCGCCAACCCAGGTGTCGGGCGTGGCCAAAGGGTCAGGCGAGACGGAGTGTCAACCCAAGTGTCGGGCGCGGCCGAGGAGTTGGTCTAGTTTCGTGCGTTACCCAGTCCATGGTTTCCGCAATTGGAGGGGTTGAGCTAATGTCGCTTGCCTCGATGGCTCGAGTGACGCACTCAGTGAGCTTAATAACGGGTATGTCCGAGTGGAATCCGGTTCTGTTGTTCGTAACAGGGTCGGCATAGCCCTCATGTGGCATTCCATTGCTCCTTAACCTACCTGCCGGTAGATGCCCGAGCCATTCCGGAGACCAACTCAGGTGGCCTACTGGCCTCCCCTCGATGGAGATTCTGTGGGCATGGCTCGAGGTCAGGATCGAACGAGAAGGTCAAGATGACCCTGTTCGCTTCTGAGCGGATCAGGTGAGGGCCACTGGGGCTCATCTGCATTTTCTCCCTAGGCTCTGTTTGACATGAGGTGGCCTCGAGCCCTTTGTGGGTCAGCCTTCGAACCTCGGTCGATCATCGCTCATATCGAATTAGGCGACTACCGCTTTGCGACACAACATGAAGCGTTGTGATGCAACAATTGCATATGCAATGCTTCGATGTATGGGATGAATGTATGGATGAATGTATGAATGCATGCATGAGAATGGATGGATGAATGATTGTGCACTAGAAAACAAAAAAGGGGGTTTGGTAGGGTTACCTCGATGGCTCAAGTGACGGGTCTAGGAAGCTCCTATCGGATATGTCCAAATGCGATCCCTGTCCATCATTCATGATGGGGTCAGCATAACCCGCATAAGGCATCCCGCTGCCCCTTACATGTCTCTCAACAGCCGCCCAAGTCATCCGAATGACTCGGGTGACTCGTTGGCCTCTCCTCGATGGAGATTCCATTGGTGGGCCCTTCCAAATCCTGCCTGGGAAGGCGAAGGATCATTTGCATGCAGGTGTAGCTTATTTCTCGTGCCCAGGTTGCAAGAGCCGGAGTGACATCGAGGCAGAGCTCGAGTTGGCGGAGCCCACGGAGATGGGTGATGACACAAGTGCCTCAAAGGACAAAGAAGTTAGGGACGCTATTGTGACCTCGGTGGAGCACCGTGAGCCCACGGCTGCATCCGTCGGCGGCGGGCATGATGTGGAGATGCGCGGTGATGTTCCTAAGTCGAGGAAGCGCGCTACGAGTGAAGACAGTGCCCTTGAACAAGAGGTGAAGCGGGCGTGGTCGCCGCACCCTTCGGAGGTGTCGTCAGATCCGTGCCCCCTGCTCCGGGTGAGGCAGAGCCCGCTGGTCATCCCCTACATCTTTGGGGTCAGCGCGTGTGCATGACCCCCAATGGGGGGATGCCCCACCAGTTGCTCTGCTGGTTTTGCCATGAGCTAGCGGTCATGGCCGTTTGTGGGCCGATCGAGGACCTGTCGGGTCAGCCCCTCCCTCGGCCGATGCAAGGGGGAGCGGGTCATGACCCACGAGTGTTCCTCATCCGGTTGGCTCGTCGTCAGCTGGTCGAGGCTTCAGGACTCTACCGCTTTCATCTAGGTATGTATTCATGTTACTTTTTGTTCTCATAGTTGAGTTTTTTGAGTGTGACTAACCTACGCTTGTTTGACAACGGCCAGGGGCTGGCGGGACTAGGAATCTCCCTGTCTCCCATGCAAGAAGAGTAGAGACCCAGCCTGCAGTGGGTCGCAATGAGTGGCAGGGGAAGCAGGTTGGTGCTGGTGTGACCTTCCCCACTGGGGGTTGCGTCTTCCCTACCGGTTGCTAGAACGGCAGCAGCGGCGGTGGCTATGATGGCGGTGATCCCCGTGGTGATAGCGGAGGTTGGGTCAGAGGTGACTCTTGTGGTCCCTCCCCCAATAGTTGCGGAGGAGGAGAGGAGGGAAACCGGGCTCCCTGCCTCACCTGGCGGAGGAGCGCACGGTTCGCCCTCCTAGTCAGAGCTGGAGGGGTCGAGAGGAACCACGGCCAGCCCAAAGTAGAGCATCCACCGGTGAGCCGTGGAGTCCTAGCGGTGGACATCCCCTTCTCTGGCGTGGAAGATACTAGGGTGGGGTCGACGGCCTTCCTGCCATCCTTGGAGCTGGTGATGATCTAGTCATCGCATGATACTGCAATGGCTAGATCTTCCAGCGGGTTGGGGACGACCCGTGAGTTGATGTGGCCTTGCCCCGGTGAGCCAGGAAAGGCCCGGTTCATCCTTTGTGATGAGGAGGAGGTGAAGCCCTGGCATCTGCTCGGGGAGAGAGGACTATCGATGGAGTCCAAATTCACCCTTACCAAGGCAAGGCTCAAGGAGGCCTTGGAGAGGGTTGAGCTCGTCCATCTGGTAGTGACAGTTGACCTACCACGCGTTGTAGAGGTAAGTTCTCTATGTTTTTGGTGTTGTCCTTGACTCCTTGGCCTTTTAATAGTTGTCTCAGCATGCCTGCTTCTTGTCTCATAGGATCTAGAGATGATGTCGATCTGCAAGTCCCGATTTCTTTGGGAGGAGCACGGTTGGATGGACCAGGAAGCGATGGCATCACAGTAGGTTGATGAGCTCAGGCACCAGCTAGAGTCCACCCGTTGTGAGTCCCAAGACTGGGCAGCCGAGGTGACGGGAGCATGGGCGGCGGAGCTGCGTGCGGTCGAATGGGCGACTACTACCGAGCAGGAACTTGACATGGTGAAGGTCCACTTGGTGGAGACTAAGGTGGCGCTTCAAAAGTCCTTGGAGGCTCTAGAGGTAGAGTGGAAGGCTCGGTCGGACACCGAACAAGAAGTGGTTGGGCTCTGGGGGCAGATGCTCAGGGTAGAGGAGTCAAACGCTCGACTGCTCGAAAGGGTGACCCGACAAGAGGAAGGTCTCTCTATTCTTGAAAGCACCCGCCTTGGTATGTATTTGCTCCACTCTCGGTTGATGCCTTGATTTTTTCCTTTCCTTTGCTTATGAATTTGTTGTCTTTTTCCAGAACTGGGTGGAAAGATCAGCTCTCTGGAGGAAGAGCTTGAGACGGTCAAAGCGGTAGTTGGTCGGGGCGCGGAGGCGCTAGCCCAGTCCCTTGAGGAGCAACACACTCTCAAGGGGGAGCTTGACTAGATTCGCAACATCATGCAGGTGGTCGTCTTTGAGGTGTTTGGGTCGGGACCGAGCTCCAGTACGCCCATGATGTAGCTGGCAGAGGTCCCGAATGAAGTTTGGGCGCTCATCTCCGATGCATGTTCTATGGAACGACGGGGGTGCTGACCTCGGTGGTGATCCATCTCCCTGATCTAGACTTCACTACCATCTATAGAGGATACGCCGATGGGTGGAGCGCAGACGAAATCCATGCGCTAGGGGAGAGTTTGGTGCCACATGCATAGATGGTTGCCAAGCAGGTCACCGCACAGTGGGTGATGGAGGCTCACCGTTCGTCCATGGCTGAAGACGTGCGCCAGGAAGATGTCATCCAGCCTATGGTGGGAGTGGAGACCGGGTCAGAGGTGAGCATCGTCCTACCCCCAACAGAACCGAACATCATCCCGACCGGAAGCGAGCTGCCTTCGTCCTTATCGACCGTACCGACAGCCGATGCCGCCGGGAGGCCATAATAGAGTTTAGAGTAGAAATAGTCAGTTCATGTAAGAGATGAGTTCGTGGGGGAGTCCCCATGTGAATAGCTTTACATTCACGAATATTCTAAGTTTGTTTTGTGAATGAAATCACTCGTGAGGGAAGCTTGTCCCATCCGCCCTTGTATTTACCCTAGCGTAGCTTTGTTTTTTGTCCTTTCTTTTTCGCACCTACCGGTTGACCTATAGGCTGCAACCTTTAGAACTTGGGCTTGGCCCACGAGGCTCAACTGCTCGTAACCGTAGGTCGTGGCAGGGTGTGTTTGGTCGGGAGGATAAAACGCAAGTTACATAGGGTAATCAAAGGAACAAAATGTCCTTTTGTTTGGACGACGCCGTTTTGTTTGAGCAAAAAGTATTACTATATGATAGTAAAAGAGGAGGGTGGTATCGCACCCCCATGGAGCCCCCGAGTGACCTAGGCCAAGAGTGCTTGGACTAGGGTGCTGTAGGAGCAAACGTTGAATGGAAAGAGAATGGTAAGACCGAGTTTTAAGGGAAGAAACGACATAACTGTTTGATGTTCCATGTGTTGGTGAGAACATTGCTGTTGTCGTCCTTCAGCCGGTAGGCGCCCGGTAGGATCACCTCGGTCACCGTGTAGGGTCCTTCCCATGGTGGAGAGAGTTTATGTTTCTCTTTGGTTGCCTAGGTCCTTCGGAGTACAAGGTCACTAACCTCGAGGATCCTCCCCCTAATTTTTCTTTCATGGTACCTACGGAGAGTTTGCTAGTAACGAGCGGAGCGGATGATGGTCGTCTCACAAGCCTCCTCGAGCAGGTCGACCGCATCCTACTGAGCCTTCGTGGCTCGGTCTTGGTCAAAGGCCTTTACTCTTGAGGCACTATGATCAAGGCCGGAGGGCAATACTGCTTTGGCTCTGTATGCGAGGAAGAAAGGTGTGAACCCTATGGACTGGTTTGGCGTTGTTCTTAGGCTCCAGAGGATCGCTGGAACCTCTACAACCCATCGCCTGGCATA
Organism: Miscanthus lutarioriparius; assembly: GCA_904845875.1. NCBI lineage: Eukaryota > Viridiplantae > Streptophyta > Magnoliopsida > Poales > Poaceae > Miscanthus > Miscanthus lutarioriparius. The sequence goes on along the minus strand of CAJGYO010000014.1, from coordinate 19,471,452 downwards.
CTTCTTGAGTTGGTCGAAGATGCAGGGCTTGAGTCCTTGGAGGACCGTTGGTACGTGGGTGCTCGACCGAGGCCCAATCGATCCTGATGCCGTATCCGTCACAGAAGTCCAGGAATTTTTTCTTGGTGAAGTTTGTTCTGTGGTAGGTGATGATATAGTTTGGAACACCAAACTGATAGATGATGTCGAGGAAGAACTTGATCGCCTCTTTCTAGCGGATATTGGTGATGGGCTTTGCCTCTATCCACATGGTGAATTTGTCCACCGCTACGAGCAGGTGAGCGAAGCCGCCCGGGGCCTTTTTGAGGGGTCTGACCATGTCGAGGCCCCAGACCGCGAATGGCCAGGTGATGGGGATGGTCTAAAGGGCAGATGAGTTTCCCGAGCATAGAACTAGCATCCTTCACACCTGCGGACAACTTCACACCTGCGGACAACTCCCGAGCATAGAACTAGCAGCGCAATGGGCCAGTAAAAACCTTGGCGAAAGGCTTTTCCGACCAGTGTCCTCGAGGCCGTGGGATGTCCACAGATTCTGGCATGGACCTCGAGGAGGAGCTATTTCCCTTGGTCGGTCCAGATGCACTTCATGAGTACTCCCGATAGACTTCGCTTGTAAAGTTCATCCCCGATGGCGACGAAAACGTCTTGATGCGTCGAGTGATTTGTCGCGCTTCAGTGCTTTCCGGTGGGAGAACCTCCTCGAGGAGGTAGGTGAGTAGTGGTGCTCTCCAGTCAGTCTAATCGAGTGCCACCATGGCAACGTCGACGGGCGATGTCGTCATGGAGGCGCCAAGGTCGGAGCCCCCGAGCACTTGGTCGGGGTCGGGGTCGGGGCACGTCGGGAGGTGTAACACCTCCAATGTTACATGAGCTCTGTTAGCGCTAAACATGTAATTATTATCTTGTTAATAATAAATTAGAGCAAGATTAGAGTAGAAGAGAACTCAAAAATTGAATGAAATTAAATACCTTATTAAATAGAACGTTATATATATATAGCTTTTGAATGTAAATTAAATTCGAGCTTTGTTGAAATTTTTCTTGTGCTTAGATGTTGCTAATTGTCTAAATTAGTAAACCGATAGAGATGTATACATATAGGTATATATACACTCACATATTTTGTTTTGATAAGCAGGTTGCTATATTAATTAAGGTAGTGTACAAACTCATTTCTTCCCGAGTGTATCTCTATAGATAAGTATACATTTAAACATACGATAAATATATGCATGTGTGTATGGATGTTAGTGATAAAGAAATAAAAACATATTTATAATTACATAATAATTTATATATTTTGGTAAAAGAAAAAGAAAGAAAATGGTAAAATACGCGCACGTACACAACACACTGATGGATGTCTGTGTGCACGCCTAGCCTCGTCGCTACCTTGCTGCTCGCTGGCCTCATTGCCGGTCTCGCCTCTGTGGCCGCGCTACCGACGCCGCTTCTCGGTAGGCTGTCCCGCTACCGCTACCACGTCCGTCTCCTCGACGTGCCTGCCGAGACAAGTACCATCATTACGCATGGCCACTGTGACATTGTCGCTGGTGATCGTGGCGCGTTCCTCGCCTTTTGATCCATCTACCCCATCGTGCATTCGTGCCGCTTAGCAGTCGTCGTGTAGTGGCCATCGGTTCTGGCTCCTGGGACGACGAGACACCTCACTGCCGTCCTGACCGCTAGACGATGGTGGTGCGTCCCCACACGGAATCAATCACCCAATTTACTCGTGTCGCGCCGCGCTGTCGAGCTAATTGCTTACTCTTTCTTTTTCTCTGCTTGCCTGCCTCTGCTTGTCTTTTCTCTACTGGGTACTGCTGCCATACTGGACGAACGCAGTAGGCCATGTGTGCATGCCTTCTCGCGGTTTTGCTCGGAAACGCCCTGTAGGAAGACCGCCGAGTTCGCTTGTGTGTCCTCCCCACCGATGCAACTATGCTGCTGCTGATCACGCGTTCACAGCCGTTCGTTTCAACTACCTCACCCGGTATGACGTGCGCGTGTATGACAGAGGACCGAGCCGCCGCCGCTGCCTTCATGCTCACAATATACCTTCGCCCCTGCTCTCTCTCTCTCTCTCTCGACATCTCTCGTGTTCTGCTCAGCTCTCGCTCTCTCTTTTCATTCCAGAATGCACCACCTTGGCCATGTGCTTAGAGCCGAGCTCATCACCATTCTTCGCCACAGCCCACCACCACCGCTTGTCATCAGGCGACGTGTAGGGGCTAGGCACCGCCAGCGGCCATAGTCGAGCCACCGAGCGCTGCGACCGCCCCCACCTCTTTTAGAAATTCGTCCACGCCAGTGACTTCCATTCTAATTCCTCATAGCCATGAGTGGTCCCAATTGTTATATAGCCTCGGCGACACCTCGCTGCCATCCGTCAACGGTATGTGATGAATTTTGGAATCTCATGCTCATGGTCCGCCATGGTCACCGGAGATGGAGCTCTGCAATCGCTGCTTACTCTGTTTCCTCTCTGTCCCTATTCAAGCTGAGTTTTAGCATCGCCTTAATACCTCCCCAGGTTCCTTTTATACAGTTTGGTTCGACGTTGCCATTCGCTGGAACGCCATCGAATCTTGTCACCAGCGTTCCAAAGAATATTGCACACGCTGCGCCACCTTCGAGCTTTCCCCAAGCCCGACCAACCACGGACACCTGCTCTAGGCGAGCTCTAGCACCTCCTTAGCTCACCGGTTTTCCTAGCCTTGCCGCATCCTCATTTGGAACGCAGCAAAGACTGCTGCCCGCCCGTGGCTCGCTCGTGAGCGGCCTTGCCCAGCCAGCGTCTTCATCGACCGCTGCCTCCACTTCTTGGATGTGTGGGCCTGTGAAGCCCCCATGTGGCCACCGCGCCAACCGCTCGGGCCAGCATGCCGTCACCGGCCTGGGTCAGTGGGGCCGTCGCCACTGGTCGTCGTTCTGTTACGAGTAGAGAAGGAGAAAAGGTGAGAAATGAGAATAGAACTTTTCCTAGGGTTCTTATTGCAAAATACGTGATGCTCATGAATAGTGTTTTTGTACCACGGGTTCAATTGAGGAAAACTCAGGGGCCTCATCGCTTAAGTGACGTCATTGCGCTTGCACGTGGGCGGCTTCTTTGGTCCGCCTTGTGCCGCCCACGGGCTCGGTGCACAGCGTTCAGCGTGTCTTGGTGCCAAGATCCGTACCGGGCCACGCCCGCTTGTCGCTGGGCCGCTACCACATCTTTGGGCTTCCTTCGGCCACCTACCTAGCGTGGGCCGAGCTGGCCAAAGCCGGCCCAGGTGCCCTTTTCTTTTTCTAGTTTTTGTTTAAAATGGCTGAAACTTGTAAAATTCGTAATAAATCAAATAAAAATCATAAAATGGTAAATCTAGTTTTGTTGAACTCTACATAGATTGTACTACACTGTAAACACATAAAATCATATGCTTTAGTGCAAAATAATTGTCTTAAAAATTACTCTAGGGTTTGTTGTAGTTAATTAAAATAGTTCTTATGCTCCAAATGCTATGAAACTTTTACAGTAGCATAACTTTGCTATGTTTGGACTCTAGTAAGAATTTTATGTTCAATTGGTACTAGATGACTAGAGTATTAATTTAGCTTGTGAGTACTAGTTTAATGCTTGAAATAAAATTAAAAGAAAATAGAAATATAAAATGTATGTCCTTAGAATATTATTACTACAATAGTACTTTAGGACACTTGTTAACACCTTGGAATTGTATAACTAAAAACACTTGTTGGGAGATGACACCTTTCTCGACGATATTGATACAAAGATTAGTACGTTAGTCATTAGAACTAGCTCGTTAACTTGAACGGCATAAATTGTATTTTACGAGTCACGGTTATAGTTGATTAATTACGTCTTTGCATTGCATCGCATTGCATATCATAATAGGGACATCGATGGATCGCGGAGTCATCGGGAGTTGATGGAGAAATGGTACTTTTCGAGGTCGTGTCGCCATGATGGAAAGCTAACTTCTGATTAAATCTTATCCAGGCAAGCCCCGGTGCATAACCCCTATTTTTCTGCACTTTAAATTATATTTGTGCATTAAGTTTTAAGGAGTTGAATGAAACCCACTTGCATATATATCTTTATCCTATGAGTCTTACTAGTATGATAGGATCGTGTAGATTGCTATGCTACAGGACTCCGGTAGAAGTCGAGTGATTGACTATCACTCGCGAGAGATAGGAAATATATTACTGTATTATTATCACTTGGAAAATATAAATGGTGGAAAGGAAAAATAGTGACCGGGTAGGGATATGGTTTGGGTATTGGAGGGTGTAAGAGGTTGTGTCCTGTGGCCAATGGGGCATAGCTTGGTTACACTGTTTTCCCTGTCTGTGTCGGTTAAGGACCGACCGTTGCATTGGACTCTAGGCAAGTCACAGACATATTATCCCGAGCACATACTTGGGTATGGGCACAAGGAAGACTTGTTACTCTCTTGTCATGGGTTTTGGCTCTTTTTGGACCGACTGTCAGGGTGGTTTTTGGGTGGAGGTCCTTGCACCGCACTGAGTCCGAGACTCAAGGGCGGGGGCTTGGAGTCCTAGTTTGGACAGGGGCCTAGACCCCGTGATAGGAGGGTAGTGGGTTGGTCCTACTTGTGCCTGGGGTATAAGCAGGGCGTGTGTTTTCGGGGTACCCAGCTGAGGGCATTGATTCATGGATCGTCGGGCAATCCGGTACGGCTTGTCTATGGTCTAGCACCATAATAAGAACTGAAAGATGAAAGGTGATGAAATGGAAAAATGAAATCTGATTGCTTACCACATGCTTGAAAGTAGTGCATGTGCTTACATAGAATGGTTAGTTAATGAACTAATGCAATTGCTAATAAAAATCAAATATAAGGACGCACGCTTAGTAATGCTTCCTATAGATGCAATAAACCCACAAGCTAGAAAGCCTTGCATATCCTTGGAGTCTTTTCTTCCTCCTATCGGGTAAGTCTTGCTGAGTACAATTGAGTACTCGGGGTTTTATTTCCCCCTGTTGCAGGTGACAGGTGGATGCTAGAGCTAAACCTTGTGTGTGTGGACTCCTCCTGGTGGGCTCAGAGAGGATTCCTTTACGCTGCGATCATAGTCTTTATTTATAACTCTTACTAAACATTTTTATAAATAAAAGTTTTATAATCTATGGTCATAGTTTATTTATCAATGCTTCATCATTTTATGAATAGATATTTATTTCCACTGTAATTCTGATCACATGTTATATTCCGTTGTTAACTTAAATTGTTCATAACTCTGATAACATGTTCATATTCCGCTATTATAAATAATAAATATTATACTCTGATGTTACATGGAAAGTGATGTAAGAAATGGCAATAATGATGTAAGCTTTATTCTCTCATTTGTGATCCTGATGGAAAATGAGGATTTTTGGGTTCTCCCTTGGGGTGTGCCTGACAGAACTGTGTAATTTAGTGTTCTCCCTTGAGTGCTTAGTGTCTAATGGAAGACAAGCACTCCTAGGAGGCATTAGATTAGGCGGTTCTGCCACAAGAGGTTAGAGCCCCCGAGTGCTAGATTGGTGTCGGAGTGTGTCGGGATCGAATCCTTCAGAATGCGGGCAGACGGCTCATGGAGATCGTTGATGAAGACCCCATCTGGAGACGGAACCCACCTGGCAGCCAACTTTATGAGGAAATCGGCGACATCGTTGTCCTTTTGGGGGACATGATGCAGTTCGATCCCTTGGAACTTGCCCTCAAGCTTGCACACCTCCTGGCAGTGTGCTGCCATGAGAGGGTTCTTGTAGGAGGACTCCTTCATTACTTGGTCGATGACCAACTCCGAGTCACCGTGGATGTACAGTCATGTAGCGCTGAGCTCGATGTCGATGCGCAGTCCATTTATGAGGGCCTCCTATTCTGCGGCATTGTTTGAGGCCAAAAAATTTTGCTCCCATCCGGCGAGATTAGAACCACTCCAGCCCCCGAGCCGGGCACCATAACCAACCCATCGAAGTACATTGTCTAGTACTCATGGGTGATGTCTAGGGTCAGGAGCTAGACTTCCATCCATTCGGTGATGAAGTCGGTGAGAGCCTAAGACTTGATAGTGGTGCAAGGGACATACCTGATGTCATGACTCATGAGCTCGAGAGCCCACTTGGAGATTCATCCTGCAGCATCGCGGTTGCGGATGATGTCTCCCAGCGGGTACGAGGTGACGACCATGACCTCATGGTCGGTGAAGTAGTGCAGGAGCTTCTGAGTTGCCATCAGAATGGTGTACAGAAGCTTCTGCACCTAGGGGTATCGAGCCTTGGTGTCGGTGAGTACCTCACCGATGAAGTACACCGGTCATTGAACCTTCAGGGGGCGTCCCGGCTCCTCCCTTTCAACGACGAGGGAGGCACTCACAACATGGTTGTTTGTCACGATGTACAGGATGAGGGGTTCTCCCCGTTCGGGAGCGACGAGGACTGGGGCTAATGTCAGTGATGCTTTGAGGCTTTCCAAAGCCTGATGTGCCTCATCTGACCAGACGAATTCACCTGTCCTCTTGAGAAGTTTATAGAGAGGCATCCCCCGTTCCCCTAGTCGGGAGATGAACCAGCTTAGGGAGGCCAAACAGCCGGTGAGCCTCTGTACGCCCTTAACGTTGTGTATAGGGCCTATGTTGGAGATGGCCATGATTTTTTTGGGGTTGGCTTCGATGTCGCGCTCAGACACGATGTATCCAAGGAGCTTCCCCTTTGAAACTCCAAAAACACATTTTTTGAGATTCAATTTGATATTGAACCTTCAGAGGTTTGTGAATGTTGCGGCCAAATTTGCGATCAGGTCATTAGCTTGAGCCATTTTCACCACTACATCATCTACATAGATGGCGATTGTTGGTTTTGGCTGCTTGACTTGGTCAGGCTAGTCGGGTGGGTTGATTTGGTCACCGAAGCATCTCTGCATGCACCATTGATAGGTGGCACGTGCGTTCTTTAGACTTAAAGGCATGGTTACATAGCAGTACGAACCATACGGGGTGATGAATGAAGTCGCGAGCTGGTCAGACTCTTTCATCGTGATCTGGTGGTAGCCTAAGTAGGCATCTAGAAAGAAGAGGATTTCGCATCTTGAGGTGGAGTCGACTATCTGGTCTATGCGTACCAAAGGAAAATGGTCCTTTGGACACGCCTTGTTGAGGCCAGTATAATCAACACACATTCTCCATTTCCTGGTCTTCTTTTTCATAAGAACAGGATTAGCTAGCCAGTCGGAGTGGTATACCTCTTTGATGAACCTGACTGCTGGGAGTTTGGTGATCTCCTCGCCTATGGACCTACGCCTCTCGTCATCAAAGCGACGCAAGCATTGCTTGGTGGGCTTTGATCCTAGGATGAGGTGTAATGCATGCTCGGTGACCTCACTTAGTATGCCCAGCATGTTAGAAGGTTTCCATGCAAAGGCATTGCGATTGGCGCGTAGAAAGTCGGCGAGCTCTCTTTTCTATTTGGCCGGGAGCTTGGTCCCGATCTGCACCGTCTTGGTCGGGTCAGCGGGGTTGATCCCCACCACCTTGGTTTCCTCGGTTGGGTGGAAGGCACTCGAGGAGGTCGTCTTGTTGCAGTCTAGGATAGCTGGAGTCAATGAATTCCTGAGCTCCGGGAGCTCGACGGAGTTGATGACGGCTGTGGCGAGCTCGTAATGCTCATAGTCGCACGTGTAGGCGTGCGAAAAAGTGCTACCCACGGTGATCACACCATTTGGTCCCGGCATCTTCAACTTGAGGTAGGTGTAGTTGGGGATCACCATAAACTTGTCGTAGCATGGCCGCCCCAAGATGGCATGGTAGGACCCTAGAAAGTCCACCACCTCGAAGGTGAGGACCTCCAAGTGAAAGTTGGCTTGATCACCAAATGTGATGGGTAGGTCGATCTGCTCAAGTGGGTACGCCTGCATTCCTGGGATCACGCCGTGGAAGGGAGAGCTCACTAGGCGGAGCTTTGACTAGGGGATGTGCATGGCGTCGAGGGTGTCAACATAGAGAATGTTGAGGCCGCTGCCTCCATCCATTAGCACTTTGGTGAGGCACTTCTTACGGACGATGGGGTCAACGATGAGCGGGTAGCGACCTAGTCGGGTGATGTGGGAAGGATGATCTCTCTGATCAAAAGTGATCGGGGAGTTCGACCAGCTAAGGAAAGAGGGGACGATCGTCTTAGTGGCACATGCCTCTCTATAGCGTACCTTGTGCTAGCGCTTGGAGTGGATGGTGTCAGATCCCCCAAAGATCATGAGGAATTCCTCGGGGTTGGGGAAGTCATCATCATCCCTGCCCGCCGTGCCTCCTTTCTTGGCTGCCTTCCCCTTGCCCTTCCCTTCCTTCGGCTTGCTGGCCTATCATAGAAAGTGCTTGAGGAGCTCACAGTCCTTGTAGAGGTGTTTGACGGGGTAGGTGTGGTTGGTGCATGGACTCTCCATGAGCTTGTTGAAGTGGTTGAGCTGGCCCTACTGCGGTTGCTTGCCCGCACGATAGGCTACGGCGACCAAAGCTGGATTGGCCAGTTAGCACTGATCCTTCTTGTTCTTTTTGCCCCTTTGCGTGGAGGGTCCCTCGCCTTGGTCCTCATGCTTGGCCTTGCCCTTGTCCCAACAGCCACTGAAGACCACCCCGACCGCCTCCTCGCCGAAGGCATGGTTTGTGGCGATGTCGAGCAGGTCGCGGGTGGTACGAGGCTTCAGACAGCCAAGCTTGTGGATCAAGGACTCATAGGTTGTCCTAGAGAGGAATGTGTTGATGACGTCCGCATCAACGACATCATGAAGGGAGTTGCACTGCTTTGAGAACCTATGGATGTAATCCCATAGGGACTCGTTGGGCTCCTACTGGCAGCTCTTGAGGTCCCAAGAATTCCCAGGACAAACATATGTCCCCTGGAAATTCCCGACAAAGACCCTCTTGAGATCTGCCCAGACACGGATGCTGTCAGGCGGGAGGAATTCAAGCCATACTCAAACATGCTCCCCCACGCAGATGGGGAGATACTAAATGATGAAGTGATCATCATCCACTCCTCCAGCTCAGTAGGTGAGCCGGAAGTCTTTGAGCCATATACCAGGGTTCATTTCCCCGGTGTATCTGGTGATGTTGGTGGGTGGTCGAAAGTGCTATGGGAATGGTGCTCTCTGGATGCGATGACCAAAGGCCTGTGGCCCTAGGCCATCCGGGCTGGGGCTCCAGTCATTTGGTCGGCCACCATGCTTGGGATGTGTGTCCCCGTACTCCTTGATGGTCAGGCCAGGGCCCATGCCGCCTGCCCTCGCCGCCACTTGATGGACGTCATCATTGCTCCGGGCATGGCGTCGATTGTTGATGACGATGCGAGCATCACAGTTTGGCCCGAGCCGTTCACGCATAGGTGGTCAGTGTGGAGCGGGCGCCAGGTCGGGCTATGGTGTAGCCATGGCCTCCTGCCCCATGCCCGACAACTATAGTGGTGAGTGGATGGAGCGATTCGACTAGTGCAGCTCTATGCCCCCGGTGGGGCAAGAGGCCACGAGCCAGTGTCGTGATGTGGAGCTCTCCACCTGTTGAACGGCGGTGGTTTCCACCAGCGCTCGAAGTTTCTGGTGGATTGCCTATTCCTTGGGGTCGGTAGGCTCGGGAAGGCCGCGCAAAAGCATCACTGCAGCAGCGATGTTCTGGCCAGCCCAAGCAAACTGTGGGGGATCGTTCCCTCCATCTAGGATGTTATGCTGGACCTGGCGGGTATGAACCCAAGCGCCGCTCGCTGGGTTATGCACACGTGGCGCAGCGTACTGCACCGAGTGTGCAAGCGCAGGTGGCGGCCGACTTTGCCGCCTTTGCCATAACTCCTCGCCATGCTCCTATGCACATGCAAGGACCTTCGCATGAGGGTCTAGAGGGGTATGGGTCTACAGAGATTCCGCTACCACCGGTGGCCATCCTAGGGCATCCACCAAAGTGCACTCCCAGGACAGAGGGTGGCCAGATGCCACAACGTCGCCGATGCTAGAGCCATCACTTTTGACCTCGTCATCTATGAGGTCGTGAAAGGAGGCGAGAGCGTAGCCCGCCATCCCCATGAATTCGGATGTGAGAGGGGGCGGCGTTCGCATCCTTCGGAGCCCCCTCGCATACGCGTCCCTGGGGGATGTGAAGCCATAGGGGAACCAGTCGCACGATGGTCGCAGTGGGGACAACAGGGTGCCTCCGGAGAGTCAGCAGAAGATGTAAATAGTGAACAAAGAATAATATGTACGTTACTCACAATGGAGTTTGAGCCCAGCATGGGCTCGAGGCGAAGCGCAAGTGTTTCGACATTGAGGTCGTTGACTGGCCCGGGGCTGGTGGAGGGCGCTCCTCCACCAGTGGGTGTCGAGACAAGTGCCTCCTCATGGAGGTGGAGTACGCTGAGCTGGTCAGCGACGAAGTCTAGACTTCCGAAGAGGAAGGTCCAGAGCGGCTCAAAGATAGGAGGAACCCACATCCCAACAGGTGGGAGCATGGGAAACTCTAATCGTATCGCTTGAGCCCACCATGTCGAAGATGGTGGAAAGATGGGCCATCCAATGACCAAAAGCGTGAATGCACGGTGTCCTCTCCATGGACGGCGCCAACTGTCGGTGCGAAAAGTGACCAACAAGTAAATATTTGTAGTTTTGTCGTGTGTTGTGATCAGATGTGGCCAAGCACTCGATGACACGTGATTTATACTGGTTCAGGCAACATGCCCTATGTCCAGTTTTAGTCGGTCGAAGAGTTTATTCCTAAGCCCAGGTGCTCGAAGTTTGCTTGGGGTTACAAACGAGTAGGAATAAAAAGGGGGTGTTAAAGGCCCGGTCAGACTCTGAACCAGAGGGTCGAGAGTGATAGGGGCTCTAACGTGCGCTAGGTATTAGAGCGTATGCTCTATGTAGCTTTAGAGTTCTAGAGCTATTGTGCTATTTGAGTTCTCAGATCCTCGAGTGCTTGAATCATCTAGCTTCTCTTTTTTAGGAGTGCCGGAGAGCCCATCCCTTAATAGCTAGAGAGCTCATCCCCTTTTATAGTCGAGGGGATGGACTCTTACAAATTAGAGAAAGAGAGAGAATGTATATGTGTGCTACCTAGTCTTGTTCCCCATGCTGTCGGGTACAAGACGGTTGTCGGCGCCCATAATACTATTTATGTCTAGATGTATGTGGCAGGCTCTACCGTGCTCGCCTAGTATGGCAAATGTCGGCGCCTACAATATTGTTTGGATTCTGACATGCCTAGAAGGTTGCATAGTGTCTATCTGGCATGGCCTGGTGGCACCGTCCTATAGGTGCACAGTGTATGGCAGGGTATGATCCTCGGTATTGCGGTTTGACTTGAGCGCCTTACCTTATCTGCTCCGCCTGATCCCCGGGCCCTTACCGAGTGGGTGTCCCTGGTCGGCCCCGACCATGTCGGTTAGGGAAGAGCTACAAGCAGAGGTTCAGCGTATCCCTGGTTAGAAAAGGAGGTCAGAGTCAGACTATGTCCCCTCCTTGGCCAGGCCTTCCGGTCAGGGACCGGATCGTTCTCTCGGCCTATCATTAGGTATCTAGGCCGGCCCAGGAGGCGCGTGTTGTCGCTACGCCGTCTGCTGGGCTGAGTTTTTGCTAGGAAGCGGACCCATTGGGGACCCCGGGTTTATGACCCCGACATTATTATTCTATCAATTTATTACCCAAAATTATACGTGTGGGGGAGTTTAGTTTAAGCAAGATTCTCTTTTCATGATGCATGGATCGACCTATTCGTTCGCTCAAGCCAGAATATAGCGGCATTCGCATATAATTTTGGGCATAGCGCACACTCACTTTCCATATGCTAAATGATTCTTACACAGCGTAAGTTAGTGTACCTGCAGAAGATTAATTAGATAAAACCAGTGCCACTATCCTAGATAGATCATATTACTAGGGCTTATACTTATTTACGTAATTTGTAGCATCCTATTTTTCGCAAAGCTTTTGTTGGTCAAATTTTAGGTTTTGAAAAGAGTTCTTAAACCCGTATACTCATTATTGGCTCTGATACCACCTGTGGCTGAACCGCCCAAAATAACACGCTTTCAGAGGCGCTCGTCTTTCACTCGACACTAAGCACACCGAAAGTTAGCTACATCGGACAGTTCCGTCGAGCACACCCCATGGGAGAACTCAAATCAATCCACGTTTTCCTCCAGAATCCAATAATGAGTACAAGCTTACAACACTTAATCCATTTCATATAACAAGAGTTCTTGGAAATTATTTATTACAATACCAGGGTTTAGAGTGCGATAATTAAACAGCGGAATGAAAATAAACATCTAGCGGAAATGATACAAGGATCCGCCTGTTCCCACCAGAAGAATACTCCACAAAAGAGCTACTCCTCAAGCTGCACCTGCAATAGGGTAAAATAAACCCTGAGTACACAATATACTCGTAAGACTTACCCGACTAGTGGGAATAGTTTCCTGACTCCAAGGGGTATGATAGGTAATATGGGTTTGCTGTTTTCTTTTTGTTTGCGAAAAGCATTACTAGAAGTACATCCTTAAGATCAAGTTTAATTAGCAGTCATGATTACTTCATTAGCTAACCATTCTAGGTAAGCACATGTTCTACTTTCAAGCAAAGGTTGAGCAATCAGAACCAATTTACCATCTTTCATATTCCAGTTCTAACTACGGTGCTAGACCATAGCTAAGTCATACCGTCTCATAGAAATGGTGATTTGTGAACTAATGTATCCCAGCTGGGTACCCCGAAACACATGCCCCGTTTGTACCTCAGGCACAAACAATACCAACCCGTTCCACTCCTATCACGAGGTCTAGGTCCCAGTCCAAACTTGGATTCCAAGCCCCCACACTTGAGACCCGGTCTCAATGTGGTGCTTAGACCTCCACCTTTTCCCACCTCTAATCAGTTGGTCTGGAAAGAGCCAGAACCTAAGACAAGAGCGTAACGAGCCTTCCCGCTCCCATAATCAAGTATGTGCTCAGGATAATAAGTCTGTGACCTGACTACCATCCATAGCAACGGACGGTCCTCAATCAACACGGACAGGGAAAACAGTGTAACCAAGCTATGCCACATGGCCACGAGAGACAACTCATTGCACCCACCAATACCCATACCATATCCCTATCCGGTCTCCATTTTCCTTTCATCATTTTTATCATGAGAGTAATTATAATAATCACCTATTGTGAGTATTGGTAGGTTACTCACGCTACCGAAAACCTAAGCATAGCAGATACTCAAACCTGCACTAGTAAGACTCATAGGACAGATATATCTATGCATTTGGTTTCCACAAAATTCCTATAACATAAATGCACATCACATATAGATATTCAGTGATTATCAAAAATATGGGTTATGCACCGGGGCTTGCCTTGGGCAGGCGCGGTGTCAACTACGTCAATCAGTGGTGGCTCTAGGACCTCCTCCTACATGAGAATCTCCTCCTCATACTCCTCAACGATCTCCTCAAACTCATGATCACCGGTGGTCACGATCTCCGCCAACTCGTTCTCTATATGCTTGCGATGATGATGATGCAACAATTCAGTATTTAGACAACAACAACAACTCTTAAAATAAGAATACACATGTTAAGCTACTAAGCTAGCTCTAATGACTAAGATACTAAGCTAACTATTAGCTCTATCAAATCAAGTGTCAAGCTCACCCTAACAAGTGCTTAATTTCGTAAATCAATGTTATGCTCTTATTCATATTAAAGGTTTAATGGATATGTAGCTACCCTAATAAACAATCTATATTAGGGCTACAAAAATTATAGTAAGCACATAATAATACAATGAAGCTACTATAAAAATTTCACGATCAAAGTTATCACCAATTTAGCACAAAAATTCCTACAATAATTAGCCTAATAATATTAAGCACTTTTAAATGATTTAATAGCCCTTAGTATCAACACAGATATGCATCATCTATCTATACTACCAAATAGATCACAATTTTAGGAACCTAACAAAATTTGTTTCGCAATTTTTGGACACCTACATGATTTTATATTAATTATCAAAGATCAGCTCATAAATTAAATTAGAAAACTATTTCTAATTCCTTAGGAAAACGAAAAGTGGTGAATCGTCGACCACGTGGCGACCCACGTGGCCCATGGCCCACGCGACCAAAAGCACCGCCACAGACGGCGACAGGCCAGACATGACCCTTCCTCCGGCGAATCCCATGGCCCACGCCTTCCAAATCAGGCTAATACTATTTCCCCTCATAGACCATCTCACTTAGATCTTTCCCTAATTCACCCGCACACACCCCACGCGGGCCCACTGACGGATCGATCAATCCCATGCTGGCGGTGAGGGGTGGCGCTTATGCAAAAGAGGCCTCAACTTCTTCCAAATCACAATTAAGTACTAATACTATTTCCCATGGACCGTTAGACCATCTCACTTAACCCCCCATCTTTCCCTAATTCACCGAGCAGAGGTTTGGCCACGGCAACTCAATGCATGGTGGCGGGCCCACCCTGACGGATCGATCACCATCTCCGAGATTGGTGGCTTAATGACGCTGTGTTGAATCGGATTGAGGTGAACTCTCCCCGGTGAGGGCGGCGGGTTTTGGTAAATTGATGTGAAGTGCTAACCTAGTTCATCAAGTGATCATGCGGCCATCCTTCGAGTAGAGAAGCAAATGAAGATCATAAAATACAATGGTGAGCTCGAGATGATCAAGCCTTAACCACTTGAAGAGAAGAAAGAGAAAAACAAAAAGCTCAAGAAAGCAATAGGGCTCACCATGGACACTTACCCGTTGGTGATAGGATTGGAGGGTGGATGATCAAAGGACTAGGCTCTAACTCATTGCCATATGCATTTAGGATCTAGTGGAGAGCTATGTGGCGTAAATATGCTACCACATGTGCACAAGGTGTTTGTAGGGTTGACCCTCAGCTTGCATCAGCGACATTGGGGAAGCGATGCAGAGGTTTGGCCAAGCAAGGGTGAAGCGTAAGAGTTGAAATGGAGCGATCGAAGAGGGGATGGAGCCGGGACTAATTTACCGATCGCTCATCTTCGTGCTAGCCGATCGCCTGCGATGCTAGCGGTGCACTTGAATTGGTTTGGGTGGATCGATGGAGGGCTACCTCTACCAAACGTGGCCTCGGCCGGACGTGGTGGCTCCATCGACCGACGGTGGGAAAACCACAAATTGAGCTTGTGCCCAGTGAAGGGGTACAACGGCTCTATTTCACTGGGCTCTATTTATAGCCCCATGGCTGCTTCAAGGCCAAGGCACATTTTCATTGACATAGCAACCTCAGTGAGCCTAGAGGACTTAATTGGAGTGAATCCAAGGCATTGCGTGATTGCATCTAGAGGCACTTGGTGATTGTGTTTCGGCCATGCGGATTTCGGTGGTTGCCGCCACCTGAGGCAAAGCAAGGATCTCTCCAGCGCCAAAAGGTACTCTAGTAAATTGCTTGTGGCTTGTGTGATCCTCATCTTGTGTTGGTTAAAGGCGGCACCCTATTGAGGGTTTGGCGAGGATGCCAATCGGTAGCGTGAACCTCCAAGTGAGTGAATCGCCACAACGAGGACTAGCTTGGAAGCAAGTGAACCTCGCTCATTGTGTTCATCATTTGATTCGATTGGTCTACATTGGTATTCATTATTGTGATTGATTGGTTCCTACCACTACACGCTAACCCTCTTGCTCTCTTTACTTTACAAGCAACTAGTTGACAAGCTCTTTAGTATAGCTAGTTGTGAGAGCTTGCATGCTTGGTTGGTGTGGCTCTTTAGTTAGCCTTTGAGAGCACACTAACATAGGATAGTGTCATTGCTCTTGTGTGAATTGACACTATCTAAACTAGAATCGTGGTAGGTGGCTTGCATTTTTGAGTAGGCTAGCGCAACACTCGCTTTCGCCTCATAATTGTCTAACCATTTGGTTAAGTGTTGTTGTAGAAATTTTTATTAGGCTATTCACCCCCCCCTCTAGCCATTAGGACCTTTCAGCGGCTCTGATGGCAAAGGTGGCAGGGAGAGGGGATCGGTCTGAGCTCTAGCCATCCTCACCTTGGTGGCAAGAAGTCGGCCATGAGGCGTTGGATCGCACACTCGCTATGTGGCAACGCTGCCACGTCTTGCAGCTGCCAGGCGAGTAGGGTGGGCGACATGTGCGCGGTATGGCCGGGACAGCCCACGCAAGGCGTGAAAGGACAAGGTGAAGCAGCAAGCAGCTGCAGCATGGCATTACGACGATAGCAGCACCGCATGGTAGCAGCAGCCAAGAGGCGGCGATGGCTATGCCACAGTAGCTCAAAGAAGCGGTAGCGGGTGGTGGCAATGGCAGCGGCGAGGGGAGCAGCAACGCAGCGGCCTGTGGTGCCAGGCCACATCCAAGCCATGGCCAGGCCGGAAGCAGCCTCCGGTGGCCACATGCGGTAGCACACATGCACATGGGCAGCCAGTGTGGTGATGCCACGTGCCTGAGCGTGGTGACCGCACCCACGTGGCCAACCCACCCGAGACCATGCCGTGCACAAATTTTAAAGCGTTGATCGCAACTAAACTGTTGAGGTTGACAGTAAACCGCCTTCACTATGCTAAAGAGGGTCTATTAGGCTACCAATCCAAGCTAAAACATGACACCACCTCTTAACTTAATTTCACAAAATAAATCCCCAAACATGGCATTGTCTTGCTGTCAATAAACTTAAAGAATCTTCTAAGTCTTGAGCTGAATTCAATTTCAAGTTCCATTTCTAAGCTATTAGAAATACTAGCTAGCAATATTATTTTTTACAGCAAGAGTTGCATTGTCATCTACAAAGTTTGTACTTCAAACTTTATTTAGGTGTCGCACACATGTTCTATAATATTTTTGCTCAATAAAAATTGTTTTTCAACCCTACTTGACATAACATGAGCTATTGAATCAATTTTTATTTAACATTTTTATTGGTCATTTTAGGTTACAAGAAATTTATCTACTCATTCTATCACATGCATTATCACATAAACATGATGCTCATGATAGGGTTTAGTAGTTTGTTTATGGCTTAACACCGAGGGTGTTACACCAACCACCAACCGAACCCTAATTGGCGGCGCTGGCACCCCCGCCCCCACAGCCGGTGCCAGCCTCCCCCTCCCCCACTCATCCCGCGCCCCCTCCTCCCCCACCCCTAGGAGCCACCATCTCCATGCCATGCTCCCCATCCTCAATGATGACAGGCAGCAAGGCTGCCGCCTAACCACAATGGCCATGGCC
Source organism: Miscanthus lutarioriparius (assembly GCA_904845875.1). Taxonomy (NCBI): domain Eukaryota; kingdom Viridiplantae; phylum Streptophyta; class Magnoliopsida; order Poales; family Poaceae; genus Miscanthus; species Miscanthus lutarioriparius. The sequence continues at coordinate 19,454,179 of CAJGYO010000014.1, read as the reverse complement.
GAAGCCATGGAGACCGTCTTCACCCCTCCCTCCCCTCCTTTCCCCCCTGCGTGCTCCCCCTCCTCCACCACTGGGGCCTAGCGCCACCGCCGCCACCACTGTGGCCTCCCACCTCGTGGAAGCCGGTGATGGGGCGCTGCCGCAGCCGCAAACCGAGGAGGCGGCCAATTCCCATGCAGGTGGACCTCAGGTGACTGAATCCATGGCTGGCAGCGATGGAGAGGCCACTGCATGGTAGCAGCCACTGCCGTCACCACGGCCCATGACCTCACTGGAGGAGAAGGTGCCGGCGGAAGTTGGTCCCGAGCAGCTGGCTACCATGGGTGGCCTCGCTCTGAGCTCGTCGCCGCCGCCGCCTCTTGAGCCAGGCACCGCAGTCGCCGGCATGCCAGATGCGTAGCCACCGCCACCCACAACACCAGCGCATGGCCAGGATGCGGCAGAGGTAGCCCCACATGGCTGGGAGGTGACCACGCTTGTTGCTACACTCGCCCAACCGGGCGTGGCAGAGACGCTCGGCCTAGATGCGGCCACCGGGCGTGGCTCTGCTGCAACATCATCGTCCTCCCTCTCACCCTTCGCCATCCCCTTCAATCAAGTTGGCAACACAGCGGGGTGATCGAAGAGCCAGCGGTGGGCTGACAATGATGGCGAGGAGACCGATGATGACCACCCCGCAACCTACCTGGAGGCCGCTCATCGCCCGACAAAGCCACCCACTACGTCCCCCGTGCGCGCCCAGACCTGTTCGACCGTGGTTCTAGGGCATGGTGGAGCAGACGCTGGACAGGGACATGTGTGAAGGCGAAGGAAGCGCAGCCAGCTGCACCCATAGCTGGTGCATGGCTTGCCTGCTCGTCCAATGGATGGTCGTGTCCTTGCCCACCAATGCCTCGACGCCCACAGATGGGTCTCTACCCCCAACACCGATGGGTGGCGAGAGATCCTACCCCGATAGGAGGTGGCACCTGCGGCTACCTTAGTTGAGCCCTGCCGTGGCCTAGGTCCGTGCGCACAGGCTTGGAAGATCCTTGCACAGCTCTGCGATAGATGTCTCAACTGCCTCTTGATGTAGACAAGGCCCGATCTTCCGATAGGTACGATAGCGTCGATTGGTGGAGACTCGATGTTCACGATCTAGGCTTCGAACCAAGACTGATTTGGACCCTCGCAACCGTTACACGACTGCTCTATTGGTTATCAACAACGCGAACACGATTGACCTCGCCAAGAAGGCTTTTCTACAAGCGAATCGAGAACACAAGCAAGAACGGGATGAACGCAATCTAAAATTGCAGATAAATATGAGGCTTATGATAACAAGAAGGAGTTCAAGTCTTTATTCGAAAGGACTAATTATCACAGACGAACAAGATCAAGAACTAGGGCCCTGGTTCACAGCAAGCGGCCTTGGCGGCACAGTTGCAGCAATATGATGTATGTTTTACGAGGAAATCAAGAACTAAACAAAAACCCAAATCCTAAGGAGAGCGATGGCTGCTAATTATGGAGCCCTGGACATCACCCCCTGGACGCACCCCCTAATGGACTCTAAGACGATACACGGCCCAACGGACCAAAAGACGGTGTCACAGCACCCTGATAGATTCTAGACACTAACTTGTTTCAATGATTCCTATTGATTCCAAAGGGCTTTGGAAGTGAGGCCACTTGCATTGGCTTCCTTATCTAATTAGCTTTCTATCCATATGTAGATTGTCGAAAACAAAGCCCGGACACGCCCGTGTGACCAGTTTTATGACAGGCTGGTCCTAGAACCCGAGATGGGCTCGAACTTGATTTGGGTCTCCACCTTGGTGACTCGAACTAGATGAGCTTTCGGTCCTCCTTCTCGGTTAGGACACCCTCGCTGATCTCCTCATCCTCTATCTCCAAGTATGGTCGTATGCATGGAGCTCATGTCCTTATCATCCTCCCTTTCTTGATGAAAAGTCGTCCTCGGTGTCAATTTTGCTTGAAGTCGATCCTGCACAATATGAGGACAAACGAGGTTCCCAAAATAATGGGAATGGACAATGTTGTGAGAAAGAATATGACCACATGTCCAAGTTTGTAGCATGTCTTGTCCTACAGACATGTAGTCTGCTCGATTGAAATACACACGATCTTTGCCAATACTATCCTGCAAAAGATTAGTACTAACAAGAAATATATGCTCCCTTTCTTTGGATTCCACTTGTGTTCGAAAAGAAAAACTAGAGGAATATGGCATAACAATAGTGTTGATTTTACTGTCCTCTAGTTGATCATTACTTTGCACAACAAAAGGAGAATTTGGATTTGTACAAATGTAAACTTGTTGTATCAAATATTGTCCTTGGTTGTTATATTTTCCAAAAACATGATATGTATGTCTAGAGAATCATGGCAAATCAGCATATGCATAAAGTTTCTCCTCTAAAGAACTAAGATTACACAGAACATCAAATTCAATGTAACCCAAAGTATTTAAAGAAGACAACAATTTCAACTCATCAACTTCACTAGCATTATGAATAATGAGTCTATTTTCAGCACAAGTGTTCGATTTCAGCACACATATAGCATGATCATTCTTCAATGATTGCATGGGTATAACATAAATATCATCATGCGAGTCATCTTCGTCACAAGGAACATCAAGCAAATCATCTTGTGACAAAGGTAAATCAAGCGAAGACTCCACTAAAATTTACTCTATCATAGCATGATTGGTGGAAAAATTCAGCACATCAAAAGAACTCTCACCTTCCGTCAATTTAGCATCATGGGCATTACCTTTGCTTTCATGTTCAGCAGGAGTAATAGTTGATGGTTCTGAATTTTCACATGAGGCTGTGAGCATCTTATTTTCTATCACGTCATTCTCGCTCTTTTGTACATTGTCCTACAAAAGGTTAGGCATAGCAGGAGGAATAACAAGAGATTGATCTAGTTGATGCACCTCATCATTTGAATTAATTACAAGAGATGGGTTAACAAAATTTTCTCTCATAAGATCTTTCATATCATTCCATGTGTGAGGTTTATCTGAAAAACTTAAAGACTCCCACCAAGTTGATGTAGATTGTCTCAAAACACTAGTTGCATTTTTAATTTTCCTCCGTTCACACATATAACTTTGTGCAAAAATATTATCTATTTTAGTTTTTCACTCAATATACTCATCAGCACCAATACCATCATAAGTAGGCGGGGAAGAAAGAATAGATTGACCTACGGAAGAAGGTGTAGCAGCAATAGTGCGTGGCTCATCCATCATTGATGTCTCATATCAGTACGTGTTGTAACCTGTCATTGTTAGCATCAAACAAGAAAACACACAAGTATGTATTTTCCTATCAGCTACTATAGGATGTGGTCAAGGAGTAAAGTCACACACTCTCAAGCGTCTTACCACGGTCTTACAAGTGTTCTTACCAAAGCAACAGGCGGTGCAATTGGTCGGTGACTGTGATACAGTTGTAGCTTGAGTGTAACAGTTGCAAGGCGAACCTGTACTTGGTTAGAAGAAAGTGGAGCTTGGACAGGCACAATATAGTAGCAAGGAATAGCAACATTCGCAACTGAATAGCAAAGCTGAATAAGTATCCCGAGTACTTGTCTTAGTTGCTGGCCTATTCACGTTCCAAGTACCAGATGTATCAAGTGATGTGAACAGTAGGAATATGATTAGGAGCAAGGCGAAAATTAGCACACGCAAACACAGCTCAAATGGCGCTCTCTATGTGCTCCTCCAGATATTGTTCCACTTTTGCCCCTCTTTTTTCTCTATTTTTGGGTTGTCGTTGTTTTTTTGCGATTCTTTGACTTTTTATTTTTATTTTTTTGATATTTTTTTCTTCACTTAGGAGCACAAAAGAAGTAACCACAGAAAATAAGAGCTTAAACAAGTGAAAGGCGTGGTCTGTGGAAAATTTAGAAGACTTGCTCAAGACTGACAAAAAGCTTGTGACCACGAAAAGAGGATCTTGTGACCAGTTTTTGGCCAAAATAAAATTTTCCAAACTAGGACGAACGGATCCGAAATTTTTTTCTGATCGATTTTGATATATGGAACATCGAAATCCAAGTTCGTATGCGAAAACTAAACCGGTTTTGAGAAGTGACTCTGAATTAGAGGACAAAATGAGAACAATACGCGCAAAAGTTGTTGCGGCGGCTATGGATAGATGCAATCAGTGAAGATAAGTGTAACAAATTAGATGGTATGGACTAAGGTTTGATGGATACAAAGGAAACACAGTAAGACTTGAAGGTGTTCACGGATTATGATAAAAAACAAAGGAAAAGACATAAACTGGACTAAAAACGATCTAAAACCAGTAACCAGAACTTGCCCAAGGACACAAACTCAACAACATGAAACATAGACGAAATTGCACAGCACAACGAGGCTATAGGACAGGGAATATGAGGTGGTGTATATTTTTTTGGCTTTTTGTGGACTATAGGTAAAACAAAAACAGTAACAATCTAAAAGGAAAAATAAAAGTATACCTAATGGGCAACAAGGGCTTTGATACCACTTGGTGTAGACAAGGCCCGATCTTTCGATAGGTACGATATCGTCGATTGATGGAGACTCGACGTTCACGATCTAGGCTTCGAACCAAGACTAATTCGGACCCACGCAACTGTTACACCACTGCTCTGTTGGTTATCAACCACACGAACGCGATTGACCTCGCCGAGAAGGCTTTCCTGCAAGCGAATCGAGAACACAAGCAAGAACGGGATGAACGCAATCTGAAATTGCAGATAAATATGAGGCTTATGATAATGAGAAGGAGTTCAAGTCTTTATTCGAAAGGACTAATTGTCACAGACGAACAAGATCAAGAACTAGGGCCCTGGTTCACAGCAAGCGGCCTTAGCGGTACAGTTGCAGTAATACGATGTCTGTTTCATGAGGAAATCAATAACTAAATAAAACCCAAATCCTAAGGATAGTGATGAATGCTAATTATAGAGCCTCGGACGTCACCCCCTCTGGACGTGCCCCCTAATGGGCTCTAAGACGATACACAGCCCAACGGACCAAAAGACGGTGTTCCAGCACCCTGACAGATTCTGGATGCTGACTTATTTCGATGATTTCTATTGATTCCGAAGGGATTTTGACGTGAGACCACTTGCATTGGCTTCCTTATCCAATTAGCTTTCTATCCATATGTGGATCATCAAAAACGAAGCCCGGACGCGCCCGTGTGACCAGTTTTATGATAGACTGGTCCTAGAACCCGAGATGAGCTCGAACTTGATTTGGGCCTCCACCTTGGTGACTCGAACCGGATGAGCTTCGGGCCTCATTCTCGGTTATGTGGCAGAACCTCCTAAATTATAGGGCCCACATGCACCTGTCACTATCCAACGACCTTTGACGTCTATGCATATATTCCCGATAACTTAAGAAGACTGTCGGGTGTCCTCGGGGAACCCCGAATCATCCACGATTTCCGAGCAGGATCCCATTACAGAGTTATTGCAGTATACAACAGTTTATACAAATATATACATCAGAGTAAAGATTAGCGGAAGACTTACAATAACATAGTTTACAAACCATTTGTTTCAAACCATACAACTAAGTTCGGTTAATATTACAAAATGTAGTACTGGAGTGGTATTATAACATATTACAAAACACACAGATAAGTTGCCCTACCCAAGGGCCACACATTTACTTATCGTCATCGCACTGAACAATAGTCATGCAGCACGATCCAAAACAGATCTGCTCATGAGCCTCACCTGCAACAAGGGTCAACGAACCTTGAGTACAAAAGTACTCAACAAGACTTAACCGAAAATATAAACTGATAGAACTTATGAATACAGGCTCAGGGATTCAAGGTATGGCTTTAGCAATAATCAAAGTTCTTTTGCGTAAAAGCTTTTTAATAAAATTCTTTACATCAACATTTAAAACTTCATAAGACCATATACAAAGCTGACACGATCCGCATTGAGATCATGAAACTTCGTATCCAACACTTTCTCAAACCAGCCTCAAGTTCCAGTTATTAATACTACGATGATGAACAATGAGTTGAGTCTCCATAACCGAGGAGCAACGATGATTCAAACCGATTAAAACTCAGCTGGGAATTCTAGACCACATGACATATGTAGGTCCCCGACTTACATATATCAACCTACCCTCGGATCCTCTAAAACAAGAACGGGTCCGCGCCACCCGATAATATAGTACTCCACCAATCTAGCCCATTGCCACGTGGATACACGCTATTCCCACCATCTCTCCACTCCCAGTGTGCGAGTAGCCATTCTCGTAATAGAATAGCCAAGTTAAGGCTTACCGAAGTATGTGGTTAGTACTACAAAGTCTCACATCATGCAATTCAACAACGGTACGGGCCTTAATCGACATAGGAGGAAAGAACCCGCTCACAAGACCTCCATGTCTTGCGGCTCACACACACTGAGTCCACCCGGTCTAGATTTCTTACTCCACATGCTCATATCACATGATAACATGCGTAACCAAAGATCCATTTAAAACTTGCAGATGATAGGTAATCACCCGACTTTCATCGTTCTAAGCATAGCTAAGCAAAACTAGGCATATATGAATTAAAACTGGTAACAAGGTAGATATGGAAAAACAAGGTTAGTAATGCACCAATTAGGTTTTCACTTAACTCCTAATCACTTAATGCAGTAAAAAAAAGCAAAAGCGAAATCAATTTGTAAAACACAAGGTAGGTTTAAATGCATCCGGGGCTTGCCTTCGTTAACGAAAAAGTCCGGTTCCGGAGTCGCACCACAATTATCCAACCCGACCTCAACAGGCGGATTAACCTCCTCAACCACTTGATTAACTACCACGTGCTCACCTTCGTTCACTACACGTAGTAACAATGCCATTTTTAACATGATGCGAAATACAAAATATGATGCTCGACGATGGATACAAAAGTAATAACTTGAATACAACTTTCCTTCGCGGTACAGTTATAAGTCAAACTAACTAAACCTTTTTCGTAACACTTACATCAATTGCCAAGGATCATTACCAACTAATGACCCAAGGACATCACTCAATCAAAAATTCAATCAAAACCTAAATCATTAAAGGTTACTATTTGCTTTCATGAATTAATTATTTAATTAAGAATTATGAAATAAATTAACTTGTTCCAATTGACCTAAATTTTTTTGTAAAGGTTCATCACATGATAACTAAGTGGCAAAACAATTCTCATAATTTTTGGATAAATAAATAAGCCTAGAAAAATCATGGAAACTCATTTATTAATTAATTGAGCAATTTTTATCACATTCAAAAAGTACTGAAAAAACAACATTTCATATTTTTCCTAAATAATATACATCACAGAGAAGTCACACAAAAATTTTCATAATTTTTGGAGCTCTAAATAAATCTACACAAAAATAACAAAAAATAGACACTATTCATTTATTTCTGAAAAAGGAAAAATCATTTTCAAACCGCTGAGTCATTGACAAGGTGACCCCACATGTCATCTTCTACCTCCCGTGTTTGACCACGGCGACGACGGCGCTGACCGACGAAAACTCGCCGACGACGAGACCAACGACGACGGCCAAGGTACCAAAACACTCCCCACAGCACCCCGCATCGATTGAAGGCACTAGCTGGACTAATTACGACGAGTTACAAGCTTGGCGTCGGCCATGGCGGACGCGGTGGCTCAGCGACACTACGCCGGCGACAGGAGACCGATAACGGTGAAACAAACCACACGAGAAGAACCAAGAGCTCACCCCGAACACGTTGAAGGCGATGGACGAGCAGGAGGAACAACGGATAGGCGGGTCGACAGTCACAGCGATCATGGCGGAGCAATCTTCGACGACGGCCATGCTCCGGTGGCTGCGGTGGACAAAACGGTCAACCAACCAGGCATCACGGGAACAAGGCGGAGCTGGAGGTACACTGATCAAGGACAAAGACGCACCGGAGAGCTTTGTCCACGGTGACTCGCTTGCGATGGTGAGGTTGTCGGCCGCGAGGAAGAAAGGCGCGCACAGCGGGTTCCCGGCGGAGTCAAGTGACCACAGTAGGTTGGCTAGGAGCGCAAGGAGTAGGCAAAACTGTTGAGCGCTTTGCTGCGATGGCACAGGCGCTAAATTGACAGCGAGGGCTCAACGGAGCAGCGGCGGCGACGTCGGGAAAACAGAGGAAGAGAGCGGCAAAAAACGGCGACGGCGCAGGCCTTATAGCGCGGCCAGGAAGCAAAGAGAAGCCACGCAAGGCCTTTACCACGCCAGCGTGAAGCCAAGAACGGCCACGGCGACGACCAGAACGGATTAGAAGCTCGCCGGCAATGAGGTGTCTTCCACGGGCACTGTTCATCATATTTACCAAATTGCCACTCGGTTTAAAATCTAAATTACTGCCAAATTTATGTAACAACTCAAAAATCTCCAAAAACAAAAGTTGTTCAAAATTCAAAGTTCTACAACTTTGCTTTTATAACTATACCCAAATTCGGTCTACATTTTGAAATGCAAATTTGAATTCAAAAGGGGACACTTTAAGTACATTTCGCCTTTTCAAATTTTTCTAAACAACTTTGAAAACTCCAAAAACAAACTTTGTACAACTCAACAAGCTCTACATTTTTGCTTTAAGGCTCAACCCCAAAATATGCTCAGATTTTGAAATGGGTTTTCCAGGGCAAACTTAAATGCTGAAAATTAGGGTTTTCGAAAATTTAAAATCCAAACAAAACTTTGAACTCAATTCAAACCATACAAGGCAACACTCATAACATAAATATAAACTTGTTTTAGTGAATGCATATCAAAGTTTTCAATATGACCAAAAGCCTTGCAATACATATGATGACATGTCATGTTTTAGTATTTAAAACACCCGGGGTGTTACAGGTTAGGACACTCTCACTGATCTCCTCGTCCTCTATCTCAAAGTATGGTCATATGCATGGAGCTCATGTCCTTATCACCTCTCCTACTCGGACCGAGTAGTGACTTGCCGGTTGCCACACCGTTGCCTACGCTGCCATGAATTCCACCATCTCGTGAGGGACTGCAAGCGGTCCAAGTCGACGCTGAAGGATCATGGCCTGCCTTACCACTCAGCTTGTGCTAACAACCCACCTGCCACCCAGCACGCACCCCTCGATAGCCCATCGACCTCGAATGGGACAACACAGGGAGGCGTGGGGGCGTCGACGGCAACCGTCGACGCCAGCGACGATTTCGACGGCGTAGGGGTGAGCCAGCGATCCGTATGGGCATGCCTGCCATCAACAATGACGCCTCTCCTTCGACTGCCACACGCCGCTTCCTCGAGCCAGATCCACTAGCGGAGACGCTATGTGTGGGTGCAGGCCCTCCCACTTGGCTCATCTCGGTCGACCCGATGCTGGACGAACTTGCCGCCTCGCTCGTCGTGAGCCGGCCGGCGGTCACTCTAGTGACTGGGTGCCTGCATGCTGCGCCATCCGTCCCACAAGAGGTTCAATCTTCATTGGTGGACGCCAGTTCTTCGGTGATGGCTACTCAGTGCACGACGGACCCGCCTCCATCGTCGCCTGTGCAGGACACACCTTCACTGATGGGACAGCCTGTTGTCGCGGGTGCTGTGGCGCCTAGGGAGGATGGTGAGGACTGGCCACCTGGGTTCGAGCCGGCCAAGCACATGGCGAGTTCTACGCCGACGCAGGATGGCCATTCGGTCGGCCAAGCCACACCCGACCCTTCTACGCCGATGAAGGATGGAGCCACGCCCGACCCCAGTGACGTGACGCCCACGCCACGCGAGGCCGCTTGGCATCTCGCACGGTTTACCGAGGAGGTGTAGGTCAAGCGAAGGTCGCCCTTAATCGCCACTCCATCGTGGCACAAGGCGGCAACTAGAAGGCCCCTGCCAATCAGGAGTAGACGGATTGCCACATAGCCGTTGGCGCACATACCGACTTCCAAGCGGGGCGAGGTACTCCTCATGCAGAGAATGGGCATTGCGCCGCCGGCAGCTCCAGTGTCGTCTGTGTCCAAGGGAGCATACAACGCTATATTCACAGGGAACTTGACGCCGAGCCACGTGGCAGCCCTGGACGAGCTGTTCCAAGCGTTCAACAGCATGGCGGGTAGAAGAGCGCTCTTCTAGGATGGTAGAGGAGGATCGCACAACCAGCAGCGGTGCTTTCAGTTCGGTTGTTTACCATTTATGTAATATCGAAGTTTGTAATAGTCTGCTAGGTAGATCTAGTAATAGCTGTAAGACCATCTAGCGCGCTCATCAAAGGCGTGTCATTTGTATGGTAGAACTCTTCTTCTTAATTACAATGATACATTAATCTTTTGCGTATTCGAGAAAAAACGAATCAAACGGGATGACGCAGAACAATATAGATCCGAACAAACACGTAGACGGCGCCGCCTGATAAGAACATTCTAGATGCTTAGAAGTTGTTGTACGTCCCAAGTACTTGAACCTATCTTGCGCCTATGCTCGCATCTTGCGCCATGGAGGAGGAAACTTATTTAGTTCATTAGATTACCACGGTTTATCCTCTTCGTAACAAGATTATTTTTATCTACAACTGAGGCTGTGCATCAATATGAGCATCTCCACTGATTGAGAATAAGTGATCCACTTTTTCTATAACTAGGAATAAAAGAGACTGAAGGCAAAAATCAAACTCCAGCAGATCCCTTTTCAATCCATTTTTCTAGAAAAAAGACTTATTTAAGAAAACAACACCTTCAATCCCTCAAAAAAGATGAAGAATCAGAGATTTTTCTCAATAACCTTTCTTACTTTCCCTCCCACTACTGGCGCCTTGCATACGAGCCTGAATGATTATGTAGTTTTGGCTATGTAAAAGAGGAGGACATATATACTGATATGTAGATAAACTGTACGTTGATGATATAAAACATGGGAAAGAAAACATCCACTCCGACCTCAATTTTTTCAACACAAAACGCATAGGATCGAGGTAAATGCCAAGCCAAAGACAGCGGAGGGAAGACTTGATTGAATGAGCACATCGAAATGATAGAGATGGATTGGATACGATACTGCAGTACTGGCTCACATGTAATTAAGTAGCTTACGTCGGTAAAGAAGGCCGTACCTCTAGTATAGATTAAATGTTTGCTTGGCAGGGCTCATTCCCGGCTCCGGCTTCGGCTCCTCTGGAGGAGCCCTATCATTATAGGAGGAGCCGTTTTTTATTTCTATATTTTCTATTCCTCTGTTTTGCATATACATTCCTATCATATTCCTTTATTTTTTCTATTCCTACATTTCTTCAATCCTGCATTCGAAAGGGGCCATGTATATGTAAGTGTACTATGTATGTATGCTACACGCTATATATATGATGAGCTGCAACTGCAATAGTGCAATCCTTGCACGAATTATATATCCTAGCTAGGTGTTACGGTGATGCACGCATTGAGGGGAAAAAACATATATAGATGTCAGGGGACATCGTGTAGATAGACATGGAGAGATCAATGAAGAAGATAGAAACGCATGAATCCGCTAGTGGCTCTGCAAGTACTTGCCACTTGGTAGCTACGCTTGTACACCTCGCCGGGCAGGTGCCGCCCATGCATGTTAGAAAAATATATCTCTAGTTTTAATTTATTATTAAATTTCCTAAGCTATCAAAATAGAGGAGAAAAAATAAGATATATTTTTCTAACATAACTTATGATGTCATTTATGACCTCACAAAATTTGGTATTAAAACTCAACTTATACGTGAAGAAACAAAAAAAAATCTGTTAAGGGATAAACTAGACCAACTGAAATATATAGTTAGAGGAAGTAAACTGAACTAAATGTTAGTTGGATTTGTTTCTTTTAGTGGAATGCTTCATGCTTGTGGGGTAATAATAAGATAGGTATATATTGGTATTTTGATTTGAATTACTATAGTAGGAGTATTATTAAATAAGCTAGGGTTTCCTTGCCATGTTTGCCCTTGAATGCATTAATTGCCCTATCTCTTTTTCTACTACGGCTGCTTGCATTGCTCGCTGCTGCTGCATGCATGCATACATCAGCGCACGAAGGTTCTATGGAGGAGACGTACAGCCCCCCAGATATTCCTGGTCTCCCGCGCGCTGGTCTTGGGCGTACACACGAGTTCGTCACGTGATCGAAATAATAAAACTCCAACGAATCAAACGGACAAACACGTAGACGGCGCCGCCGGATAAGAATATTCTAGATGCTTAGAAGCTGTTTTTTTTTTACAACAAACGACTAATTTATAATTAGCAGCAACGAGCTGCAAGTATTTTTACGTCGTCCAAGCTTACAGATTGTAGAGCTTGTATTAAAGAGCGCTGAGAGACATGATGCTCATTGGAGCAGGAGAATTCTAAATGGGGCTCAGAGGAGTGTGGTCTTCTGCAGCTTGCCGCGCCAGGACGTCAGCTGTGGAGTTGAGTCGTCAGCGCACCTTGAAGATCCTGGATGATCTGGTTCCGGAATGATTGGCGTAGATCTGAGTGAAGTACTTGATTCTCCAATCAGGAGGATTGGAGAGGTCGTCCTTGTTGAGGAAGTGAACCAACTGTTCACAGTTCGACAAGAAGTTGATGCCGGAGAGATTGAGCTTGTCAATGACAGCCGAAGCAAGGGCTAGGCTAGCAGCCTCAGCCATGATTACCGAAGAACATGCAGCAAGTTTGGCCCTGATGTAAATCGCCTGGGCTAGTTGTTCCTGGAAATTAAGAATGAAAATGTCGAGTCCAGCCGGCCTGGACTACAAGTTTGGTTGTTCCGGTTCAGTGGATGCATCCACATAGCATCTAGAACCTTGTAGTAGCGCCGGAGTGATGATTTCATACCTGTTCGCCACTGATACCTGTGGAGGTGAATGTCTTATACCTGGTCGAGGAGATGACAGTTGTGGTAGTGTTTGTGTCGGTGTAGGTGGTGTGTCTGCATGCTCAGAAGACGATGCATTGCGGGTGGGCATTCCTGTATTGGGGCTGGGCATACCTTGCTGAGAACGTCTCTCCCGGTTCAGTGGTTGTGGTGTGTCTGAAGTGTGGTCTGCTGCAACATTTGGTTGAAGAAACATTGCATGAGTGTGAGTGTTTATATGTGCAGCCACCGCATTATGTACCTGCACAGGGGTCCATGTTTTCCTTTGGAAACGATTATCATTTCTAACCTTCCAAGTTCCAAATATACCACAGAGTGAAAAGGATTTTCTGAAAGAGAGCGTCAGATGTGGAGTTGGATATAAAGCTCTGAAGAATTAATTGGATGCCATTATTTTCTTGAGGGAGGTTATCTGCTCTCATAGAAGGTGTAAAAGTGAACCATACCGCTCGTGGAAGAACAGATGGGCGTCATCTTCCAGAGCACCGCACGCGGAGCAGTGTTCATCTATATGAGTGGAAAACCTGGCTGCTCTCTCCGAAGTGGCAAGAGCTCGACAGATAAGCCTCCAAGTAAAGGCTCTGATAATGGGTGGGAGGTTCCCGATGTTCCATGCACGCCGAAGGATCTGGTTTGCCTGGGGAAGAATACTCCTTGAACCCTGCTGAGGAAGTTGGATGGAGTTTTGGGCGTGGAGGTGCCTGTAAATATCTTTAGTGGTACATATGCCATTTTTGGACGGCATCCATCTAAGTATGTCCTGCTGATCATTAGGAATTGGGCGCACAGAGGTAATTGCTTGAATTGCCTGGTTGTCAAAAGTGTTAGTCAAAAGATGCATGTTCCAAGATTGAGTATTAGAGAGCCAGAGGTCGGAGACTGTTGAAGGTAACGGTACAGTGGTGACCGGCAGCAGCAAATGGTCATGGATAGAATTCCAGACCGGGCACCAAGGAGCAGACCAAATAGAAGTATTACCTGCATGGATCTGGTAGACAGCATTAGTGCAAAGATCTTTTTTAACCTGCATAATGGAAGACCAGAAAATGGACCTAGGTCCAGTATTATTAGCAGTCCAGAAAGAGGTATTATGAAAGTATTTTGCTTTGAGAACAGCTATGAGGAAAAGATTTTTATTGTTAGCAATGTCAAAGGCAGCATGGGTAAGAAGGCTTCTGTTAACAGTGTAGAGGTCCTTGATGCCAAGACCACCATTTTTCTTGCTTTGACATATGTCCTCCCAGGATCTGAATGCAATTGGAGAGGTGGGGTTATCGTCCAGAACACCCGCCCACCAGAACCTTCTGATGATCGCATTGATTTTCTCCATGAAATTCTTGGAGAAAAGAACAGTAGACATATAGTAGACAGGAATGGAGGAAAGAACAGATTGTATATAGGTAAGTCTCCCAGTGTGATTGAGCTTATTAGCTTTAGCCCTTGTTAATTTAGCTCTGAATTTGTTGATGATGAACTCATGCGCATTGTTCATGTCATTGTGGTTGAAGATGATGGGGTGACCCAGGTGCAAGGTATTGGGTAAAAGATCAGGAACAGGGAAGATGTCTCTGATTTGAGTTCTGAAGCTGTTGTACATCCCAAGTACTTGAACATATATCGTCGCGCCTATGCTCGCACATCTTGCGCCATGAAGGAATCTTATTCAGCTCATTAGATTGCCTAGGTTTATCCTCTTCGCAACAAGATTTTTTTATATTTACTAGGCAATTGAGAATATGCATCAATATTTTGGATATATACAGATGGACTTTAGCCCCGGTTTGGAATAGGCTTTAGTCCCGATTTCCCAACCGGGACTATGAATCTGTGACTAAAGGCAATGACTCTTTGTCCTCGTTGCCTTGAACCCAGACTAAAGGTCCCCCGAGAATAAAAAAAATAATGCCTTCCACCTCTGTGTCTCACGTGAGATCTGAACCCCTTGAACCCAGACTAAAGGTCCTCCAAGGATAAAAGAAATAATGCCTCCCACCTCTGTGCCTCACGTGAGATCCGAACCCAAGACATCATGCATAGCCTGGCTTGTACCTTTTCACTCCACCAACATAGCACATGTGATTTTCAATGGGATGCTTTCCTTTTGAACTAACCCATCAGAGGACTTTTAATCCGGGTTGGTAACACCAACCGGAAGTAAAGGGTCTACATTAGTCCGGGTTAGTGTTATCAACTGGGACTAAAGGATCAAGGCTCTTTACTCCGGGTTGGTAACACTACCCGGCACTAATGTAGACTCTTTAGTGCGGATTGGTATTACCAACTGAGACTAGAGGTCCTCTGACGCCCAAGAAACTTGGCCACATTAGTCCCGGGCCCAATTCTAGCCAAGACTAATGTGCTGAACCAAAAGTCTTGTCTCTACCAATGTATATATGAGCATCTCCACCAGATTGAGAATAAGTGATCCACTTTTTCTATAACTAGGAATAAAGGTATTGAAGGCAAAATCAAACTCCAGCAGATCCCTTTTCAATCCATTTTTCTAAAAAACAATCTTGTTGAGAGAAAACAAGACCCTCAATCCCTCGAAAAAAGATAAAGAATCAGAGAATTTTCTCAATCCCCTTTCTTGCCTCCCCTTTGTTTTGATTCCTATATTTTCTATTCCTTTGTTTTGCATATACATTTCCTATCATATTCCTATATTTTTCCTATTGCTACATTTCTTCAATCCTACATTCCGAAGAGATCCATTATATGTAGGTGTACTATGTATGTATGCTACATGCTATATATATGATGGGCTCCAATAGTGCAATCCATGCACGAATTATATATCCTTACTAAGCTAGGTGTTACGGTGATGAATTCATTGAGAGAAATAAAAACATATATAGATGTCAAGGGACATCGGGTAGATAGACATGGAGAGATCAATGAAGAAGATAGACACGCATGAATCCACCAGTGGCTCTGCAAGTACTTGCCACTTGGTAGCTACGCTTGTACACCTCGCCGGGGCAGGTGGAGCCCAGGCACGTTAGAAAAATATATCTCTAGTGTTAATTTATTATTAAATTTCCTAAGCTATCAAAATAGTGGAAAAAAAATAAGATATATTTTTCTAACATAACTTATGATGTCATTTATGACCTCGCAAAATTTGGTATCAAAACTCAACTTATACGTGGAGAAACAAAAAAAAAGTCTGTTAAGGGATAAACTAGACCAACTGAAATAGTTAGAGATAGTAAATTGAACTAAATGTTAGTTTATGAGGTTATCTGGACATAGGCCAAACTTGGGGGAGTAATTTGAACATTTTCCTTTCTATTCTGTATTATATATAGTTTATGTCAAAAGATCATTTGCACCACGGTTTTAAACTCTTAAATGCACATAAATTGCAATAAAAGTAGTTGGATTTGTTTCTTTAATAGTGGAATGCGCTGGTGGGGTAATAATGAACAGGAAATAGGTATATATTGGTATTTTGATTTGAATTACTTTTTATGTCATGATAGTGTGGTGTGTAATAAATATATAATTATCAACATGTATACATAGGATCATTCTTTCTATTTTTTTTCTCAGCCTAATGTCATTATTTCTAAGCCTTGTGGGTGAATCCTTGAATGTACTATGTAGAAGCTTCTTTCATTTTCCAAAAACTAAGATAATAAATAGAGGCCCTCATATTAGATATGTAGGAAAACGAGCGAAATACTTGCAATAATGCACTGCAGTTAGACAGTCTCATCATGTTTTAGTCCACTACTAGAGTGTGCCCTTTATTTGCCGGCCCTAGCTTGTATCTTTTTGGCTGAACCTTTTTCTTTTTTCTTTTTTTAAACAAAACAAAAGCAGTAAAGTTGTCAGTTATATCAATTAAAGTTGTCGGTTCTATTAATAAAGAAGAAGATCTAGACCGAGCAAACAATGGTACCATAGAAAACAACAAAAACACTATGACTGAGATAACTCAGCCAACAATAAGAAGCCATTGACAACATGAGCAAACACCAACATAAATAACCATATATCAACGTCGAACCCCTACGACCCATTGCGGGAGGAAAGAGACCTCCGCCACAAGGTCTCAGAAGGCATGACCTTTTAAACCTCTCAATGATTTGAGGAGGTCTGGCGACAATAGTTCCTTCAAGCAGTCTACAACATCTTGCATTGCGTCCTCATTGAGCTATCCGTCCTTCCCATCAATGCCCAAATCTTTTAAGACACCACATTGTGCAAGGCGGACACTTTGACGAAGTGAAGACCTATCAAAGGACTTACATCGACGTGTCTTGCTGTCATGGCAGGTGGTGAAGGAAAGATATATAGGAGGACATGCCACAGCCATCTTCTTCCTAGCTATGGCAGGCGGTAGCAGTAGATCCTCTTTTAGCTGGGGCACTTCTGCTTTGACCTCGGTCATAGATTGTGTAAGGGTGTCTTCAATGGTGATGAGAAAGATAGGGTCCTCAACTGTCACTTGTGAGGTCCTCAGCATTGCTTGTTCCCAGGAGCTGGGAACCTGTGGCTGGGACCATGGTCGCCTCAAACAATGTGTTTGTTACCTACCTCTACCTTGGGCTAGGAATATTTAGTTACTTTTTAACAAGCATATACCTAAATAAATCTATAAATAAGTTATAGATAATTTAGTAAGTATGAAATTTTTACTATAGTTCAAGCATACAATAATTAGCCCATCATAAAAATTTCACCACAATTGGACCATAGAAACTGCAGCTATGAATTAATTATTAAAAGCATAGATCTAAAGCTACACAAAAAAAATTATGCTAAATCATACTATATTATATGTTCACTGTATAGATCTACTCATGTGGAGTCCAACAAAATTTGATTGTCCATTTTATGATTTTTCTGTGATTTACTATGATTTTTCAAAGATTCAGTCGAAATAAATAAAAAAAGACAAAACCGTCTTTGAAAACCGCTTATAACCGGTTAGTTTAGGGAAGTGGTTTATCCAGTTTTAGAGTTTAGGGAGGAAAAATAAATTTTCGTAAAGTTGAAGGAGGTAATATAGACTTTTTCTTAGGAAAAAAAAAGCCCTTACCCGTAAGCTTCTTTGGAGAAGATAATGGGCCCACAATCATGGGCCAGTATTCGGCCTCGGACCTTGCCAGCCCAATAGCAATACACACCACGGTGGCATCCATTTCTACCCATCCACTTCCACTCGGGTGGTTTGCTCGCTGTCGCTGGCCTGCCCAGAAGAACTCGTGTGCACGTATCAGTTGAATTGCAATCCGACCAAACAAAAATATTCATTCGTTTCGAGAGAAAAAAAAAGGGTTAAACTGTTAAAGCATCTCGTACAGTGGCTGTACAATGACAGCACGACGGGAGGGGAAGCACGCGCTCTGCACGAGGGAGGAGGGGGCCGAGGCACAGGGCCCCACAGGCCGGTGTTAGCGACCGCCGTCAAAGAATAGTAACTTCGGCCCGTTTGGTATTGTTCGGCTTTTTTTAGTCGGAATAGTGTTTTTTCACAATAATTCAGTGAAAATAGTGTTTTTTAGCCAGTTTCAGCCAAAATTCTGCCAGCCGAATGGAGGCCTTCATGTGACTCCATTTACTTTTCACCAAGTCCTATTTATTTCCAATTAAAAAAATGGTTCTTTTAACTTCTCTAACGTTTTAAAACCGTCTGAGTTTGCTCTATAAGCTTATAAACGATCACGTCAGTCATCTATATGGTTTATTAGGACCTGCGGTCCGCGAGAGACCGACTATGCGAAATGGTCTCTAATGTCATCTATATTATTTAGAATTAATCATTTTGATACATTTCATATTTCATTCGTTCCTGTTATTACTATAATTATTTTTCTGTTCTAACAACTAGATTAATAGAGTAAAGAGTAGAAATCTTGATGTAATTATTAGTCTATAATAATGTTTATTTTTTTCAACTTTCCTTTATATTGTAATGTACAAACATTTATTTAGTTGTTTATGTATCTTGTCACACATGATTGTTGTCTGTTTAAATACCATCTATGTCCAAATCTTGGCTGTGTCCCTGCAAGGATGGATGTGTGTTCAGGCGTGTATAAGTGACACATGTATTCATATTTTCGAGAAGCGAGATGTGCATTTGGGGCAATCCCAATGGCATATTGATGGTAGTTTTATCTCTCTTAATTAGCCTGACAACTGAGCAATTTGCTGATGTGGCAAAGAAATTAACATAGAGAGAGAGTATGGAAAGAAGAAACCGTTTCTAGATGAAGGAACGACGTCCTCTCACGAACCAAGACACGAAGAAACCACGGAAACGGCGTTGGGGAGACACGACTCGTTTCCAACACCCCTCCTCCGGATCTAGTACGCTGCCGCCGTTGTGCCAAACCTTCGCGCGCTTCTCCCAGGATCTACTCAACGAAATTTGTCTGCCCCTGTTCCTTCTCCCGTTTAACCAAAGCAGACAGATGTGGACAGACGGCCATCGCCTTGCCGACGCTGCCCGTGTTCGCCCCTCCGGCAGCCAAGGCCTCCTAACTACGCCTGACCTCGCTTGCTCAACTTGGCTGCAGACCACCGCGAAGAGGCCACCGCCGCCCCTCTGCGGTCTGCATGTACGACGCCATGGTCGAGGTGTGCAGCCGGCCCTAATTGCAGAGCCCCTGTTCGTTTTGCTGAAAAAATCAAACCGAAACACTGTTCCGATTGATTTGTTGTGAGAGAAAAACACTGTTCCCGCTAAAAAAACAAACTAAAAAAGATGGATTATAAGAACAGGGCCAGAGAGTCTAGTATGCTGATTCGATTTGATTTGTGCATTTTTTTTATCGATTTGTTTGAATTTATGAACCCCACGACTCTGCTGCATGCATGACCTCGTCGCTGCAATGGTCTCTGTTCCTGAAGGTAGCTTGGTTCCCTGCTATGTTTATTGGAGATTGATTTCTGGACACATAACTACTACATATATCCTTGCTAAAAATAGTAGTAGATCAAGCTTTTTTATTTATAAAGATATACATGTTGTCATTAATTTTTAATATCTTCTAGACTTGTATAATTATACAAAACATAACTAGATAATAAAATTATAATGAATGAAAAGACGATCGTAAATTTCTAATTCCCGTAAAATATAATTTTCTCTCACACCAAGATCAAGCTCTATTTGTAAAGAATACATGTGGTCATTAATTTTTACTAGACTTGTAGAAACTATACATGGGAGAGGTAAGGTAAGGTCTAAACTAGAATTTATTACTCTTGGAAACTATGTCTAAAAACTATGTATTGGGACTGCCCTTATTTTATGACGGGGGAGTAATGAATAGGGCTGAGTATGAGGTGGTTATGTAGTACATATGTTGTCAATCGAAATCAGCTAAATTTCTATGTGGTCTAGGTTGTAAGGGCAGTCTTAATGGTGTATTGATGATGGTTTCTATCCTCATTAAATGACTTGTCACGTAGGCAAAACGCTGACATGGCAACGTAATTAATGAAGAAAGAAAACAAAAATCATAGAAATTGTTTCCTCGTGAAGAAATCAGGTCTATTCTTGACCCAATGCACCAAGAAACCATAAAATCGTCATTGGGGAGAAACCACCAGTTTGTAGGGAGCTCGTGTCGCACTCTCATTGGAGGAAGAAGATAGAGTTGGGAGAGAGAAAGAGAAAATAATTATTACTCATAGAAACCATGGATTGGAAAGCAGTACTTTTTTGGTGCGATATCCTATGTTATAGAAACTACTAGTTTTTTTTTCATTGGAACTGCCCTACTAATAGATAATGTGAGTATATATACTAACAAATAAACATGGGAAGAAGACAGTATAAGATTCAAATAATCCAATCAAGGCACTATAATATAAAGCATGATGTTAGAAAAAAAAGGAAACCATCATTTCTTTAGGAAAATCACTTATTCTATGATATTTCTAAGATTTTAGGATTTTTAATTTCAAAACTCTTTAGAATTTTTTTGGTTGCCTTATAGAAAACCTTGTTCTATAGTTTTTTTAATAAAGTTTAATTGACTCATGAACCATTGATGAAGTTTAATTTACCTCCTTCGTGGTTAACATAGTGTCATGTAGAGCGATTGACATAACACTACATCATCCAAAACCGCCCAAGGAACAATTCAAACACTTTTCAAAGTTAGAGGAGGCCAAGAAACAGTGTTTCAGTTAGGAGAGGTTAATGGAATTCACGAAATCGGAGAAGGTGAAATAAACATTTTTTTAACTTTTCCTCGCAGCGGTTGTGGTGCGCCCCTCAACTGACCCCACAAAGGGTGGTCCCACTGGCCGCCGTGGAGGGCTGGGCCGGACCTGGACCTGCCCCCCTCGTTTCAAATTCAAGCCTGTGGCCAGTGGCCTACCTGCGCCTCCGGCGGCGGCGTCAGCTAAGCTACTCAGCTTTTGCTCAAAAAAAAAAAAATGGCTAAGCTACAAAGCTTGACTAGTCTGTAGACTCCTCATCAGTTATCTGAAAAAGAAACTGGTAAAAAAAAAAAAAAACTTCACACTGTAATTCCAAGGACGAACAGTTTCAGTTCCGTGCCTCTCAAGGTCGCAGCGGTGTTCCTCTTGCTACCTCTCTTTTTCTAATCTTAATCTGATCTGAAAATACACATATTTATTACTCCATAATTAAAAGTCCCATGTATTAATAATTAATTAATGCATATGGGACCAAAGTCACCATTTCATAGTAATATTCGGGCTTGGTTAGTTTTTAAAAAGTTTTCCAAAAAGTACTACAGCAGCCGTCACATCGAATCTTACGATACGTGCATAGAACATTAAATATAGACGAAAAAAACTAATTACACAGTTTAGTTGGAAATTACGAGACGAACGTTTTAAGATTAATTAGTCCATGATTAAATACTAATTACTAAATAAAAACGAAAGTGCTGCGGTAACAAATTCCTTAAATTCGCGAACTAACCACAGATTGCCTCAAAATTTCAAGTTTTTTCACTCTCTCTCATCACATCAATTTTTAAACACATGTATGAAACATTAAATGTAGATAAAAAAAATAACTAATTACACAGTTTGATTGTAAATCACGAGACGAATCTTTTGAGCCTAATTAATTAATGATCAGACAAAGTTTATCAAATACAAACGAAACGTGCTACAGTATCTAGATTGCAAAAAATTGCAATCTAAACATGGCCTGTGTACCCTACTGACCGCTGTCTTTGACATTGTTGACTCCGATTCCCAACCGAAAGCGACGCTTTCCCGAAACACCCCTCCGGATCCGGCAAATTAGCCCCTCCATATACCTCCGCCGCGCGCTCCCCCCCTTCCTCTCTCCTCGATCCCCTCCACGCCAGGCCCTGCCGGACCGCGCCGCCGCAGCTTCCGCCGGCCGTTCTCGCGCCCCCCCCCCCCCCCCCCACGCGCCTGTGGTTCTGGTGCGGGCGGATTCGTTCGGCGCGTTCTTGGCGAGCCGCGGCCCTGTCCGTGCCGGAGCCTCGCGCTGCGCCGTGTTGCCTCCTCCTCCAGTCCAGGTGCGCAATCCGGTCCCGTGCTCTTTCCCTGAGCCGAGGATTTGAATAATCCACCCCTCCTGAATCCTGATGGGCCGTTTCTTTCGTTCCTGCGCAGTTTGCTTCCGAGCCTTTTGATATTCCCGGGAGATCTGCTTAATTCGTGCGGCTCTCTGGTTCTGATGTGCAGACGCTGCTGCCCGTGAGCGTTGCGAGGAGCCTGAGGTCCGTCCGAGGTGGAAGAAGAGGAGCTCGTGGCTGAACGAAAGAACAATCCTTTCTTTGCGCACTCGGCGGCCGCGGCTGTCTCCATTCAAGGTCGGGTTCCAGCCATGGAGGAGGTGGAGGTGGCCAACAGGGCCGCGGTGGAGAGCTGCCACCGGGTGCTGGCCCTGCTCTCGCAGCAGCAGGACCCGGCCCTGCTCAAGAGCATAGCTTCAGAGACGGCCGAAGCCTGCGCCAAGTTCAGGAAAGTAGCCGCCCTCCTCGGCAGTGGCAGTGGCAGTGGCGGCGGCTGCGGCCATGCTAGAGGCAGGTTCTCCAGACGAGTCCGGCCTCTGGGGCTCGTCAATCAGAAGTGCCCCTTGTGGACCGGCGGCGGCAACCCGCTGGAGATGATGCCCAGCGCTGCTGCTGCGGCGGCGGCGGCTCCGTCTCCATCTCCATCGACTAGCTACGCGCAAATGCGCGCTCGGCTCAACGGTGTGCCAGACTCGCGAGGGCTGGATTTGGCCTGCTCCAGCAGCAAGAGTGGCAGCCCTCATCCATTCGGAGCCCCCAAGCTGGTCCAGCCGCTGTCTGTGCAGTTCCAGATTGGGAATGTTGCGCATAGGTACCCGTTCCACCAGCAGCCGTCGCGGCAGAAGCTGCAGGCCGACATGTTCAAGAGGAGCAACAGTGGGATCAGCCTCAAGTTCGAGAGCCCTAGCCCCAGCGGTGGCGCTGTGGGCACGATGTCGTCCGCGAGATCGTTCATGTCGTCCTTGAGTATGGATGGGAGCGTGGCTAGCTTGGAGGGGAAGCGGCCGTTCCATTTGGTTGGCACCCCGGTCGCGCCAGCAGATGCCCACCGCGCACCACCCAAACGGCGGTGCACGGGTAGAGGGGAGGATGGAAGAGGCAAGTGTGCCACTTCCGGCAGGTGCCATTGCTCAAAGAGAAGGTGAGTTGTGTTCTTGAAGCCATTCTTATGCTTGTTATGTCTTGTTGGGTGCAATAATATTGACTCCCTTGAATCGTGCTGCTCTGTTTGACAGGAAACTGCGGATTAAGAGGTCGATTAAAGTGCCAGCCATTAGCAACAAAATCGCTGATATACCTCCTGATGAGTACTCGTGGCGGAAGTACGGGCAAAAGCCAATTAAGGGTTCCCCCCACCCGAGGTATGATATGAACTGAACAAGAAATATTCAACTAACATGAAAATGTGTATCAAATCCTTTTCAGTCATCATGATTGATGCATTATTCCCCTTGTTCCACCATGAGAGGTGGCATATCTGGATCAGGCTCTCAGGGTGCCCCTTTATCTGTAGAATAATTGTTGGTTGATCGTCCTCTCCACTTTACCTTTTCCTTCCTCCCAAGTCCTTCTGCAACTAAGGCCTATTGATAACTCGGTAGCTAGCACAATTAAATATTTAGTTAGTGGATAATCTCAGGGTTCAACTCTTTTTGTGCCCATTTACTGAGAAAGCAATGATCTATCATGGGGACTTAAAGTAGGTAAATTATTATTGCTACATGCATTTGAATGCCATGTTAGGCTATCTACATCCTAATCTTGATTGCCCTCATTCCCCTACCCCATATCAAGCTTTAATGTCTGCCCTCGATGATAGGAAAATGTAGCTATACCATGAAGGCAAGCACATGGGGCTGATTGTTGCCCCCATTTCACATATTCTGATGTTCTCTTTGACTTCAATCCAATGCAGGGGTTACTACAAATGCAGCAGCGTCAGGGGCTGCCCGGCAAGGAAGCACGTTGAGCGATGCGTAGACGACCCAGCGATGCTAATCGTGACATACGAAGGCGAGCACAATCATAACCAGTCGCCAGCGCAACCTGCCCAGACCTAGAAGATCAGTAAACTGGCTCCATTTAGGAAGCGCCGGGGCCAGGCCTTTTCTGAAGGATGACCTAGCTGGTCATGTTAGAATCCCAGACCTTTGATTTTCGAATGCAGCAGCGATGAACATGGATCCATTTGAGAATCTGATGAGCTGCTTGGCCCCTCTTCTTGAGCTACACGCTGTTACACAGATGCTATAGTGGGGACTGCTGCCAAGTTCATCTTTCTTGTGAGCTGTGGCATGTATTATGATTGAAAGATGGTGCAGGAAGGAAAATGCGGCGTCCGATAACGACCGGTGAGCTTTGCCGGTGAGTCTGAAGGGTTGAAAGCAAAGATTGACAAAAGGAAGTGAACAACCGCGCATTGTTGTAAAAGGGTGGATTAGGATGGCAGGGTTGGCTTTTAGCGTGCACAAGTTCACTTGCCATGACTTGCCTGCCTGTGTATGTTGCTTTTTGCTTTTCTGAAATATCAACATCACGTCTTTTGTTGACAAAAAAAAAGTAGCATTCCAGTTTCAGAGGGAGGAGGTCCATACTGACCGCTGCAAGCTACGTAGGACCATTTGGGTTTTTCCAGGTGTAGGCATATTCCAGAAGGAAAGGTGCAAAGCTGTTGTTGGTGTGTGATTTGCCACCCCATGTACTATTGCTCTTGTGTAAAGCATTGTGTGTTAATGATTTCCCCATCAATCTGTGCCACTCTTCAATCTTGAGAGGTGATCTAGAAGATGAATGAATGCTCTTACGAAAACTTTGTACTTATTGAGGTCCTCTTTTTTTTTCGAAGAAGGTTTGTCATCATGGTCATATTTTTGTCAAGAAAATTCAGGAGGGCCCAAGAGAACAAAAGTAGGCAGGAAATAGTTTATTAGCATTTCCAGTCTCATGTTTGTTCTTCTTAGCTTTCAATGCTTCTAACAAGAGGTTGACAATTGAACACGTTAGCTGACGCTTAAGGAGTGATCCGGACATAATCACGCACGAGGTAGCATTATTGGTGTGGAGCAGCTCACTGGACAAAAATGTGTCACCAACCGACGATTTATTGCATGGTCAACCACACTTGAAGTTCTTGTCTTATCTATACAGATACACCCCCCGGTCCCCCGTCCCCCTGAGATCTAAAAATTTCGTACAGGGAATTTAAGGTGGGTGATCTTGGTGCAAGATTATGTCTCATGAACTGCAATTAAAGTGACAGACATCGTACACTACTGTTTGGAGGTCAAGGATGGGATTTAGCTTCAAGCAATGGCCCAGCATTGTACACTACTGTCTGACGTCCAAGCAAGGACATGACATAATGGGAAGCTACGAGTTGCATGCCAGCAAAAAGTGATCCACGTCACGTTTGGCTACATTTCTAGTGAATACTATTGACATTTACGGCTCCAAAATAATTTATTTAATATCATAAATATTAATATTTTTTTATCTATAATTGATTGAACTTAGGATACTAAATCACGACATTGTGTTAGAATTGCATTCTTTTTCGAACGGAGGAAGTATTATATTATTATTTATATATATTTTTTTAAAAATCTATTTGCCACCTGCGAGTTTGGCACGAGTCATACAATTTCAGGAAGTCATTTGAAATACAGCTGCACTTAATGTTTTACAAAATACAGCTGCTTCTGCTTTTTTTTTAAATGCCTTGATTTCTTTCTTTATCAAGGCTCTCATTATTGAGCGACAGAACAGGCTAACTTGCCATCTGTCGGCTGTCACTATTATCTGGCTAAGAATGATTAAGACACTGATAAGCTAAAACGGAAACAAAATCGATTGGAACATCCTAGCAGCATGCACATCTGGCCAGTGCCAGAGGAGGGGAGGGTTGGAACGTTGGATACATCGACAGCTGCTTATGTCTGACGGTCTAACCAAACATTTGATATATTTAGCATAAAAAGTCTTCTTTTACACCTATGTGTCTTCTGTACTTCCATCACATATTTTTTTTTCAGGGAGCATAATGATTAACGGTTGGCCTATTCTGCTGTGACATTTGAACAAATAATTAATATAAACAATAAGCAAGTACCTAGGACCAACTCTAATTTGTATCGATCAACTCATGAATGATGGATTTCAGTGAGTTTTTGGTTTCCTTACATATCATATCCTCTCTTTGTCCTAAAATGATAAGTGTATTTTAATTAGGTATAAAAGTCAAGCAAAACCTATTTTGACTCTTAATTCTCTTATATAGTATGTTATTTAAAAAAAAACTAATATCATCTCAGAGGCACTTTGAATACAAATCTAGCGTTACAAGTTTTTTGTTCTAAAATTGTATAGAATTTGAATAGTTCTTGAACACAGTTTGTAAAAGTTAACTTTTCCCTATATAAATATGTTTATCATCCCGAGATAGAGGAACTACATGTTTATATATAATGATATATGATATGATATACTCCGGTCGTTCTAGAAAGAATAAAATTCTAGAGCATTCGAAGGTCCAAAAAATAATCAGCCTGCTGGGTAGAGCTGGCTGCGGGCTAGAACACAACTGCACGCCAAACGGTGTATAGTAGTTGCAGTTGCAACACAGCTGCAGCCATCACAACTGATTGGAGCCAATGCAACTCTAGCTTAGGATTAGCTTGCGGGTCCAAAACTCTATGTATGATATCCCACGAAGAAGTGTGTCATGTAGTTGCTTGATGGTAATAAAATAGAGAGTTTTGTGGATGTAATCAGTTACCTTAGTCTAACCAACACATGGAAAGAATAAAAAGCAGGGGCAGATCTAGTTGTGTTTGTCAGGATCCGTCCACCCGGATGAAATTTGTAAATTATTTAGTAAAATACTGTTGGAACTCCAGGAAATCTATGTCATGTAATGAAGTACCCATGACAAAAAATATAGGGTCCATGCGTTTATTTTACTTGTTTATAATTTTTTTCTTAGAAATATGAGAATCTTTTATTCTTTTGAGTGGGGAAGCAGCAAAGGCGAATTCTATTTTATCATATTCAAACCGGTTCGTTTAGGCTACTCTCATATATAGCTGGGATATTGGGAGCCCCCCCCCCTCCGAATAGGTAATGGAGAGCCTCAGCCTCCCTAGCCAGCCCAACCATTTAGGTCCGCGGGGTTGACGTGCGCGTAGGTGGGGGGACCACTCTAGATCCAGCAGATCGGATGCATAAAATAAATATTATTTTCGCGACATTGCATAGAATTTAGTCGTTGAATGAATGAAAATTAATTTGTTCCGGCTGATACAACTAACAAAGCTGACGCATGCATGCATTCAAGCATCTAATCTAATCTCTTTCGTTTTTTCATTATAATTTCTCAACGATGCATCCGATTTAAAAACAGTTTTCACCATTGAACTCCTTATATTTTGGTGCATGATTCAAGATCCATTGTTAATATTTTTTCAAAAAATTTAAAATTCATAAATTTGCGCATTAAGCTAGAGTTTTATGCAACCGTCTAAGCATAGAATCTTGTGAACGAGAGCATAGAAACATGGAGACGATCTCGTCTTCTCTAAAATTTGAAATTTGAATCATGGCACGTGACGACTGATTGGATGCATAGAATCAATGGTCAAGAAGCGCAGAAATGTTTTTGTGCTGACGTTGCATAGAAATTAGTGGTTGTATGAATAAAAAATAATTTTGTTACCGTGTAAAAACCTGTCCACGCTATGGACATTCCACATGACAACCATGATTGCCTCCACCAATATCATGCTTTCCACTATAATGGTGTACATGTATAATTAACATGGGAACAATGCATAAAACTTGAAAATTGTAAGCATAAAATGTGGAGACGATCTCGTCTTCTCTAAAATTTAAAATTTGAATCAATAGACAATAGGATGCATATGATCAATGGTCATGATATGCAGAAGAGTTTTTAGCGCCGACGTTGCATAAAAGTTAGTGGTTGTATGAATAAAAATTAACTTTCTTATAGCATAAAAACCTCTCTGCGAGATGGACATTCCACCTGTCGGTGTTTCGAGTTACCGACGAGTAAATTTATATTTGTGCGTCTGGCTCGGATGGTGTGCTCGGAAGACACAAGGGTTTATACTGGTTTGGGCATAACGTCCCTACGTCTAGTTTGCTGCTGCTCGTGTTACCGGCACTTAAAGTTTGTAGTAGGGGGTACAAATAGGTGGAGAGGGAAAGGATCTTAAGTCTCTGGTGGAAGTAGTGAACGGGTGCTGAAAACTCGATCGCTGCTCAGCCGTGTGTTCGTGTGGTGTTCTTGTGTGTTTCTAGATCTGGATCGATCGGCCCCTTTCATGGGACATTGCTTTCCTTTTATAGGCCAAGGGAAAGTGCAGGTTACAGCGGAGGGAAAGGAAAAGAACGAGAGAGACAGAAGAAGGCTGCCAGGACCGTCGGGTCCTTCTCCTTCATGCGGGTCCCGTCGATCCTGTAGACGTCAACAAGGACGGCTCCACGTCGCGGCCCTGTAAATCACTGACGCCATGGACAGGCGTCGTCTATCGGTCATGGCGTCCCATTTTGTCCCGACGGGCGTCGTGGTGAACTGACGCGCCTATCAGCGTTCGTACGAGGGTTAGGCAGAACAACACCGGCACGCCCGATGCTGTTCTTGGTGTGAATCCTCAAGTATGGCCCATCATGGCCATGGGTTACATCGGGGCATGCCAGTCTCTTCCTTGGTGTCAGAGTTTTGACCCAGGCCCATACGCCTGGACCTGGACTGGTTGGAGGCAGTATGGGTCCCCGTCGGGCGAGACGGAGCCCGCACTCGAGGGGTTGGGTGAGGCAGAGCGCAAACCCAAGGGTCAGGCGAGGCAGAGCCTGCGGCCTCGAGGTCGGGCGAGGTGGAGCCCGCACCTAAGGGGTCGGGGTGAGGTGGAGCGCAAACCCAAGGGTCGGGCGAGATGGAGCCCATGACCATGGGGTCGGGCGAGGCAAAGCCCTCCCCCAGAGGTCAGGCGAGGCAGAGCCTGCACACCTGGGGGTCGGTTGGAGCTATAGTCGTGCTCTTGATTGCTCGGATGAATCAATGTTGATGGCCATTAGCTCCTCCTCTTCGGGTACCCTAGTATTGGTCCCCAACAGTAGCCCCCGAGCCTACGGAGGAGTAGAATACTCCTTCGGAGGCTTTTCCAAATGGGAGGACTCTGAGGGCCTTAGCCTTCTTTTGTTGCCCATGGTGTGTCCTAGGGACGGTGATTCCCTTTCGTCGTGATCGGACCCCTTGAGGGTATAGCCGTGAGATTTGGTGGGTCGAAAAAGGTCTTTCCTGATTTCGACCCCTATGGGGGTCTGTCGTTCTGCGATCGCGCGTTCGGTCTCCTTGCGAATCCAACTTTCCTCGAGCCCCCGCCCGTAGCAGGGGTCCGGTTGAGGATCAGCTCATCTTTACGATCATCTTCCCTCAAGCATTTTTTTGATAAAAACAGAGGGGCTAAGCGTGCCATGATTTTCCTCTATGGATGAATCATGGTGTTCGGTGAGCTATTAACGTACTAGTCCGAGTGGGGCCCTGGCATCCCGTTCATGGGGGTTTAGCTTGGGTCAGCTGGTGACTGACTCCAGATTCTCAGCGGTCAATCCATATAGTTCTCGGGTCCATTCAACCAGTCTCGTGGGCTCTCTACCTTTCTTTAAGGAAAAACCATGGATCATATCCGGCCGAGACTTGAACGTGGGCCAGGACGCCCGCGGCACTCGTGCACCTGGGTACTGGCCGCTAGTAGGCCCATCCCTTTCCACCCCTCACTCTAACGGTATTCGAGCGGCGATTGTTGAACCCGTCAGTGGGCCAACCTTCGAACTCCTTGGCCTAGACGGGCCGTAGGAGCGTTTTCAGCTCCATATCCCTCTTACCTGTGACGGTCATGGCCCGTTTGGGGAGGCGAAACATCCGACGTGTTTTTTGAGGGGTGGCCATAGGTTGCATGTGCACGCCCCACGATGAGATGTGGTGACAGGTCATGGTAGGCGTGGAGATCTAGGTGGGCGGTTGGTTTCCTCACACCCATCGCCCCTATAAAACCAAAGGGTTAGCCCTCCGTGTTTCATACGCATGCCTACATCCTTACCTCCGCAGCCACGCCGCCGCCGCCAACACTTAGGTTTCCTGCCTCGTATCTCTATCGCCGTTGAGCTCGCATCCATCTGCCCCCACCTCCAATGGATCCATGGTACCATTCTGACATCACCTTCCAGCGCATGGAGGGCCTCGTCCATCGCGGTCTTCTCCATGCACGGACCTCAGCCGAGGGGTGGTTGTTGCCCAATGATGAGGATTCGCCGTCACTGCTCGATGGCTACGTGGTGTCGTTCGCCCACTTCTAGGAGCGTGGGCTCGTGAACCTCGCCCATAAATTCGTCCAGGGGCTGCTACACTTCTACAAGACTGAGTTGCAGCATCTCAATCCCAATGGAATCCAGCACATGGCGGCGTTCGTCGCGCTGTGCGAAGAATTCCTGTGGATCAGCCCCCACTTCAACTTGTGGAGGTATTTCTTCGCTGTCAACCTCTAGAGGAAGAGGGACAAAGGCAGTAGGCAGGAGCTGCGCATGCCGATGGGGTGCGCTGGCATCCAACTTTGGAACAATCGGGTCAGCGAGTACCCGTCCATGTGGCTCTCGATGTCCAACAAGGGGAGGCACTCATAGTGGTTCTACCTTAAGAATGACACCGCTGCCCCTCTATCGGAGTTCACCAGGCGCCTGATCAAAGAGGCCTCGGAGCAGTGGAAGAAGAGCGGTGTCGCAGAGAAGGACAAGAAGAAGATCCGAGACCACATCATCGCCATCCACATCCTGAAGGAGAACGGCCTGAAAGGGTTGGGTGTCATTGGGGCTTACCACGCGAGGAGGGTGGCGCTGTTGATGACGCACGCACTCCCGCTATACACGATAGCGCCCGAGGCATCATTCGACGGAACAGCACTCACCGAGGGAACACTCCCCAACTCTGAGATCGCACAACGCATCAAGGAGGCGATGGAGCCTTTGCGGGAGGATGCGGGCGCCGCCCTCGACTTCGTCTACCCGGTGCCAGGGCATCCTCTAATGCGGCCGGAGCCAGGCTACGTTGTCTTCGTAAGTTTCCCATTCTCTTGCCTTCTCTTCAATTGATTTCCCAACCCCGTGAGACTAACTTTGAGAGGGGCGGGACCAGTCGAGGGACCTCATCCTCGTAGATCACCCGGCGCTGCTGCCAAGGGATTCAGCCATGAGGGTGGTGAATCGCACCGAGGGCGAGCGTCTAAGGAAGGTGTAGGAGGACAAGAAGAGGAAGAAGCAGCGGAAGCTACGGGCGTGGGAACGAGGGGAGGACACTGATGACAATGATGACGATGACGATGGTGATGATGATGAGGTGATGAAGGAAGAAGAAATGGTAGCCGACGATATTGAGTGGGACAACCAGGACAACGAGGATGCGTTGACGGGCATCGGTTCATCCTTGCAAGCATCAGGACCCTTCCCGTTCCATGGAGGGGAGGGCACGTCTGTTGAGCCGGCAGAGTTGGGATGTACCGTCGGCCTACCCTAGGAGCCAACAGAGGCAGGTGGCTCTACCGTCGTGCCTGAGGTGCCAGTGGAGGCGGGCGGCTCCGCCGTCGTGCCCCAAGAGCCAAGGGGAGCGGGGCGTGTCGTCGATGTGCCCTAGGAGCTGCCAGGGGCAAGCCTCTCTGCCTAGGAGCAGGGGGCGGGCTCAAAATGGCCTCATTCTGATGATGTGGAGCAAGGGTCGAGGGGTTTGTCCCCTAAACGCATCTGTCGCCCGACGGCGCTGAGATGAGTTATCAATTCCTC
This sequence comes from Miscanthus lutarioriparius, assembly GCA_904845875.1. NCBI lineage: Eukaryota > Viridiplantae > Streptophyta > Magnoliopsida > Poales > Poaceae > Miscanthus > Miscanthus lutarioriparius. The sequence goes on along the minus strand of CAJGYO010000014.1, from coordinate 19,421,947 downwards.
TGTTTTTTTCCCTGTTTTAGTTGGATTTCATCGTGACTTATGTTTTTCATCCCTTGCAGCATCGCAGGCATCGGAATCCTTTGGCATTGGCGCCGAAGAAGAGCATCACCCTACAATCGGGGTGGCGGCTGTCGGCTAGTGTCGCGCTTGTTTCGGGCGGGAGTGGCGCCAGTGTGATCGTGTCACCCGCCGGTCAGGCGCCGCCCATGGTGGCGCCTGTGCCCTTGGCAGGACGGGTGGACGCGAGCGCTCAAGGGTGCCGCCGAGGTTGCGGAGCAGCCAGTGATGGTCGTGATACCGCTGCTGACCCCGCTCGTGGCGCCGACCATGGTGGGCGCGACCCAGTTGGTCGTGACCCCTCTGATGCAGGCGGAGGTAGCGGCGACCATGACAGATGGGTCATAGCCGAGCGCAACCGCTGCGTCGCCTAAGGCATTGGCATGACCCATGCGATCGGTGGCCCAGGCGATGATGCCTGGCGTGGGCCGGATGGAGGGGGACATGACTGAGGGGTCCTCGAGAGTCATGGTGCTGGGAGAGAGGTTCATGTCTGCACCGCTGATCCCTTTTATTGCTGGAGGGGGCATCCCAGCGGGGACGTCACGCGGTGAGAGGGGTCGGCGGTGTTTGGGGCCGGCGTTGAGTCATCCCCGACCCTAACGTCGGTGGGCAGCAGCTCGCCTGTGTGGGGGTATTAAGCCCTATACCCTTACGGCTAGGTTTGGGCCGGCCCGGACTAGGGGGTTCGGTCCACCAGAAGACGACACGTGGCCTAGCCGATCTGCTCGGAGTCCCGCGCAAGGAATCAAGGCATATTTGGAGATCAAGCAAGATCCTGGTCAGTTAGAATAGGAATCCTTATCCGGCTACCTATGGCAATTGTAACCGGTTAGGATTAGTTTCCAGATCTGTAACCCTGCCCCCCAGACTATATAAGGCGGGCAGGGCACCCCTCTAAAAAACGATCTCATTGACATACAGCAATACAATCAGACGTAGGACGTAGGTATTACGCCCTCATGGCAGCCGAACTTGGATAAAACCTCGTGTCTGTCTTGCGTCACCATCTCGTTCATAGCTTGCGCACCTGTCTGCTGATAATCTACTACCTTGGGCATACCCCTAGGTAGACTGTCGACGATATTCTGTCGACAGTTGTCGCGCCAGGTAGGGGGTGTGCATACTGCTCCCTAGACGAACAAGATGGTCATCATCCCTGGCTCCATGGCTATGCCAAATGGCCTCACGTTCACCATCGACCAGGTGACCTGGACCACCGGCTCTGACAACTTCATCGCCATGACCACGGAGGAGGCGCGGATCCAATCTGCATCGACCACTGCTTCACTAGCATCAGCTACGGCTCCGACCACATTGGATCCAGGTCCGGTCACACCAGCATCGTCTTTAGCCACGCCAACAACCCGTCGTTCACTTCCTCGCTACAAAGAGAGGTAGATCGACAACACCGACCTGCTCGACTCCATCGATCGGGTCGGCACCAAGCTTGCCGAAACCCTAGCTCTGGTAGATTCGATTCAAAATCAACCTACCGAGCAGGTAACCACTACCCACAACAGATCTACCCGACCAGCTCGGGCCAGTCGTCCTGCACGACTCGATACGGATCTCGTGGTCACGTCTACTCTTGAAGGGCACTCCGTTCGTCGCTGACCAGCCCCCGCAACGGGTCACCGGCTCTCTGAGTGCGAAGCCTTGATGGAGAATTACTAGGCCCAGCCCTACGATCTGTGAAACACTACTTCCAACTACGCGTACAATATACAACGCTGCTCGGATCTGTGTTTTATACATCGACCTCGGCCAAAGCCACACAACTTCGTCAACATGGTTCAGATTGAGGAGTATCAAGAAGGATCGATCCACACAGTTCAAGAGGGCGGCTCAAGCTCCCCGTCCAGCATCGCATCTAATGGCTCCATCCACACCGAGCTTCAACTTCGTGACGATGAAGAAGTTGAATATGATCTAGATATCCCAGACCGCCCCCCGAGGGTTCCCATGATTCCCATCCTTCCCACCAAGGCGAGGAGACCTGATCAATGTCATCAGTAATGATGAACCCCCGATAGTTGGCAAATAGAACAAGAAAGGCTAGCACACGAAGCATACAATATTGACCGGTTTAATCGTAGACAAGCCAAAGCCGAGGCAGAAGTGGAGGCACGACGCATAAGGCTCCAGCCACGTGATCTCAACAATGCCTTTGATAGGGTAGGGGAAAAGAAGGTCTTCAGGGCTCCAAGCGCCAACGTAGCTGTTGCTATGGAGACAATGCAACAATTGCCCAATACCCCGGAAATCCAGACAATTCGTGATGATATGCAAGCCTACCTGATGGCTGCTATGGCCCAGACCACAGAGATTGCAAATCAAGCCCGGCTCCATCCATCTCAGTCGAATCAAGCCATAGTCGTCAGTACTCAAGTCGCCCACAACCACCCAACCAACGTGGCTCACGCAACAACAACCCTCCAGATAACCGTCAAGGCAGAAACAGTGGTCATGAAGGTGGTCGGGACGACAACCGCCACAACAACCGGGACGATAGTCGATGAGACAACTGCGACAATTGCCATGATAACCGTGGTCGTGGGGTCAACTAGGGTGGCAATCGAGATCACCATGATGGCAATAACGATCTCCGCCATTCCCTTAGAGAACGCGATCTGCGCGATCTTATTAACCAAAGAGCCAACGATCGTGCATCCCACGAAAGCTATCGCCGTATGGAATATGATACTACCCACGGCCCTCCGGGTTTGAAGCAGTTTACTCCTCACCTTCGCCAAGTCGTGTGGCCAAAAAACTTCAAGCTCGAAAAACTCTAGAAGTACGATGGCAAGGAGAACCCAGAGTTATTGGTCATGCTCTATGAAACCGCGATGCAGATCAGCCATGGCTGACGAGCATGTCATGTCTAATTACTTCCCAGTCGCCGTCGGCCATGCAGGGCACCAATGGCTGGTCAGCTTGCCGGCAAACTACTTTGATTCTTGGTAAGAGCTCAAGCAAGCATTCATCGACAACTTCATTGCTACTTGCGAACAACCCGGCAACAAATATGATCTGCAGCGGATTTGAGATCATAAAGATGAGCCACTGCACGAGTACGTCCGACGCTTCTCAGAGATGGGCATCAAGGTCCCATCAATCTCTGACAACGAGGCAATCGAAGCTTTCATCACTGGTCTCCGCTTCCACGATGCCCTAAGGGACAAGCTCCTCCACAAAAGACCTAAATCGGTCACAGCGCTCCTAGCTACTGCTAAAAAATATGCGGACATTGATGATGCTAAAAAGATAATCATCGAAGAAGCAGCAAGGGTTCCACGCTCCGACCACCCCCACACCATGACGACTACCGCGGCAACCGTGGTCGGAACGACAATTTTGATCACCACAACCAGCGCAACGATTTTTGCGACCACCACGACCGGCGTAATCAGCGGCGTAATCGCCGTGACGATTACAGGGGCAAGCGTGCTCGGGAAGATGACGGCGAAGTCAACATCGTTAAAAAAAGTGGCGGACGTCGCAACTACGAAGAAGACTATGCCAAAGCATTGAAAGGACCTTGCCAGCTTCATCCCAACTCAAACCATACCATGGAGAATTGCCGTGTTCTCAAATCCATCTACTCGCGCCAATAGGCTCCGGATAAAACCGACAAGCCTAACGACGTAGGGGAGCAGCGTAGCGAGGACAACGATGATGAAGACGTAGATCCCCGTCACAAGTACATCAAGCCAACCAACCGCGTCCACACCATCATTGGGGGCAAAGTGTCCATCGAGACCAAACGAGAGCGCAAGCTACTCGCCCGCGCTTGCTTGAACGTGGCCAATGCCAACAACCTCATCCCCGATCCGTGGCTCCCTCCTTGGTCTCACCGTGAGATCTCCTTCAGCAGAAAGGACCAATGGGCTGCAATACCTGAGCTAGGGCATTTTCCTCTGGTTCTCGATCCTTGTATCAATAAGGTTTAGTTCGATAGAGTGCTGATTGGCGGCGACAGTTCCATCGATATACTGTTCAAGAACAGTTTGCCATCCTTGAAGATAACCCAGGCTGATCTCAAGCCATACGAGGCACAATTCTGGGGTGTTCTCCCCGGATAGAGCTCCACACCTCTCGGGTAGATCACGCTACCTATTCAATTTGGTACCCCAGACCACTTCTACACCGACTACGTCAACTTCATGGTCGCTGACTTCAAAGGCACCTACCATGCTATCTTTGGCCGACCAGCGCTCACCAAGTTCATGGCCATACCTCACTATAGGTATTTGGTGCTCAAGATGCCTACTGAGAAGGGGGTTCTAACTCTTAGGGGCAACGTATACGCATCTTACACCTGCGAGGATGACAGCTTCAAAATAGCAGAGGCTCACGACCTCTCTATTCGCATGGCCGAGACCATGCTCGACGCCAAGCAGACCCTAGCCGACCACCTGGAGATCCCAGAGCTCGAGGCTCCATGCAAGAACATCAAGTCCAAAGAGCACAAAGAGATCTAGCTGGTCGACGGTGATCCCAGCAAAACGGCCCTTATCGGGGCCAACCTGGATCCTAAATAGGAAGACGCGCTTGTCAGGTTCTTGAGGAGCAACATGAGTGTGTTCGCATGGAAACCCGCTGACATGCCCGATGTACCTCGGAACTTGATCGAGCACTCCTTAAATGTCGATGGCAAGGCCAAACCCATCAAGCAGAAGCTACAACGGTTCGCTCGCGACAAAAAGGAGGCGATTAGGGTAGAAGTTACATGGCTTTTAGCAGCCGGATTTATCAAAGAAGTGTATCATATGGAGTGGTTAGCCAACCCGGTTCTTGTATGCAAAAAGAATAAGGAATGGAGAATGTGCGTTGATTACACTGATCTCAACAAACACTGCCCTAAAGACCCCTTTGGCTTGCCTCGCATAGACGAGGTCGTAGATTCAACTACCGGTTGTGAGCTGCTTTCCTTTCTCGATTGCTACTCTGGTTATCACCAGATCGCTCTCAAAAAGGATGACTAGATCAAGACATCCTTCATCACACCATTTGGCGCCTACTGCTACATGACCATGTCGTTCGGGCTCAAGAACGCTGGGGCTACCTACCAACACGCCATATAGTCTTTCCGAGCAGGGTTCTATTGGCCATCAGCCGTAGCCGATGCAGAGAAGCTAGTCTGCCATTGTGAAGCTATCCACGTACCAGCACACGAGATTCAGACTATACCAGCCTCTTGGCCCTTCGCATGCTGGGGACTGGATATGATCGGGCCTTTCAAACCGGCCCCTGGAAAATTTACATGCATCTTTGTGCTGATCGCCAAATTCCCCAAGTGGATAGAGTACATGCCCCTAGTCAAGGAATCTTCAGAAAAGGCTATCACGTTCCTCGACCAGGTCATCCACCGCTTCGGCATGCCCAACAGCATCATCACTGATCTAGGTACTCAGTTCACCGGGAACGCTTTTTGGGACTTCTACGATGAAAGGAGCATAGTAGTAAAATACGTCTCGATGGCACACCCCAAAACTAATGGACAGGTCGAGCGAGCAAATGGTATGATTCTGGACGCACTTAAGAAGAGGATGTACAGAGAGAATGACAAAGCTCCTAGAAGATGGCTCCAAGAGTTACCAGCTATGATCTAGGGTCTCAGAACCCAGCCCAGTCGCAATACTGGCGTATCACCATACTTTACGATTTATGGCGCTGAGGCAGTGCTCCCAGCAGATATAGCCTTCAGATCAACACGGGTAGAGAACTTCAACGAAGACAAGGCCAGTTAAGTGCGGGAGCTAGAAGTGAATAGTGCAGAAGAGAAGTAGCTCGATTCTTGCGTACGTACAGCCAAATACCTTGCTGTTTTGCGCAGGTACTACAACAAGAACGTCAAGGAGCGGTTCTTCATGGTCGAGGACCTGGTCCTGAAGTGGAAGATGAATCAGGCTGGTGTCCACAAACTCGCAACTCCATGGGAATGACCCTTCATGATCAAGGAGGTCACACGCCCTACGTCTTATAGGTTAGCTCGCCTAGACGACACAGACATACCCAATTCCTGGCACATCGATAAGCTTAGGCGTTTCTATGCTTAGCTACTAAGATATGCGAGCCCCTGCTCCGGTGGGTGGATCCTCAAGATCCGGCGTCGACGCTTTTTACCCTTGATGACGCCGCAGAGAGCATGGAGCTAGAGAGCCTCGACATAGGGATCGCGTCCATGCTCGAGGCCCTGGACCACACCGCGGGTGCTTTGCACGACGTCGTTGTTTCCTCCGGCCGGGTATTGCTTGGTCCTACTTATTGCCCTTTTCTTCCTCTATATACTATTTTGTATCCTGACCATTGTCTCCCTATAGTCCCTTATAGCTCGCAGCTGGGGGAAATCTCGGTTCCTTCGTCAACAGAAGGAAGCCTAGGACCGCCTCATCAAGGAGGCATGGCTACACGAGGAGGTGATAGATCAGCTCATTGCTACTTAGCAGAGGGTGGTCGAGATGACTCCCCTCGCCGAGGAGGCATCCAATCTTCGTTTGCAGGTGGCCGAGGCCCGTCGGGATGTTGACGAGGCTGGGAAGGTGTTCGAGGCCTCGTCGGTGAGGTCATGAAAGGATGACGAAGAAGCCGCTAGGGTCAGGAAGGAGCAGGATGAGTTGCTCCAGAAGGACACCGAAACCCGCTAGTGGATCTTGACCTTCTAGGCGAGGTTGAGAAAGAAAGGGATCTGAAGCTGGGGGCCGAGGAGAAGCTCGTGGCCCTAGAGAAAAGGGTGATCCTAGATGCTACGACAGTCGCTCGACTACGCAAGGAGCGGGATGAGCTGATCCAAACCATGGAGCGGCTCCGCTCGAATGTAGCGTGGCTCACGAGGAGCGTGACCAGGCTTTTCAAGAACATGACCAGGCCTGCCAAGAGCGCGACGACACGTAGCAGAAGGTCGGCTCCCTCTAGGCCGAGCTTGAAAGGGAGATGACCTGGAGGCTGGAGGTGGAGAGCATTTCTACTCGGGCTGGCTGTGGATCTCGCTGAGGTGAGGAGAATTCTTCAAACGAAGAGTGACAAGCTCGGTATCCTGAGTGTCGCCCTCGGAGTGGTCTGCAATGACCTTGAGGTGGTGTGGTCGAAGGGGACCAGCTCGCTCGTGGCTCATGCAGTTGAGATCATGGCTCGGGCGCGCCAGCTCGAGAGGAATGCCCTTCGCACCAGGGTTAATCAGTCCTTCGCGATTGCTCATTCTCATTATGGGGACTGCATCGATCTGGAGGCGATGAGCCATGACTACGCACCCGGTTATGAAGTCCACGAGCTGGAGGAGATGGAAATGGCGGTGGCTCCCCTTTCGTAGGACCTAGAGGACAGGATAGAAGGCATAGTTCTCCCCCAGAGGGGCTAGTTAGTTAAATGGGTCGGGCGATCATTTTTGTAATAAGCGGACAAGTTCCGACCCTTGTGTTTCGTTTAAACAAGTCTGTTCTTTTGTTTTGTTTGAACAAGTCTGTTCTTTCTTCCTTTTTATGTGTAAGAAGGGGTTAATGTGTTTCGACCCTTCCTATTGTTAAGACCATAGAGTTCGAGGTGTGGGCGGGAAACTCTGATCGCGCTGGTAAGCAAGAGTGCTATAGCCGATAGGGCGTAGGTTTCTTGGAGTCCGACTAGCCATACTCCGTCATTCGTTTCGGCAAACCTTGCCTCTAGGTTTTTAACATGAGGAAGGGGTCGGGCACGGCGACTGTTTTAGAAAGGGTATATATATAACCTTATTAGCCCCCGAGTGAGACCTGACCCTTTGCCGTTGCCGAGGTCAGGTTTCACTAAAGATCGAGATGACAATAGCGAAACTAGTAGGGAAAAATCGTCTCTTGTTTTAGAAATGCTATTCTTAGTTTTCGTACGTACCCCTTCCCTAGGATCTGAGCCATCATTCTATGACCATGCATTCAGTATCCTTGCGAGTCAAACTTTCCTCAAGCCCCCACACATAGCAGGGGTCCGGTCGAGGGTCGGCTCATCTTTGTAATCGTCACCCCGTCTGTGGTTTCTGCAACCGGAGGGGTTTAGCTAACATCACTTGCCTTGATGGCTCGAGTGACGCACTCAGTGAGCTCACTAACGGGCATCTTCGAGTGGAATCCGGGTCCATCGTTCATAATGGGGTCGGCATAGCCCTCATGTGGCATTCCACTGCTCCTTAACCCGCCTCCTAGTAGATGCTCGAATCGCTCCGGAGACTGATTTAGGTGGCCCACTAGCCTCTCCTCGATAGAGATTCTGTGGGCTTGGCTTGAGGTTAGGATCGAACGAGAAGGTCGAGATGACCCTGTCCACTTCTGAGTGGGTCGAGCAAGGGCTGCTAGGGCTCATCTACTTTTTCTCCCCTGACTCTGTTCGACATGAGGCGGCCTCGAGCCCTTCGCGAGCCGGCCTTCGAATCTCGGTTGGTCACCACTCATATCGAATGAGATGACTATCGCTTCGTGACGTGAAGCATTGTGATGCAATAATTGCATATGCGATGCTTGGATGTATGAGAATGGATGAATGAATGCTCATGCACTAGAAAAGTAAAGTGTGGTTTGGGAAAGTTACCTCGATGGCTCGAGTGACGGGTTTGGGGAGCTCTTACTGGATATGTTTGAGTAAGATCCGGGTCCATCATTCATGACGGAGTCAGCATAACCTATATGGGGCAACAACCTGCTCCTTACCCGTCTCTCAGCAATGGCCGGAGCCATCCAATCGACTTGGGCGACCTGTTGGCCTCTCCTCAATGGAGATTCCATAGGTGGGCCCCTCTAAACCCTTCCTGGGAAGACAGAGGCTAAAGCTCGGGGTGCGGGCAACAAACTCTAATCACGCTGGTGACCAAAAGTGATGTATCCGTTGGGGCGTAGGTTTCTTGTGGTCTGACCAGTTTTACTCAGCATTTGTTTCCACAAACCTTGCCTCAAGGTTTTAGCGTGAGAAAGGGGTCAGGCATAGAGAATGTCTATCGAATAGACACTCTTGCCATCCCTAGAGTGAGGCCCGACCCCTTGCTGTTGCTGGGGTTGGGTGTCACTTAGAGATCATGGAGTCGATATCGAAACTAATAAGAGAAAACATGCGTAAATTAAGGGTGACCCGTCTCTCGGCAGCGGCCCGAGCTGTCCGATCGACTTGGGTGACCCGCTGGCGTAGGACTTACCTTGATGGCTCGAGTGATGGGTTTGGGGAGCTCTTACTTGATATGTTTGAGTGGAATCTGGGTCCGTCGTTCATGATGGGGTCGGCATAACCCGCATGGGGCATCCTACTGCTCCTTACCTGTCTCTTGACAGCGGCCCGAGCCGTTCGATCGACTTGGGTGACTCGCTGACATAGGACTTACATGCGGAGATAGAGGATGGGATCATCCCCCTAGGAAATTAGTTAGGCAGATAAGCCAGGCGGCGAACTCGTAATAAGTGGGCAAGCTCTTAAATTTTGTTATGGCCAAACAGGTTTTTAGCCCTTCTCCCCTTTTTTGTATAAAAAGGTTAGTGCATTCTGACCCTTTTCGTTGTTAAGGCCATAAAGCTTGGGGTGCAGGTGAACAAACTCTGATTACACTGGTGAGCAAAAATGCCATAGCCGCTAGGGCGTAGGTTTCTTGTAGTCTGACCAGTTTTACTCAGCGTTCGTTTCCGCAACCCTTGCTTCTAGATCTTATCATGAGAGAGGGTCAGGCATAGAGAACATTTGCCAGGTGGATATACTCCTAAAATGCATTCTGACTCTTTCCGTCATTAAGGCCATAAAGCTCGGGGTGTAGGTGAACAAACTCTGATCACGCTGGTGAGCAAAAGCACCGTAGCCGCTGGGGCGTAGGTTTCTTGTAGTTTGACCAGTTTTACTCAGCGTTTGTTTCCGCAACCTTCACTTCTAGGTCTTAACGTGATAAAAAGTCGAGCATAGAGAATGTCTACCGATAAATATGCTCTTATTTGCCCCCGAGTGAGGCCTAATGCCTTACAGTTACTGGGGTTAGGTGTCACCAAAGTTCGAGGAGTTGATAGGGAAACTGATAAGAGAAAGCGTGCGTATATTAAGGGTAAAAGCGACGTAGTTGTTTGATGTTCCAAGCTTTGATGAAGACTTTGTCGTCGATGGTCTTGAGCTTGTAGGTGCCTGGTCGGAGCACCTCTGCGATGATGTATGGTCCCTCCCATGGTGGAGAGAGCTTATGGCGGTTCTTGTTGCTCTAGATGAGGCGGAGCACCAGGTCCCCAACGTTTGAGGCCTGACCCCGCACTCGACGGCTGTGGTACCAGCATAACGCTTCCTGGTACTTGGTTGAGTGGAGGAGGGCAACATCTTGTGCTTCATCTAGCTAGTCCATGGCATCCTCGAGGGATGCCTCGGCTCCCTGTTCATCGTATACCCTGACCCTTGGAGCTCCATAGTCGAGGTCAATCGAGAGGATAACCTCGAAACTATAGACCATGAAGAATGGCGTGTAGCCGGTGGCCTAGCTGGGGGTCATCCTCAGACTCTAGAGCACCACGGGAAGCTCCACAACCCATCATCCGCCAAACTTGTTCAACCGGTTGAAGATCCTAGGCTTGAGGACTTATAGGACCATGCCATTTGCGCGCTCGACCTGCCCGTTCATGTAGGGGTGTGCCACGGCGGCCCAATCGACACAGATGTGGTAATCATCACAGAATAGGAGGAACTGCTTTTCGGTAAATTCCGTGCCGTTGTCCGTGATAATGGAGTTCGGGACTCCAAAGATATGGACGATGTCAAGGAAGAACAACATGGCTTGTTCGAACTTGATCGTGGAGATCGGTTGAGCCTCTATCCACTTTGTAAACTTGTCTACGGCGACAAGCAAGTGTGTATAGCCCCCGGGTGCCCTCTTGAGAGGACCGACCAGATCGAGCCCCTAGACCGCGAATGGCCACGTGATGGGGATCGTTTGGAGCGCTTGGGCCGACAAGTGGGTCTGCCAAGCATAGTATTGACACCCTTCATAGGTGCGCACAATCTGTTCAGCGTTGGCTACTGTGGTCGGCCAGTAGAAGCCTTGTCAGAATGCGTTTCCAACTGGGGTCCTAGGCGCGGCATGGTGCCCATAGACCCCACCGTGGATATCGCTCAGCAACCGCTTCCCTTGTTCAATGGGGATGCAGCGCTGCAGGATCCTAGTGTGGCTTCACCTATAGAGCTCGCCCTCAATAAGGACAAAGGACTTGGTGCAACCCGTGAGCCGCCGAGCCTCTGTTTTGTCCGTCGGTAGCGTTCTCGGCCGGACATCGTTTTCAGATGGAGCTCTATCGCTGGAGGGTCGGGCTCTATCGCTGGATCCTCATCAAGCTCCATGACTTCAGGGTTGGATGGAGCCGATGGCTGGTTAGCCCCCGAGCCTAGGGCAGGCGGCTTGTCATCGGCTTGTTTTGGCTCCTCGTAGTGGACCGAGGGCTTGTACTGATCGCTGGTGAAGACACCCATTGGCACCAGCTCTCGGCCAGACGCCATTTTCACCAGCGCAACGGCCGCCTCGTTGAAACGCCTTAGGATGTGACTGAGCTCGAGACCATCGAACTTATCTTCAAGCTGGTGGACTTCTCGGCAATATGCAGCTATCATGGCATTGTGGGAGCTTGACTTCTTCATGACCTGGTCGATGACCAGCTTGGAGTCACCTCATATTCTGGCACATTGTTGGAGGAGGGGAAATGGATGTGAACCATGTACCTCATGCGTACCCCGAGGGGTGAAACGAAGACCAGCCCCACGCCAGCGCCTTTCTTCATTAGCGATCCATTGAAGTACGTCGTCCAGTAATCTTGGTCGATGGCTGCTGGTGGCATTTGGATCTCGGTCCATTCTGCAATGAAATTAGCCAGCACTTAGGACTTGATGGCCATCCGAGGGGCATATGAAATGCCTTGACTCATCCACTCGAGTGCCCACTTGGTGATTCTTCCCGTGGCATCTCTATTTTGGGACGACCTCGCCGAGAGGGAAGGACGTCACGACCATCACTGGATGCAACTCAAAGTAGTGACGCAACTTCCTCTTGGCGATGAGGATGGTGTATAGGAGCTTCTAGATTTGGCGGTAGCAGGTCTTGGAATCAGACAAGACCTCACTAATGAAGTACATGGGACACTACATTTTGAGGGCATGTCCCTCTTCTTCTCGCTCTACCACCAGGGCGGCGTAGACCACTTATGTGGTGGCCGCAATGTAGAGTAGAAGCGATTCCCCGTTGGTCAGGGGGACTAGGATCGGGGCCTTTGTTAGGAGCTGCTTGACCTTGTCAAGCGCCTCCTGGGCCTCGGGCGTTCATTCAAAATGGTCGGCCTTCTTCAGAAGCCGATAGATGGGGAGACCTTATTCGCCGAGGCACGAGATAAAGCGGCTGAGCACGGTGAGGCACCCTGTAACTCACGGTACCCCCTTTATGTTCTGAATTGGGCCCATCACCGGCTTGGAGCCTGACCTAATCTTGAAGGCATGCTCAGTGATTTCTCTCGGGATTCCTAGCATGTCCAAGGGTCTCCACGCAAAGATGTCTTTGTTGGCGCAGAGGAAGTCGACGAGCGCGCTTTCCTATTCGAAGGAAAGCATGGTGCCAATGCGCACCACTTTGCTTTTAGAGCCGCTGGGGTCTATGAGGACCTCCTTGGTGCCCTCTACAGGCTCAAAAGACCCGGCCAACCGCTTGGGGTCGGCCGCTTCCTCGATGACCCCCTCCCTGATGGCCACAAACTCTTTGGAGGCAATGATTGCCGTGGCATGTTCGTGGCACTCGACCTCGCACTCGTAGGCACGCTAGAAGGAGGTGTTGATGGTGATGACCCCGCATGGACTGGCATCTTCAACTTTAGATAGGTATAGTTGGGGATGGCCATGAACTTCACGTAGCATGGATGTCCTAGGATGGCGTGGTAGGTTCTGTCCAACCCGACCACCTCGAAGGTGATGGGCAGATCGATCTACCCAAGTGGCACGACCGGCTTTCTTGGCACGACGCCATGGAAAGGCACCCCGATCAGCCAGATGCGCACTCGGTCGATGCCCATGGCGTCGAGCATTTTAGCGTACATGATGTTGAGGCCACTGCCTGCATCCATCAGCACCTTGATGACCACTTTGTGCCGATGATCAGGTCGACCACGAGCAGATATCTTCTCGACTATGGGACATTTTCTAGGTGGTCGGTCCAATCAAAGGTTATGGCAAACTCCAACCATCGGAGGAAGGTAGGCATGGCTAGCTCAGCCGTATAGACCTCGTGGCGTGCAAGCTTTTGGTGGCGCTTGGAGTCATAGGCCACTGACCTTTCGAAGATCATGAGGCAGCCATCCAACGTTGGAAAGCCATTGTCCTTCCCCTTGGCATCATCTGCGACCGGCTTGGGGTCCCCTCTATGCTCCCCTTGTTGGAGCCTCCAAACAAGAACCACTTCATGAGGATGTAGTCCTTGTATAGGTGCTTGAAGGGAAAAGCATGGTTCATACATGGTCCTTTGAGCAGCTTCTCAAAGTGGTTTAGGGTGCCCTCGGTGGGCTTTCAACCCCCCTTGTGGTGGGCGGCAGCCACGAGCGAGCCCTCATGCCGCTACTTGTTTTTTTTCTTGTTGGGACGGTTGGAGGCGCCTTCACCGACGTCCTCATCCCGCTTCACCTTGCCGTTGAGGCGGTCAAAAATCGCCCCGACCGCCTCCTCACCCAAGGCATGGCTGGTGGCGATGTTGAGGAGCTCCTTGGTGGTTTACGGGCCCTTATGTCCAAACTTGTGAACCAGAAACTCATAGGTGGTCCTAGATAGGAAGGCTCCTATGATGTCAGCGTCGGTGATGTTGGGCAGCTCATTGCACTATCGGGAGAAGCGCCGGATGTACCCATGAAGAGTTTGCCCAGACTTCTGTCGGTAGTTCTTGAGATCCCACGGGTTCCCAAGGCGCGCATATGTGCCCTAGAAGTTTCCCATGAAGATCTCTTTCAGGTCCACCCAACTTTGGATTCTATTGGGCGGAAGGTGTTCCAACCACGTTCGCGCTGAATCGGCCAGGAACAGTGGAAGGTTGTGGATAATAAAATCGTCATTATCCGCTCCACCGGCTTGGCAATTAAGCCGATAATCCTCAAGCCACAGTCCGAGGTTCGTTTCACTAGAGTATTTTGGGATGTTGGTTGGCGGTCGGTACCACGGTGGAAAGATGGCATTGAAGATGTGTCGGCCAAAGGCCTGAGGTCCCAGCAAGTCAGGGCTCGGGCATCGGTCCTCGCCGCTGTCATAGCATCCGCCACAACAAGAGTGGTAGCCGTGGCTTGCCCCCTCCCTTGAATCACTGCGGGTACATCTACGGGCGTCGAGGGTGTCACGCGTGTCACGGTGAAGGCCGAGATGCTCATGTACCGGGACCGCGTTGCGCAGCCTACCACCTTACTACACCTAGTGGACTGACACATCCATGTTGGGTCACTCTGAGGGCACACGCTAGCTGGTGTTGAGCTCGTGTCATTGGGACAGCGAGCTCTCGACCTATTGTGCCACCGCACGCTCGAGTAGTGTGTGAATCTCATGATGGGCTCGATGATCCTCGGGCATCATAGGACCCGAAAGCCCTCGGAGCAAGGCCGCTGTGGCGGTGATGTTCTGGCTTGCTTGGGTGAAGTGTGGGAGAGCTTCATCATCCTCGATGATCCTCTGGTTCATGTCATGAGCCATGGCGCATGCACGCCCATCGTCTCCATGGCTCTCGATCTCTCGCTCGAGCTCCACGCATTCCTGCTCGAGCTGGAGTCATTCTTCCTCGAGCTCTTGGTGCCAGGCCTTCAGCTGTTCTACCCGCAGGTGACGTAGGGGCCCTAGATCCCTCTCGACCTCATCATCGAAGTTGTTCATTGGGGTAGCCTCTCCCTCGTGGATGCTTTCGACGTGTCCCTCAGGGGTACCAGCCATGAAACATTCACGAGAGGGGTGATGGCTCCCCCTGCTAGAGTCAGAGCTAGAGGGGACTCTGATTCTCCTACAAGGAGGTCATGGAAAGATTCCACGACATATTCAGTCATCCCCATGAACTCATCGTTCGTAGGGGATAGGGGAGTGCATTGTGCCACAAGGTGGCCAACAGTCTCTGTGGCGTTGCATAGACCGAACGGGAGCATCGTCGGGGCGCTCTAGACGAGGTATTTTGGGGAGAGCGGCTCTCCTCCAACAAGCTACGTCATGACGTTGGTGAATGAGAAGGTGAGGTGGTGCAGGTCTTCCTAGGACGGTCGGGGTCCTAAGAAGGCACCGAGTTGGTGCTCTAGCCTCTCGTAATCGAAGCCGAGGAGCTGGTCGCTCCAGGGGGTGTGGGCCTCTGGTGCGTGCATCTGTAGCTCCTCAAGCGCCTCAGCGATCGCGTCGAGGCCAGCGGAGTGGAGAGGTTGGACGGTGGTGGGAGCCTACACCAACTCTCCCTCTGTTGTGACGATAAAATCCAGGTTCCCAAAGCACACGTGCATGCCTATGACCCAACTGACGTAGTGACTAGCCATCCGAGGCCTAGTGTGGACATCGAGACACGCAAAAGGCCTCTACCTAGGCGCGCCAACTGTCGGTGTTTCGAGTTACCGATGAGTAAATTTATATTTGCACGTCCGGCTCGGATAGTGTGCTCAGAATACACAAGAGTTTATACTAGTTTGGACAGAACCTCCCTACGTCTAGTTTGCTGCTGCTCATGTTATCGGCACTTAAAAGTTTTTAGTAGGGGTTACAAACAGGTGAGAGAGGGAAAGGATCCCAAGTGTCTGGTGGAAGGAGTGAACGGGTGCTGAGAACTCGATCGCTGATCAGCCATGTGTTCATGTGGTGTTCTTGTGTGTTTCTAGATCTAGATCGATTGGCCCCTTTCATGGGGCGCCCTGCTTTCCCTTTTATAGGCCAAGGGAAAGCGCGGGTTACAACGGAGGGAAAGAAAAAGAATAAGAGAGAGAGAAGAAGGCTGCCAGGACCGCTGGGTCCTTCTTCTCCATCATGCAGGTCCCACAGATCCTATAGATGTCAACAGGGATGGCTCCATGTCATGGCCCTATTCATCACTGATGCCATGTGCAAGCGTCGTCTGCCGGTCATGGCGTCCCATTCCGTCCTGGCGGGCATCGTGGTGAACTGATGTGCCTGTCAGCATTCGTACGAGGGTTAGGAAGAACAGCACTGGCATGCCCGATGCTGTTCTTGATGTGAATCCTTAGGTATGGCCCGTCATGGCCATGGGTTACATCGGGCATGCCGGTCTCTTCCTTGGTGTCAGAGTTTTGACCGAGGCCCATACGCCTAGACCTAGAGTGGTTGGTGGTGGTATGGGACCCCGTCGTCCGAGTCTGAGCCCGCACCCGAGGGGTCGGGCAAGGCGGAGCCCGTGACCTTGGGGTCGGGTGAGGCGGAGCCCGCACCTAAGGGGTCGGGCGAGGCGGAGCGCAAACCCAAGGGTCGGGCAAGGCGGAGCCCATGGCCTTGGGGTCGGGCTAGACAGAGCTCACGACCTTGGGGTCAGGCGAGGCGGAGCGCATAGCCTCGGGGTCGGTCGAGGCGAAGCCCTCCCCTAGTGGTCGGGTGAGGCAGAGCCCGCGCACCTAAGGGTCGGTTGGAGTTGTAGTCGTGCTCTTGACTGCTCAGATGAATCAATGTTGATGGCCATTAGCTCCTCCTCTTTGGGTACCCTAGTATTGGTCCCCGACACCACCTGACACAATCATGATTGCCTCCACCAACATCATGCTTCCCACTATGGGGGTGTATAATTAACATGGGAACAATGCATAGAACATGGAGACCGCAAGCGTAAAACATGGAGATGATCTCTTCTTCTACAAAATTTGAAATTTTAAAAATAGCAAGTGATGGACAATCAGAACAATGCACAAACATTTTTGGCACCGACATTGCATCGAAATTAGTAGTTAGATGAATACAAATTAATTTTCTTACCGCATGGAAATTAGTCTTCCAACAATTTATAGAACAATGTATAGAATTGTATAGAAGCGCAGTAATTGTTCGAACAATGTATAACGAAGTGTTCTAACAATGCATAGAAGAGTGCTCCAACCATGTATATAATTGTATAGAAGTGCACAGATAACTGGTCCAACAATGTATACAAATTTGTTGTAGCAATGTATAGAATACATACCAAGTTACAGTTTAGCCATGCATAGAAACTTATGCACACAAGCATAAGAACACAAAATCAACAAACAAAATCAAAGCAAGCGACCACCATTGGGAGGTAGGGGAGGGGAGGATGTGGAGGCCGCACGTAGATCCACCATTGGTAGGTCGGGCCGCTGGCCGTGGAGGGGGTGGTCGTGTGCCATTGGTACTGGATGGGTTCGCCGCACACCGCCAATTGGGGAAGGGGTGGCCGCAAGCTACTGATCGGTGGATCGGGGTCCGATGAGGGAGCAGGGAGAGGCCATGCAGAAACATCATTCCAACCATCCTACAACACAACAAAGGCATAGAAACATGTTTTAGCGAGCGCAGAAACCTTATAGTGGCAAAGAAAGGCATAGAAACATGTTTTAGTACGCACAGAAACCTTACAGTGGCGAGAAACACATGTAAACATGTTTTTGTAGGAACAAACATCTATTATGGTCTCAACCCAAATCTTGCCTCCCACTTGGGTGTGTATAATTAATAGAGAAACAATGCATAGAACCCAACAAAACCCTCCCCCTATGGGGGATTATTTTATCCAAAACCATGACAGCCCCAACCCAAACCATTATTCTCACTTAGGGGACATATAATTAATAGAGGCACAGTGCATAGAACCCAAAATACCCTCTCTTCTAGAGGATTATTGTACCAAGATCGTGATGGCCCCAACCCAAACAATGCAGAGAACAATGTATAGAATTATGTACCAACAATGTATAGCACTATGTACCAACAATGTAAAGAACTGTGTAGAAGTGTATAGATAACTGTTCCAACAATATATGACAAAATGTTCTAACAATGCATAGAAATGTGCTTCAACAATGTATAGAATTGTGTAGAAGTGCACACATAGCTGCTTCGACAATATATAAAAATGTGTTACAATAATGTATAGAAATTTGTTTTGGCAATACATATCCAACGTGACCAAAAATTAAGACTTCAATTTCAATGCACATCATATCAAGGAGAAGAATAAAAACAGTAATGAATCACATAAAGTTTTGAGTATATACGCATAAAAAAGCTTGAGGATAACCATACAACATGCATAGAAAAAAATGTGGAAACAATCACAGAAGTGAAAATGTTGAGCACCCTCTGTAGCTACCTAGTGAAGCTCTTGCCGTGGGCACCATGCGTGTCTGCAAAGAGGAACAAGAGATGAATAAAAGAATTAAAGAAATCCCCTTCGTCCATGCATAAAAAAAAAAAAAACCATCACCTCAAGCCATTCATTGGACGCCATGTGCTAGCCAGGATATGTTGTCGGAGCTTGTTGCCTGCGGTAGGCGAGCCGGGTAGTGAGCTAGCGCGATGCAGTCGCCATTGGCGCGGCCACCGCGACGTAGTGGCAGTCCTTGTGGCCGCTGTGATGTCGTTGTTTGAGCATGTAGCCAGCCATGAATGTGAGCCATCCCCAGACCCGTGATCCCATTGCCACCTCCGAACCTAGTGGCCTCGCTGCTCGTCACGGTGAGAAGGGAGCCAGGGCGCCGTGTGGGGATGGCCTGGCCACCATCACAGCTAGGAGGCTTAGGTCCAGCGACGGGAGGGAGAGGGCCGCCGCCGATGTCGCTCCTAGTGGTGGTGGAGGCCACTACAGACTGGATCCATCGCCACTGGGGTAGGGGAGGCCACTATGGGCTTATGGCGCCACAGGGGAGAGGAGCCACCGCTAGTCGAAGCTGTGCGCATGGGCCCATCCATGTCGCCTCAAGGGCCGCTGTGTATGCCGCTGGGAGGAGGAGGCTGTAACACCCTAGTGTTAAGCTTTGCATTTGGTTCTTGCATTTCATGAGCACAAGCATAATCCAAGCATTCCTGAACATGAGCATATGAAATTTCATCTCATTCTTATACCTTATCACATGAAATGTTGATTTTATATATATGCTTATGCTTGTAATCTTATATGACCAATGTATGAGATGGTGGTGAGGTCATGAAAACACCTTAGGTACATCTAGAATGATAAATGGAACAATGTTTATATTCATGACATAGACTAAATTTGCTTCTAAGTGTTGGTTTCATTTGAAATGTCATTTTCATGATGCTAGTTTGACTAAAGTTGAACAGTAGCTTAGACTATTTGTAGTTCATGTCATGGGTAACAAACTTTATTTAAGGATCATGAGCTAATTCAGTGCCTAACATGGTCAAATAGAGCTCACAAGTATCAACAAAATGTTGTTTTCAAAACTTGAAATTTCACTGTATTTAACTGGTTTTTAGTTTCAATGTAGCCCACTTTGGAGCAATGTAGTTTGTAAACCATTTTGAATTAAACCACGATCATTAAAGCAAAGGTGTAGTACTCGCATAGCTCTACAACTTTCACTAATACCATTTTCACTGATTCACCATGGATTAGGAGTTACATGTACACGAACTTGCTCTGTCAGTCGTTTGTTGCAGGCCTGGAACCGGCTGGAGCAGCGTGGCGTCGTGGCCGACCAACCATAGGCCATGGCCGCCTTGTGGCGTACATGCATCGGAGCTGGGCCGTGTTGTGGCCGAGCATGAGCTGAAGAGGCCGTCGCGTGTCCCTACCCTCACTCACGCCCTCACTCTCTCTCTCTCTCACGCTCGCCGAAGTGGAACCGCAGCACCGCCGTCGCCGCCGCACCTTCGCCGAGCTCGCTCATTGCTGCCACCGCACCATTGTCCAATAGCTCATGCGCACAACTCTACCACCACCTCCTCCACCTTGCTGACCCACTAACACCACCATTCGAGCAAGGGTAAGGCCGCATTATGCGTCACCATCGCCGCCATGGCCACGGAGCGCCGCCGAGATCCGAGCTCACCGTGGCCAGCCTTGTCCACCTCTCATCCTACCTCCTTCTCCCTGGTTCCGTTATCACCTTAGGTCATAGATGTTCACGTCGTCATTTATTTAGCCGCTACCACCACTGTCACGTGGGAACGCGCGATGCCGCCATGCGCGTCCGCCATGGCTGCAAGCATGCGCTAGCTGCCACCGACTTCACCGGCCACCCTTAGCCCGCTCTAGTACCCGTTACTGTGTCGCCTAGAGGTGTTGCACCTTCCCCCAATGACGGAGACCTACCTTCGACCACCATCTTGTCAGAACAGTGACACCATCGTCGTGCTCTGTGCGCTGCCGTGCCACCATGCACATGGCCAAAGCTCACCGCCGCTTCATCGTGGCTCGATCCGCACCGTAGAGCTTCGCTAGGGTTTATAGATGACGTAGCAGTGCTCGCCTTGGCTTGTTGTTATGCCACCATTAGCGCCACTGCTATAGCCAACTGTCGTTAGAGGTTTGACCATCTAGCTCGCTGGATGTGGAATGTGATGGGGAACACGTCAGTGCCGACCGCACCGCCGGAGACCTCGCCGTCGGTGAGTTCGTCGTCGGTCAAGCCGGTGCTCTGCTCTGTCTCTCTATTGTGTGGGTCCCATTGACCTACGGGTCCTAGTCGTCAGTCACAGTGGTGTGTATACACCGGGTGCACCTAGCAGTAGCGCCCAATTTGAAATTTGATTTTTCTTTATTAATTTTTTCATAGATTTAGTTACAAACTTCAAAAATTCATATCTTGAGTTAGGAGTGTCCAAATGGGGTGAACCAAATTTTATTGGATTCATAAAGAAGTGTACTATTTGACAAAAATATGAAATCTATTATTTAGGGTATTTTTCTAGGTGAATTAAATTGAGCAAGATAAGTGCTTTTAAAGTAGTTTATATCTTGTAAAATGCATAACTTGAGCTAGAAAAGTGATAAAAATGTGATTCTAATTTTGCTGGTCTTGTGTTGACATGATATAGATAGGAAAAATATTAAACCTATAGTAAGCATACTTATAATATAGTCTTCATATTTAATCCTAATTATTTGCTAGTTTCTAGTGAAATTAATTGGGGTAAAAATATATAACATATGAGCATACAATTTTTGCACAGTATTCTAATGCTAGGAGGAAAGTAACAAAAATATTAAATCTATTGATTAACACTTTTTACTATGCTAAACTATTTTTGCTAAAATAAGCATATGTAACTTGTCATTTTTGTAGACGTAGCTACACTTATTTAAATGGCATGAAATTTGTACAATGGACTATTAAGGTCATTTTTAGGCTACTGTAATTTTCTTAGAATTTATTAAGCATTAGAAATATTTATCCTTTAAATCACCTTATTATCTAAGGAAATTAATAAATGAATATAAATAAATTATTTATGTTTAACCATGATGATTTCTATGGTGCTTGTGATGCATATGATCTTTTGATGTTATTAGTTAGGCTTAGAAGTATTTGTTTATAGGCAACTAGTTAATTATTGCCTTATAATTCAACTAGATGGCTACATGTATAGTTTCTGTTGTGATAAAGATTTCATGATGATAATGATCTTTTCTATAAAGATGGTTAATAAAAAAGTTGTATATAACATACTTATCTACCTTGTGTTAAATTTTCATTGGCATAGGCCTTATGGTTTAAGAATTATAGCTATTAGAAGTCTGCTGTCAGAAATGCTTGCTCTCTGGAGAGATCTATAAAATTGAATTGTTTGACCTATATAACTGCTGAATCATTTTGAGTTGATTAAAATAAAGTTGTAGGAAATTTCATAAGCTTTCTAGAATGTCCACAACCATATTATTTTGATGTGTATAACTCCAGTTATGATCAAGACAAATGGCTGCTATTTTGTAGTCCAAAAAATAATTTACATAAGTGTTTGTTTAAGTTACTAGAGAAGAGATATGCACCAACTCAGTAAAAGTAAATGTAACTTGTTATCACCTTAATGCAATGCTGTTGAAAACACTTAGGAGGATGCATTCATCAAATCATATCTTATTATACATGTCATTATATATGCATTCGTGATATCTTATTTCATGATCATGCATCTAGGATCATCCGATGGGATAACTCTTTTAGAGTTCAACGACGAAGAAGAGGAGGAACAGCAGGAAACAACTCAGGCCATAGCTCTAGAAGAAGAGGAGCAAACTCTTGAGGACCTCCCTGAGTGCCCGGATCATAGGCCAACCTCTTTCCTCAAAGGCAAGCCCTAGAGCATTCTAAGTTCTTGCGTTTTACAAAACTTCACTTGAGTCCTTTATGTTTGATGCAGTAGGTTATAAGATTTGATTGGAAACACTTGATGCATAGAACTACCTTGTCTAGATAAATATACCTTTTAACCCTATGTAGGTCCAAGATCGAATATATGCTTAGCCATGCTTAGACCGGTAGAAGTCGGGTGATTTCCTATCATTTGTGAGATATAGGTGGATACCGAGGAACGATTGGCTATATTTGCTATAATGGAACAGAACCATTGGGTAATGTAACTGGAGGTCAGGTGGAGTCTATGTGTAGGTTGACCCATGTGATTCAGTCTGTGCCGATTAAGGACCGTACCATTGTTGGCACTTTTGTCGAGATTGAATGCATGCCTCTCACTTAGCTGGATGGATAACTCTTTCCGACCGCAAAGCCAAATAGCTCAACTCAGGTCGGGCCCTATTCTATAAAAGTGCGCACTCTAGATGGTAGTAAGGATGTGTGGGGAGTCAGATGTGAGCCCAAGGGCAGGCTGGGCCTAAACGTCTTGGCAGCTGGTTGTCCCTAATTGTACGACGCTGGGCGAACCCACGAAATATGGACCTGAGTTGTACCTAAGGTGATCGTTGATTTGGTCTCTCTGGGTTTGTGTTGGGAATAAATTCCTAGTTGGTTGAAATCGATTCGAATCACCGTCTCTCCCGGACAGTGAGAAACTTGGCTAATCCCAACATTGTAGTTACTGTATTATGGAATGATGGTTATGATGAATATGGAATTATTATACCAGCTATGGTTACTACTGTATGCTACTAAATGATATACCACATGTTTGGCATAGGCTAGTTGCTAATCTAGAGATGAATAGCTATAATTAACTTGATGACCGAATTATAACTGTATACTTGAATTGGTAAGCTTTTTATGCAAAAGGTTGTCAAGCTAGCTCCAGTTATAAAGCCTTGCATGATCCTTGGAGTCACTTTATTTTTGGTTTATGATGGGTAAGTCTAGCACAGTATATTCTCGTACTCAGGGTTTTATTCCCATTGTTGTAGATGGTATAGTTTATCATGGCTACTGCAAGAACTACTTCTGTCCTGTCATGGATGAGGAGTAAGCCCTAGGTAGGCATCTCTTATTAATCCATCCCTTATGCTTTTGTGGAAGTGTGATCGCTAGCTAGCACTATATTTAAACAATGTTGTAGATGTTGGTTTCAAACTTTTAATTTGCTTCTGCTACTATCTTACCTGAACGTGGTTTGTAATAACTTTAATTCATACTCTGATGGATGAACTATATTTATGAACTTTATGTAACATGTGATATGTATGTTGAATCATGTATGATCTTGGTTGTATGTTGGTTGAATCGAGTCCCTTCACGGTACTCGATGGACTACTGGGTTTATATGGGCTCAAGTATGAGAATGCGATCACTTGCGGGCTGCCATTGTACTTGTGTGTGGAAGAACCACCCTAAATAGCATGCTTCCATAGGCGCTCATCTTCCACCAGACACTAAGCACCTCAAAAGTAAGCTACATCGGATGGTTCCATCGAGCACACCCAAGGGAGAACTCGAATAATCCACGTTTTTCCTCTAGGATCCAATAATGAGAACGAGTTTACAATACTTAGTCCATTTCATACAACAAGAGTTCTTAGAAATACATTATGTTTACACAAAAATTTGGGAGAAGAACGCGGGAACTCGAAGGCTTCCAAGATTGTGTCAATCAAGGAATCGATTGCATGAGGATCGATATTAGCTGACTTAGATGCGACACTGGAATCGACTCTCTTTGAATGATGTCAGCAGATAACGATGATGAGCTATGGTTGGCGTCGGGAAACTACATATCGGACTCTACAAAAAAGGAAAGATTAGGGTCCAAGTTATCTTAAGATAGGAATGTTTTCTTTTATACCAAAGATTGTAATTTGTCATACTCAAGTAGGATTCATGTTTAGGCTCTAGGTATAAATATTGGACCCCAGCTATTGTAAAGGACACACAATCAATCAAATACAAGTTACTTACTTTTTTTGACTCCGGCCACCCCTTAGGAGTAGGAGTAGAGTAGATCTCGATGAGTTCTTCAGCGAGCAGGGCTGCATCGGTCCGACCGACCTCCGGCTTGTCTGTAAATACCGTCATGGCTTATACTTCCGGTCGACCTCCACTGCTCCAACTAGATTAAGGTCAAGTTATCATCTCTATCTAAGGGTGGCATCCTTCGGGTAGATTCATTAAGTTACCGATCTTGTTGTTGTTTTCATTGTTATTAGTTTACAGCAACATCAATTCGCTCGGTCAAGATCGAATTAGATCGGCCCTATATCCTTTTAGTCTGTCATTTGCTTTACTACAACACGATGTCTCTTACTCTAAGCAACGGGTTATGCTTCATTGGCTATTTTTACTTCGATCTTGATCGTGCATAGTATGCGGTTAAGGCATGAATAATCTTAAAGAGGTTTGCTGGCTAGTTGATTCTAGTTTATAGTTCACCATTATGGCTGTAACGATTCGGTTGATCCCCACTGATGGCACTGTAGATTGCAGGATGCTAGTTAGTAGATTTGTTCCTAGTTAGGCGTGACCTTAGCTGTTTGCTATGCCTGCATCGACTAAATAGTCGATCGCCTGTGCGTTAACGCCTACGATGTGCGTCCATGATTCTGTCAAGCATGGATAGATCTGTGTGCTTTAAGGGTTTGATTCGTTGTCTTTTTCATGGCTGCATCGATCCGGTCGAACCCCACTATTAGAGATAGCAGGTTGAGTCTGAGGAGTCCATAGGTTTGTTTATGTGAAATAGTCGATTGTTCACACGCCGTAGTCCTTTTCACCTGAATCGGTTGTTTTAGCTGATTCATTCGAGCCTTCACGTATAGCATGTCTTTCGGAAAGCCTGTCGAAGTACGGATGTTTTTTTTTGATTCTTTGGTTTTAGTTTGTTACTATCATCATAGCTGCCATTGATCCGGTCGAACCTCACTGTTGGTTGTAACAGATTAGATTCAGAGCGTCGGTAGATCCGTTTGTATTAGATAGTCGATTCGTTCGTGTGCTATATCTTTTCCTGATTAGATTCATCGGCTCAATGATTCATACTGATAATATCCACCTAGCTGATGATCTCATTTACATATACATGCAATGTACCTATCAACATAAAATCAATCGCTACCAATGAGCTTTACAGTCCGTAACAGCCGATTTCTGTGCGAATCGGCTATTCAGTCGCTCTTCCTGTATGGCTGCTCCCGAAGCGGCACACTTGGAACTATCTGGGCACAGACCGGCATGTTCCACCTTAAATTACTGAAAACTCTCTCCTTGTTAATTACAGGGTCAAATTGACTGGCACGTCTTGGGAGGAGTACACATGATCGATCATCCCTATGTTGAAGCTAGGCAGATCTCTAGCTCCATCGAGCAGACCCTTCTGTCTTGCTCGTGTGCCCAGCACGATTCACACATTTTCATGCCGACACATTATTACAATACCAAGTTCAGAGTACGGAATTTAAATAGTGGAATTACAATAAACATCTACAAGTGCACTGGCACATTAGCAAAAATGCCCTCGCGTTATCAGAAAATAGCGCGAACACTACACGTACTATTTCTACAAACAGTGACTTTGCAATGGAACCCTCGGATCTTTCTTCTCTATACAATGGCAAGGTCCCTGGGCCTCCCCGCGTGCTCCGACGCGGCGAGCAGTGGCACTGACACTTGCGCCGGCCACATGGGACCCACGCTGACCTATCTATGAGGTTGACGCTCACCTAGGGTTCAACGTGAAGCAATGGGCGGGGGTGGCACAAACCGGGGTGAAGCAGAGTGGGCTCTCCTCGGCGACGGGCGACCTGCAACGGTGGCAACCGTGTTTTGGTGAGCCACAACGCTAACGGGATGGTAGAGATAGGGGATAAGCACTAGGGGCACACCACAAACCAGTCCAAAGTGGTGGTTTGACCGGCGACAACCTAAGAAGTGATGGCCACGTGCGCACGATGAGCACAGCGATGAACCACGGCGGATACGGCCGCATCAGTGGCAGTAGGGAGGCGGTAGCGCTCCCACTTGCATGCACATGGTGGAGAGGGAGCCAAAGCGAACTAGTGGTGCAGAGGAATTAGCGTCGGGTGAAGTGGTGGAGGCTGGCCACGACGCAGGCGGTGACGGACCTTAACGGCACGGTGGCGGGCAAAGCTCCAAAATTGGAGCTCGGCCGAGCCACAATCAAAGCACAGTGGGGTCGACTGGAGAGGGGACATGAAGGTAGAGATATGAGCACGAGGAATTGATGAGAGGTGCACCCTCTTGGGCTCACCGTGACATGACACGATGGCAGCGGAAACAGAGGGAAAAGAGAGAAAGAGAAATGGAGCGCGGCAGTGGGCTTGGCAGGACGCGAGCGGTGAGCTCAGGAGGCCCATGCACCGGCGCTATGGACAACGTGTGCCCACGTCCAACCGGCATGGCCCGCATGCCGTAGTGCCATAAATGGCATGGCGACGGCAGCTCTCCCACGTGTGGCGGCAGAGACGACACGCACAGGGCCGGTAATAGCACAGAGATGCAGCGGACCGACGCAGACGTGACGACGATGCAATGGCAGTGGTAGTAGCGTGATGTGAGGAGCAGTGGCAGATGCGATGGCAGCGTAGCACGGGATGGGGCAGGTGGCAGCAGTAGCGGCTTTGCGCGGTGGGGCCAGTGGCACCAGCAGCGGCTCCACGTGGTGGGCCAGCGGCAGTCGAGCCAAGGGCTAGCTAGAGGCGGCCATGGCATGTCGTGTGCGGCAGCATGCGCACGTGTACACATGACCAATGCAGCGACACCAAGTGCCCGAGCGTGGTGATCACGGCCACGCGACCAACCAGCCCGAAACCGATAACGCGCATGAATTTTAAAGCGCTGAACACGACCAAACGGTTGCTCCTAAACCTAAACCGTCTTCACCATGCTCATGATGGCACATGAGGCTACCAAATCGAGCTATAACACTACACCACTCCTTAACCTAATCTCTCACAATAAACTGCTAAACATTGCAGCGTCGAACTTTTGACAGACTTGAAAATTCCTAAGTTATTTAGCTGAATTTGATTTCCATTTGTGATATCTAAGCTAGTGGAAATATTAGCTAATAATATCATTTTTCGACCGTAAGTATTTCACTATCATCTACAAAGTTTGTACTTCCAACTTTATTAAGGTGACACATATGTTCTATAGCATTTTTGCTTAATTAAAATTGGTTTTAAACCCTAAGTGATATAACATGACTATCGAATCAACTTTCGTTTCGCATTTTAGTTGATCGTTTCGAGTTACAGAAATTGATCTACACAGCTTGTCACATGCATTAACACATAAACATGGTGCTCATGACATGTTTTAGTAAATGATTTATGGTGTAACACCGAGGGTGTTACAAATCTACCCCCCTTAAACAAAATCTCGTCCCGAGATTTCATGTGCCTAGTGTGGGAGAAGAGATAAGAAATAAATTCTGATCTAAACAATTACCTCGGTGAACTAGAAAGAAGGTGGGGATACTGCTTCAAGATATAAATTTCTTGCTCCCGCGTTGCTTCATCCTCCGAGTGATTTTGCCACTGAATTTTATAAAACTTCATCACATTGTTTCTAGTCACTCTTTCTTTTTCATCTAAGATCTTGACAGGATGCTCAATATAAGACAAGTCAGGCAGGAGAGTGAGTCCTTCCATCTCCACCACTTTATCAGGGACCCACAAACATTTCTTTAACTAGAAAACATAGAAGATATTATGCACTGCTGACAAAATATCCGGGAGTTGGATACGGTAGGCAGCAGAACCACACCGGGCCAAAATCATGTAAGGTCCAACATAGCGAGGGGCTAGCTTTCTGTGGACACCAAAGTGATGCACCCCTCTCATGGGTGACACTTTGAGATACACATGATCACCAACTTCAAATTGCAAGGGCCTTCTTCGCTTGTCCGCATAAGTTTTTTGACGACTTTGAGCTACCTTCAAATGGCTCTAAATAATACTAATTTGCTCTCAAGCTTCTTTGATAAAATCAGGCCCAAAATATCCACAGTCACCTACTTCAACCCAGTTAAGTGGTGTTCTACATTTCTTGCCATACAGGGCTTCAAATGGTGCCATTCGAATGCTTTCTTGATAACTATTGTTATAAGAAAACTCAGCTAGAGTCAAGCATTCATCCCACTTTTCAGGAAAAGAGATGGCACAAGCTCTCAACATATCCTCAAGTACCTGATTGACTCTTTCTATCTGACCGTTAGTTTGTGAATGATAAGCTAAACTTCTGAGGAGACTAGTACGAAGACATTGCTGAAGTTGCTCCTAGAAACGAGAGACAAAGACTAACCGTCTTTTAGAGATGATAGTAAGAGGAACTCCACGTAGGGTCACAATCTAATCAAAATACAACTTGGCATACTTCTTGGCTGAATACCTTGTATCCACCGAAAGAAAATAAGCAGACTTGGTACGGCGATCCACAATGACCTAAACAGAGTCATACCCCTTTGCCGTGTAGGGCAAACCCACAACAAAGTCTATAGAAATACCCTCCCATTTCCAAACAGGGATAGGCAAGGGTTGTAGAAATCTAAGCGTAGGCATATGGTCCGCCTTAACCCTTCCACAAATGTCACATTCCAAGATGTGTTTGGTAATGTCCTGTTTCATATTTGGCCACCAATATAAGTGATGCAGATCATGATACATCTTGTTACTTCCTGGATGGATGGACAACTTGGAGTTATGAGCTTCATCCAAAAATTTTCTCCTAAGCTTATCACTTGAGGGAACCACCAATTGGTTCTTGAACCTCACTACACCTTGATCATCAACACTGAAATGAGGACCACGCCATTTGGCAATTAACTTCTTGATACTCGGAATTTTGAAACATCTTTCCTTTGCTCTATAATAAGTTGATCAAGTAAATTCGAGACTAGAGCAATATGGGCTAGCACCTCAACATGGTTGAGAGACATAGGTGCTTCTTCAACTTGATATGACTTCCGGCTCAAAGCATCAGATACCACATTAGCTTTTCTAGGATGGTAATGAACCTCTAAATTATAATCCTTGATTAGCTCCAACCATCTCCGTTGCCTCATGTTCAGCTCAGACTGCACTAAGTGAAAATATATTTGAGGCTCTTGTGATTCGTATAAATGTACACTTTATTTTCCAACAAATAATGCCTCCAAATTTTTAGAGCATGCACCACAGCAGCCAGCTCTAAATCATGGGTGGGATAATTCACCTTGTGCTTTTTTAGCTGGCGTGAAGCATAAGCTATCACACGCCCATCCTGCATAAGCACGCATCCCAATCCTGTCCTTGAGGCATCACAATACACATCAAATGGCCTATCAATATCTGGTTGGGCAAGAACAGGAGCAGTGGTAAGAAATTTCTTCAGGGCTTGGAAAGCTTCTTCATAAGCCAGACTCCTTACAAACTTGACATCTTTCTAAAGCAACTTGGTCATTGGTTGGGCTATTTTGGAGAAGTCAGGAATGAAGCACCGATAATAACCAGCAAGACCAAGGAACTACTGGATCTGATGCACTGACTTAGGAGATTTCTAATTTAACACATCCTGCACCTTGCTTAGGTCCGTGGAGACACCTTCAGGTGTTAGAAGATGCCCCAAAAACTGCACTCGATCTAACCAAAACTCACACTTGCTAAATTTGGCATACAACTTGTGTTCCCTTAATTGAGTTAGTACTTTCTGAAGATGTTGTGCATGCTCTTCATTGTTCTTGGAGTATATCAAAATATCATCAATAAACTCCACTACAAACTTATCCAACTCCAGCATAAAGACTGAATTCATGAGATACATGAAGAATGTAGGAGCATTGGTGAGACCAAAGGATCTGACTAGGTATTCATATAACCCATACCTAGTAGAGAAAGTTGTCTTTGGTATATCTTATGGCCGGATCTTAATTTGATGATACCCAGAACAAAGATCAATCTTTGAAAACACTTTTGCACCAGCCAACTGATCGAACAAAGTATCAATATGAGGTAAAGGATACTTGTTCTTAATGGTTACCGCATGGAGAGGACGGTAATCCACACACATCCGCAGAGTACCATCCTTCTTCTTGATAATCATCCTCTTGACTAGACGAGAGTTGACTGAAGGCTAGGAGGACTGCACACGCTGGTTTTGTGGACACTCCTGAGCATAGTGACCTTCCTTGCCACACTTGAAACAAGCACCAAGCTTGTTCCCCTACCCCTAACGAGGCAGAACCTGTTGTCCCTGAGGCTGTTATTGCACCTGCTGAGTAGGCACATGATACTATGTGGGAGGTGCCTAGTAAGTCTACTACGGCTGACGAAACGACTACCCACTCGAAGACTGATAAGGCACCCGCCTGACAACCTGTACCTTCTAAGCCTGGGGGTGACTAGAAGACCCAGTAATCACCCGCTTGCACTTCCACTCAGCCGGCGAGTCATGCTGAAGTCCCTCCATGGCAATACCAGTATTCATCATAGCACCAAAAGTATGGTAGTTCCCTGTGTACAGCTCCTTCTGTAGACTACAAGAGAGGCCGTGATAGAAATAGTCCCTCTTCTTCTCATCAGTATCAACATGGGTCCCAGCATACTATGCCAGATGGTTGAACTTGTTTACATAATTCATCACAGACATGCTCCCTTACTTTAGGTCTAGGAACTTCGTCAACTTCCTATTCAGCACACCAGTAGGAATGTAGTACTCTCTGAAAGCAGCGGTAAACTCCTGTCAAGTCACACGGTGGTCCACCGACTGCATGGCATTGAATGTGTCCCACCATGCACTGGCAGAACCCAACAGCTGCTGTGCTGCAAAGCGCACCTTCTGTTCTTCAGTTACAGTGAGCAGCTGAAACTTTTGCTCTAGAATACTAAGCCAATGCTCCACATCTAGAGGCTCAACAGTCGGCGTGAATGTGGGTGGGTGCGTCTTTAAAAAATCCTGGTAAGAACAAGGCCCCTCGGGACCACGGGCACCACCCTCATTCCCGCCATTGCCTCCATGGCCCCCACGGGCGAAGCCACCAATCGCCTAGGCTAGCATCTCCAAGGCATGGGCTGACTCATGCCGAGCAGCCAGCATCTCCGCCATCATCTCCGCATGGGTCATCGGAGGTGGTGGTGGCTAAGGAGGAGCCAGAAGTGGGGCCTCATGGCTGTCCCCATTGGTGTGGCCATTGTCCTCACCGTGACCTTTTTTGCCCTGGTCTTCACCAAGACCATGGCCCATCCCAGCACTGGTGCTCCTGCCTCAGGTTCATCTATAAGCAGATAGGTACCATCTATTAGGAACAACCCTCTAGATTAGGAACAAGAGACTTAGAGAAATGATAAGACTTTTAGATGAAGCATTCTTTTAGGTTATCCTATTAATTCACTAATCCAAATTATACGTGGGGGGGGAATTTAGTTTAAGCAAGATTCTCTTTTCATGATGCATGCATCGGCCTACCCATTTACTCAAGCCAGAATATAGCGGCATTCGAAAAAATTTTAGCACATCGCACAATCACTTTCCATACGCTAAACGATTCTTACGCAACGTAAGTTAGTGTACCTATAGAAACTTGACTAGATAAAACCAGTGCCACTATCCTAAATAGACCATATTGCTAGGACTTATACTTATTTACATAATTTTATCGCATCCTACTTTTCGCAAAACTTTTGTTGGTCAAATTTTAGGTTTTGAAAAGAGTTATGAAACTCGTAGACTCAATATTGGTGCTCCGATACCACCTGTGGCAGAACCACTCAAAATAGCACGCTTCCGGAGGTGCTTATTTTCCACCAGACACTAAGCGCCCTGAAATTAAGCTACATCGGATGGTTCCGTCGAGCACACCCAAGGGTGAACTCGAATAATCCATGTTTTTCCTCCAGGATCCAATAATGAGAACGAGTTTACAATACTTAGTCCATTTCATACAACAAAAGTTCTTAGAAATACATTATTACAATACCAAGTTCAGAGTGCGGAATTTAAACAACGGAATTACAATAAACATCTATGGTAAGATACAAGGATTCGTCTATGCCCACCAGAAGAATCCTCCACACAACAGTCATTCCTCAAACTGCACCTGCAACAGGGGTAAATAAACCCTGAGTACACAACGTACTCGTAAGACTTACTCGACTAGTGGAAATAATTTCCTGACTCCAAAGGATATGATAAGCTTTATGTTTTGCAAGGTTCCCTTTTTGCAAAAAGCATTACTAGTAGTGAATCCTTATGTATGTATTTTTTTAGCAGTCATGATTAATTCATTAGCTAACCATTCTAGGTAAGCACATGTTCTACTTTCAAGCAAGAGTTGAGCAATCAGATCCATTCATTCCCTTTCATCTTCTAGTTCTTACTATGGTGCTAGATTGTAGATAAGTCGTACCGTATTACATGGTGATTCGTGAACCAATGTAGCCCAGCTGGGTACCTCGAAACACATGCCCCACTTGTACCCCAGGCACAAGTAGGACTAACCCACCACTCTCATGTCAAGGGGTCCTAGTCCCCGTCCAAGCTTGGACTCCAAGCCCCCACACCTGAGTCTCGGACTCAGTGTGGTGCTTAGACCTCCACCATCCCTGCTTCCAATCAGTCAGTCCGGAAAGAGCCGGAACCCACGACAAGAGAGCAACAAGCCTTCCTGCTCCCATAAGCAAGTATGTGCTCAGGATAGTAAGTTTGTGACCTGACTAGAATCCAATACAACGACCAGTCCTTAACCAACACGAACAGGGAAAACAGTGTAACCAAGCTATGCCCCGTTGGCCGCGGTACACAACCTATTACACCCACCAATACCCGTACCATATCACTGCCCGGTCTCCATTTCCTTTTTACCATTTTATCATGAGAGTGATAATAATAATCACCTATTGTGGGTAACGGTAGGTTACTCACGCCTCTGATAGCCTAAGCATAGCAACTACTCGACCTATGCTAATAGGACTCATAGGTAGGTTTATCTATGCATGTAGTTTCAATATAAATCCTATAACATAAATATATATATATATATCTAGTGATTATTCAAAATAAGGGTTATGCACCGGGGCTTGCCTTGGGCAGGTGGAGTGTCAGCTCAGTCAGTCAGTGGTGGCTCCAGGAGATCTCCTCCTCATACTCCTCGATCACCTCCTCAAACTCGTGGTCTCCGATGGTCACGATCTCCGCCAACTCATTCTCTACATGCATGCGATGATGATGCAACACTTAGTATTTTAGCAACAGCAGCTCCTAAAATAAGAATACACATGGTAAACTACTAAGCTAGCTCTAATGACTAAGATACTAAGCTAACTATCATCTTCATCAGGTAAAGTGTTGGGTTCAACTAACAAACACCTAGCTTTATAAATGAAGGATATATCTTTATTTCTACTAATGATTTAATGTATATTTGACACAAAGAGCATTTAACTACCCTTATGTTAAGTCTATTCTAATGCTACAAAAATTACAGTGAGCACACAATAATACCATGAAGCTACTGTAAATTTTTCAAAGCTACAGCTATCACCATTTGCCACAAAAATTCCTATAATATTTAACCTAATAATATTAAGCACTCTCAAATGATTTAATAGCTCCTGGTATCAACATGTATATATATGAACTAAATACAGTAATAGATAGAGCACAATTTTAGGAACCGACATGATTTTATATGATTTACCAAAGATCAGCTCAAAATACAAATGAAAAGCTATTTCTATTCTCCACGAAAAGGCTAAACTGATTTTTGGCCCAACGCGGCCCATACAAGACGTGTGGCAAAACCGCCTAAAATAACTCACTTCCGGAGGTGCTTGTCTTCTATTAGACACTAAACACCCCAAGAGTGAGCTAATTTAAATAGTTCTATCGAGCACACCCCTTAGGAGAACACAAAAATCCACATTTTTCAACAGGATCATAAATGGGAGAATAAAACTTACAATATTTTAACCATTTCTTACATCACTTTCCATGCAACATCAGAGTATAATATTTATTGTTTATAACAGCGGAATATAATCATGCTATTAGAGTTTCAGCGGAAATAAAATCATTTCATGACAAGTTAAACATTAACATGATGATCCGTTATATACATCATAACAGGTCATAAGTTTTTCCATTGTAAAATATTTTGGGTGGAAGTTTCAAATAAACTCTATGTCTGCAACGTTAAATAAATCCTCGCTTAGCCCACCAGGAGGTTTCCACACACAAATGTCAGCTCCACATGTTCCTGTCACCTGCAATAGGGTAGAACAAACCCTGAGTACTCAATTGTACTCCACAAGGCTTACCCGTCAGGAGGAAAGAAAAGACTCCAAGGATATGCAAGGCTATCTAGCTTGTGGGTTATTGCATCTGCAGGAAGCATTACTAAACGTGCATCCTTATATCCAATTTCATTAGCAGTCATCATTAGTTCATTAACTAACCATTCTATGTAAGCACTTGTGCTACTTTCAAGCAGGTGGTAAGCAATTAGAACCATTTTACCATCTTTCATATTAGAAGCTAAATTAGAAAATGCTTTAGAAATCGAAAAGGGCCGGCGGCAGCCGATTCGGTACAACAACCCAGGCGGCTCACGCGGAAATGGTCGTGCATGTAGCAGGCCGGCCCAACAAGCGGCCCACGACGGGAAACCCGCGCGCACACCCGCACATTTGCAGAAGAACCCCCAGCTTCATAGAATATCACGCGATGTTATGGAACACTATTACACCAGAGAAGAACTTTACACTAAGGACCCTGGAAAATGCCGCCTTCACCATGGGGAGACCCCTGCTCTACCCTGCGTTCATCGACACGGCGACCAGTGGCATGGGTGGCTACGCAGAGCACACGAAGCTCGCTATGACGGGGATAAAGGAGCCAACCTCTGCCTACCACTAAGCACGCATTCCTAGGTGACGGTTGGGAGCCTAATGGTGACTTCTATCGTGCTGCTCATGGCGATGGACCATCCACTAATAGACTAAAGGGCGGTGATTGAGCATCAGCAGCTTACAACGAACATGATCGAGGTGATGGTTAAGTCAAAGATGGCCCCCACAGCACTGGCCATGTCGTGGAGAAGCACCCGCACGCAGGCGGACGGCTTAAGACAGCCAACCTAGATCTCCTGCTATGACATGAGCACGTGCACGCGACTGGCGAACAGGAGGCATTGGCATGACGCGCTTAACTCAGAGTGACCGGACCCGAGCCGGGCTCTCCATGGCGGCTAGCGGGAAAAGGCAGGGTAGGGGAACGTCCCATCGCTTCTACGGTTGAGCCACCAATTCGACATGGCACTAGGGCTCCAACACATGGACTACGTGATAGGTAGAATGAGGGGTAGAGCGAGCCCCATGTCGACCATGCACTACAGCCGCAACCATGGCGTGGACCATCGGCCAGCAGCACGCCCGCACCACCCACAGCAGCGACCGTGCCCAGGCGGCTAGCCAAATAGGATGGCACACATGCAGCAATGGGACTAGCCGCAACCAGCCGAGACCAACCCATGACCGTCGCTCTGGCCACGGCGCGAGCCCGACACCCATAGCGCCTGCGCACGTGGTGATAGCGGCCACGGAAGCCAATTGCCGAAATGGTGATGAACACGCTTTTTAAAGCATCACAAAGACCGCTAACGACTCCGGATGCAGTTTGACTAATTTCCCTAACCTAAAGCCAGTAGTATCAACTACCAGGCGAAGCAATCACCAAGGTCAAGGAGCAACTCAAGGAGGAGATGGCTGGATGCCAATGATGGCTCATCACGCCAAACTCTAGTTCATGAACATGGAACTGGAACGTGATTCACCGCACGTTCTAAGGAGTTTTGGGAAATTTTTAAGGGTTCAACTTGACATCCAACTCAACTACAACCTACACCTCACCCAAGTGCTAAGTTAGAAGCAACCAATGATACAAGAACATGATTTTAGTGCTTAACCATTTTTGTCGGAATTCAAATGCCAAAATGGCATTGCCTAAGGTCATTTCAGACTTAAAAAATTTAAAGGCTTGGTTAGAACTAGCAACCACTAGCACTCTTGTCATGATTTTTAAAAGGTCTAAACTTTATTAACATTAACCAACACCTACTTCACACAATAGTCCATACTTTATACCAACCCATAGGAGCAAGATATTTAGCACTATTTAACTATTTTGCACAATATAATTCGCCAAAATGATACTTTAAACATAAATTCAAGTGTTTGCCGACTTAACGAAAAGTGCTTATCTTAATGTCAAGTTTGATTTTAGAGCTCCCAAAACACTAGTTAACTACATCTATTTTCCAAAAGTTAAAGTTGCATTCTCATCTACCAAGTTTGTACTTCTAACTTTATTTACATCTATTTTCCAAAAGTTAAAGTTGCATTCTCATCTACCAAGTTTGTACTTCTAACTTTATTTAAGTGTCACATACATGTTCTATAGTATTTTTGCTTAATAAAAATTGATTTTAAACCCTAAGTGATATAACATGACTATTGAATCAACTTTCCTTTAGCATTTTTGTTGATCATTTTGAGTTACGGAAATTGATCTACACACTTTATCACATGCATTGACACATAAACATGATGCTCATGACAAAGTTTAGCAAGTTGTTTAAGCGGTGACACCGAGGGTGTTACAGCTCTACCCCCCTTAAACAAAATCTTGTGTCAAGATTTGAAACATGAATCAGAAGGGGAGAAATATGATTACACTTTGTAGATCTGAATTACATGAAAGATTACACGACATCGAACGCTAAACCACATAGGGATTTAGAGCTACATGGTTAAGAGCAACCTAGTACAACCAAGGCTTAATCCAGAAGTCGAGATAAATGAGGACAATGGAGAAACAACAAGAAAATGATTATCTAAAACATGGCGTATGTCCAACAGATCCAGAAATAGGAAACTAAGAACTCAAACATCATGAATCCTAAGACCAACTAACCGAAGGGGACTTGAACATCGTTGACAGAAATCTAGATTCCTTCTTCTCAGATTACACAATCACCTCTGACTGACGAACCTAGTTCCACAATGACGACTGGATCTCGTAGCTCTGCTTCAGATGCGAGGGGATGGGGACGAAGGAAGAGAGCAAAGGCCAAGGGCATCTTATAGTGGCAAATGGAGGTGGGGCACAGTGCACCGTAAGTGGAGACGGCATGGATGGGAGACACTGCTGGTTCACGCTATGGGGATAAAGTCGGCCACGGTGCGTTCCCTACGCGAGCTTGTGTGGAGGGAGGAAAAAGAGAGGAGAGGGGGTTCACCCGATGAGGTAGGCGTGTGGGTGGCCGTGTCTCCAAAAGAGGAAAACAAGAAGGGGGTCTAGTACGGGGACGAGAGCGAGGATCGAGAGCCGATAGGATGCTGAGCAAAAAGGGGAAGCGCACAGTACACGAGGACAGCTAGTGTGGCACGATGCCACGGCCATGCGAGAACGGGGTGCTAATGGGCCTAACACAGACGGTGTCCGCAGGGCACACAACAATAGTGACCGACGTCGTAGCGTGGTCGAGCTAGACACAGGGCTTGGGACATGACGTCCACTCAGACTTTTCCAATCACTCCCTACTACCTAAGACTAACTCTTCCGTGCTACTCTTCTTTTTCTTTCCCTGCTTTGACCACAATAAGCGCCAGTCTTTCATGTGAACTGAGATCACGACATACGTGCTTCCTCAAAAATCACATTCTCTTGTTTACCTTGAGATAACACTATTTCATCAACCCGTTGTGGCTTTCCCGTTCGAACACCAGAACATTTTTCCAAGGAGAATAATTTATAGCAAGAGTGGTACAGTGGTGTAACCTGGCAAAGGTACTGGTCAACAACCTTGATACCAACGCGTGCCAAGCAGCGTCACCCTGTGGTAGCTATTCCACAGGGGCCCTCAGTTTCATCGTGGCACCATAAGCTATTAACTAGGCCACTTTACCAACTTACACGTAGTGAAAAACAGTGGGGTCATACACCACAGAAATAAAGGAGTATTACAAGGGAAGATTCAGACAACAAGGGTTCCTTTCACAATAAGGGACAAGGAATTCAAATCCAACAACGGATTTGATTTAAAAAGATTCAAGTGTTCTGCTGGGACATCCACAATTAGTCGATACAGTGTCCTATGTTATCCAATCATGGCTGGTCTACTGGCATCTGAATGGTAACTTCTCTTGTAACCCACTTAACATCGCCCTTGAAAACCCTAAGCATGTCTAACAAGACTTAAGGGTAGATGGACGCAATAAACATAGCAAAATAAATAAAATGCACATTTCGAACGTCCTTATGCTGGTACAACATATAGGCACTCATTCTCCCATTCTTGACACACCATTCACCTTCCCTACGATTGGACGACCTCAACAACTACAGACAAAATATAACAGAAAGATTACAATACTGGAGGACAGCGATGAAAGGCACCACTAACTATAGGTACATCATCCCAAGGCAACTAATCTACTTTGTCGGACCACGCATCTCCATTCCTAGGCTCGGCAGATTCTTCTACCGCCCTGGCTATGGATCTACCTCTGTCTGGGTAGTGGCTGAGTGAGGGGAAGCAATGGTTCTACTTTTGACACTTCCGAGGGTGGAGGTGCTGGAGGTACTGCAACACCGGTTCTCCTTCTTTCTGGTGGGTGTACAGGGATTCCCTCCATGATCAAGGGATCCTACCATTCAGCAGCCAGTGTCCTCCGCTTGGCCCTGGTGACAAGTTAGGCTGCTCCCAACAGATGGGCATGTCGATCTTCAGCCTCCTTCAGAGCTTCCAACATGGCAGTCTCCCGACTTTCTATGGCTGCCGCACTAGCATGCGCTTTGGAAAGCTACACCTAGAGCATCCTGGAGAAGATCTCGGCTTCCTTGGCTCGCTAGAGGCACTTCCTCAGCTCCAAGGCTTGCTGGTCATACTGCTCATCCAGAGCAAGCAGGTACATGGTCAAGTGCACCATGGCTAGACTGTCTTCTTGTGCATTCTACCCTTGCAAAGCCTCCATACGAGCCCTCCATGCCCGTCGATTCTTTTCCAAAGGTGGAAAGAACCTCATGGGGGTACGAGCAATGGGCTCTTCATAGATCTGGCAAAGGTACCATAAGGCTTTGCGGGCCACAACTTGGTAGGGGTCAACAAAGCGAAACCCGGTTGCGGTCACATTCTAGGCTTCAGTGATGCCGGGGAACCCCTCACTCTTCCCAATATAGACGGTAACTTCACACCGCTCAGTGCCATGCTTTTCATACTCACGGCCTTCATACTCGGGATGATCTTTGACTCCAAGCTTTTGCAGGGTGACATGCAGGATTTTGGAAAAGCCCTCAGTGTTCAGGAAGTAACTGCTAACCCAGGCTCCTGCCATTCCTGGTGGGTGGTAGCAAGCAAGGATTGAGTGAAAAGCTTGCTCAAAAGGAAAAGCTAGGTGAGCTGGAGCGCATCGGGTGGTAGTACCAATGGCTAGGCCAGGCCCTGCTTATAATGGCAGAGCAGTAAGTGGTCCTAGCGTAGTCCACCCACGGTTCCTACACGAGATCACTACAAATGAATCGACCAAATTTTTTGCACGCTCGAGGCGAGCGATGTCCGAGGCCATTACTGACTAGTACGACTGCATGGAAAGGGTCCGACAAGAGTGCAGAAAAGAGTACGGGGAGACATGGGTCATGGTAGGTGTGAACCACAGGCGAACGCAGAGCAAGAAGCCACAATTCAGCAGTAACTCCTGAACAGGGACGAGTCAGTCGTGCACAATACGACGCGCGTGACATCTGTGAAGGGCGCATCTACCAGCCATACGGTCATGACAACTAAGGTAGTACTAGCGCGACTGACTTGAAGATCGTATACTATGTGAGAGTCAGTCCACCAGAGAGAACCTAGTTAAACCTATTCCGGATACTTAACAATATAGCAATAGGGCTACTTATATACTTCGTAGTTAAACGCCCTAACTTTTTTGCAAAAATTAGTTTGTCAAATTTTAGTTTAGAAAAGGATTTTAAAGCTTTATTTCCTCATTTATACTCTAATACCACCTGTGGCAGAACCGCCTAAAATAACTCACTTCCGGAGGTGCTTGTCTTCCATTAGACATTAAACACCCTAAGAGAGCTAATTTAAACAGTTCTGTCGAGCACACCCCATGGGAGAACCTAAAAATCCATATTTTTCAACAGGATCATAATTGGGAGAATAAAGCTTACAACATTTTAGCCATCTCTTACATCACTTTCCATGCAACATCAGAGTATAATATTTATTGTTTATAATTGCGGAATATAATCATGTTATCAGAGTTTCAGCGGAAATAAAATCATTTCATGACAAGTTAAACATTAACATGATGATCCGTTATATACATCATAATAGGTTATAAGTTTTTCCATTGTAAAACATTTTGGGTGGAAGTTTCAAATAAACTCTATGTCCGCAACGTTAAGGAAATCCTCGCTGGGCCCACCAGGAGGTTTCCACACACAAGTGTCAGCTCCACATGTTCCTATCACCTGCAACAGGGTAGAACAAACCCTGAGTACTTAATTGTACTCCACAAGGCTTACCCATCAGGAGGAAAGAAAAGACTCCAATGATATACAAGGCTATCTGGCTTGTGGGTTATTGCATCTGCAGGAAGCATTACTAAACGTGCATCCTTATATTCAATTTCATTAGCAGTCATCATTAGTTTATTAACTAACCATTCTATGTAAACATCTATGCTACTTTCAAGCAGGTGGTAAGCAATCAGAACCATTTTACCATCTTTCATATTCTAGTTCTTACTACGGTGCTAGATCGTAGCCAAGTCATACCATATCATACGACGATTCGCAAACCAATGTATCACAGCTGGGTACCTCAAAACACATGCCCCGCTTGTACCCTAGGCACAAGCAGGACCAACCCACCACTCTTCTGTCAAGCGGTCCAGGTCCCTGTCCAAACTTGGACTCCAAGCCCCCACACCTGAGTCCTGGACTTAGTGTGGTGCTTAGACCTCCACCATCCCTACCTCCAATCAGTCAGTCCAGAAAGAGCCAGAACCCCCAACAAGAGAGCAACGAGCCTTCCCGACCCCATAAGCAAGTATGTGCTTAGGATAATAAGTCTGTGACCTGACTAGAATCCAATGCAACGGTCAGTTCTCAATCAACATAGGCGGGACAAACGCAACCAGAGCCTAGCTCGGTTACCTAACCAAGTCCAAATCCAAATCCAAAGTATGGCCCCGCCCGGTCTCCAATCATTATCCACATATATTCCATGTGATAGTAACTTGATAATAGTAACAATAATATATTCCTATCTCTCGCAAGTGACAGGCAATCACTCGACTTCTACCGAAGTCTTATAGCATACCAATCTACATGATCCTAACATACTAGTAGGACACATAGAATAAGGATATATATATATGCAAGTGGTTTTCATTCAACTCCTTAAAACTTAATACACAAGCATAAGATAAAGTGCAGAATAATAGGGGTTATGCACCGGGGCTTACCTGGATAAGATATAACCAAAAGTTAGCATTCCATCAAGGTGACACGATCATCAAGGCACCATCTTTTCCACTACCTCGGTCAACTCTATGATCCATCGTTGTTCCTATTATGGTATATGTGGATGCAACGCAGAGAGGCAATTAATCAACGGTGACTGCAACTCTTAAATATATGATTACACTCCGCAACCTAACGAGCTAGTTTTAATGACTAAAGTGTTGGTCTACGTATCCACGTCGTCAAGTAAGGCTTTGTCTCCAAAAAAATATTTTAGCTCTAAAATCCCAAGGTGTTTTGGCATTTAATTGATTAAATATATATTTTTGAACTAGGGCTCATTTAGCTACCTTAGCAAACTAATTATTATGGAGCTACAAAAATTACAGTGAGCGCCTAATAATGTTAGGGATTTACTATGAAAGTTTCAGAGCCAACACTATCACCAATTTCTCACAACAATTCCTATAAGTTTATATTTTGACAATATTAAGTATCTCAAATTAACTATATAGCTCCTAAGAATATTATAAAACTATGTGAACAAGATATACTAGCAGATAGATCATGATTTTAGGAACCTGACAAAATTGGTTTCACAATTTTTGGTTAACTACACAGTTTTATATTGAATTTACAAATTTACCTTAGAAGCTAAATTAGAAAATGCTTTAGTAATCAAAAAGGGCCAGCGGCAACCGATTCGGTCCAACAGCCCAGGAGGCTCACACAGAAATGGTTGTGCGCGTAGCAGGCCGGCCCAACAAGCGGCCCACGACGGGAAACCCACGCGCGCACCCGCACATTTGCAGAAGAACCCCCAGCTTCATAGAATATCGCGCAACGTTACGGAATACTATTACACCAGAGAAGAGCTTTGCACTAAGGACCCTGGAAAATGCCACCTTCACCACGGGGAGACCCCTGCTCTACCCCATGTTCACCGGCACGGTGACCAACGGCATGGGGGCTGCGATGAGCACACGAAGCTTGCTACGACGGGGATAAAGGAGCCAACCTCTGCCTACCGCTAAGCACGCATTCCTAGGTGACGGTTGGGAGCCTAACGGTGACTTCTATCGCGCTGCTCACAGTGGCGGACCAGCCACTAACAGACTAAAGGGCGGTGATTGAGCATCAGCATCTTACAACGAACATGATCGAGGTGATGGTTAAGTTAGAGATGGCCCCCACAGCGCTGGCCATGTGCGCCCACACCAAATGGCGGCATGCTGAGCGTGGCACCGGCGCGTCACCGCACTGATGGTGAGCCTCCTGGACAAAACAGCATGAGCACCGAGTGGAGGGGTCAATGTGAGTTTATGGTCTCAAACAATTGAACTTCTATCGCTCTAATCCTACCTCTCTTCTTAGTTCCCGGTCATGGCGGCGACCATGGCCCACAATGGCAAAATGCTCAATTGGCCGTCGATAGCCCTGGCCGGGGATGGGAAAGACAGAGCGCTTAGTGGGTTTCTAGAGCCATCTACTGGCGCAAAGAATCGGGTCATGGAGGACTAGAGCTTAAGCGGATTAGAGGGCGGCTAGAAGAGCTCTGGTCGTGCCATGTCGTGGAGAAGCACCCACACGCGGGCGGACAGCTTAAGATGGCCAACCCAGATCTCCTGCTATGACATGAGCATGTGCAAGCGACTGGTGAACAGGAGGCATTGGCGCGACGCGCTTAATTCAGAGTGACCGGACCTGAGCCGGGCTCTCCATGGCGGCTAGCAGGACAAGGCAGGGTAGAGGAGCGTCCCATCGCTTCTATGGTCGAGCCACCGATTCTACACGGCGGTAGGGCTCCAACACATGGACTACGTGATAGGTAGAATGAGGGGCGGAGCGAGCCCCACGTCGACCACGCACTGCAGCCGCAACCACGGCGCGGACCGACGGCCAACAGCACGCCCGTACCACCCACAGCAGCGACCACGCCCAGGCGGCTAGCCAAATAGGATGGCGCACATGCAACAACGGGACTAGCCGCAACCAGACGAGATCGGCCCATGACCGTCGCTCTGGCCATGGCACAAGCCCGACACCCATAGCGCCTGCGCGCGTGGTGACCGCGGCCATGGAAGCCAATTGCCGAAACGGTGATGAACACGCTTTTTAAAGCGTCACAAAGACCGCTAACGACTCCGGATGTAGTTTGACTAATTTCCCTAACCTAAAACCAGTAGTATCAACTACCAGGCGAAGCAATCACCAAGGTCAAGGAGCAACTCAAGGAGGAGATGGATGCATGCCAGCATGGGCTTGTCACACCGAACTCTAGTTCACGAACATGGCACTAGAACGTGATTCACCGCACGTTCTAAGGAGTTTTGGGAAATTTTTAAGGGTTCAACTTGACATCCAACTCAACTACAACCTACACCTCACCCAAGTGCTAAGTTAGAAGCAACCCATGATACAA
Source organism: Miscanthus lutarioriparius (assembly GCA_904845875.1). Lineage (NCBI taxonomy): Eukaryota > Viridiplantae > Streptophyta > Magnoliopsida > Poales > Poaceae > Miscanthus > Miscanthus lutarioriparius. The sequence continues at coordinate 19,377,640 of CAJGYO010000014.1, read as the reverse complement.
GAACATGATTTTAATGCTTAACCATTTTTGTCGGAATTCAAATGCCAAAATGGCATTGCCTAAGGCAATTTCAGACTTAGAAAATTTAAAGGCTTGGTTAGAACTAGCAACCACTAGCACTCTTGTCATGATTTTTAAAAGGTCTAAACTTTATTAACCTTAACCAACACCTACTTCACGCAATAGTCCATACTTTATACCAACTCGTAGGAGCAAGATATTTAAGCACTATTTAACTATTTTTCTCAATATAATTCACCAAAATGGTACTTTAAACATAAATTCAAGTGTTTGCCAACTTAACGAAAAGAGCTTATCTTAACGTCAAGTTTGATTTTAGAGCTCCCAAAGCACTAGTTAACAACATCTATTTTCCAAAAGTTAAAGTTGCATTGGCATCTACCAAGTTTGTACTTCCAACTTTATTTAAGTGTCACATACATCTTTTATAGTATTTTTGCTTAATAAAAATTGTTTTAAACCCTAAGTGATATAACATGACTATTGAATCAACTTTCGTTTAGCATTTTTGTTGATCATTTTGAGTTACGAAAATTGATCTACACACTTTATCACATGCATTGACACATAAACATGATGCTCATGATAAAGTTTAGCAAGTTGTTTAAGCGGTAACACCGAGGGTGTTACACGATGCAGCACGCGCGTGAGAGAGCGCACGGCAGCCCGCGGTGCGGCCCACACAGCAACGGCCCACGCACGTGAGGCGGCCCATGGTGAGGAAGCCCGCGCGCGCTGGCACAATAACAAAAATGGCCTCGCGTTATCAGAAAATAGTGCGAACACTACACGTACTATTTCTACAGACAACGACTTTGCAACGTAACCCTCAGATCTTTCTCCTCTTTACAACGGCAAGGCCCCGGGCCCTTCCCGCGCGCTCTGGTGCGACGAGCGGTGGCACTGGCGCTTGTGTCCGGCACACGAGACCCACGCTGACCTATCTATGAGGCCGATGCTCACCTAGGGTTCGACGTGAAGCGATGGGCGGTGGTGGCATGGACGGGGGTGAAGCAGAGCGGGCTCTCCCCGGCGGCAGGCGACCTACAACGGTGGCAACCGCGTTCTGATGAGCCACCGCGCTAACTGGATGGTAGAGATAGGGAATAAGCACCAGGGGCACCCCGCGAACCAGGTCGAAGTGGTGGTTCGACCGGCGATAACCTGTGCAGTGCTGGCCACGTGCGCGCGACGAGCGCGGCGACGAACCACGATGGATATGACCATGTCAGCGGCTGCGGGGAGGTGGTAGCGCTCCCACTGGCATGTGCATGGTGGAGAGGGAACCAAAGCGAGCTAATGGTGGAGAGGAATTAGCGTGGGGTGAAGTGGTGGAGGCTGGCCACGACGCGGGCGGTGACAGGCCTTAACGGCACGTTGGCGGGCAAAGCTCCAAAATTAGAGCTCGGCCAAGCCGCAATCAAAGCGGGGTGGGGTCAGCTGGAGAGGGGACATGAAGGCGGAGACGCAAGCACGAGGAATTGATAAGAGGTGCTCGCTCTTGGGCTCACTGTGACGCGACACGATGGCGGTGGAAACAGAGGGAAAAGAGAGAAAGAGAGAAATGGAGTGTGGCAGTGGGCTCGGCTCGTCCTTGCCTTGGCGGGACGCGAGCGGTGAGCTCGGGAGGCCCACACGTCGGCGCTATGGACAACATCTACCCGCATTCGACCGGCGTGGCCCGTGCACCGCAGTGCCATAAATGGCATGGCGACGACGGCTCGCCCACGTGCGTGTGGTAGAGTCGACACGCACAGGGTCGGCAACAGCACAGAGATGCAGCGGAACGGCGCGGACGCGATGACAATGCGACGGCAGCGTCGCGACGCGAGGAGCTATGGCGGACGCGATGGCAGCATAGCATGGAACGGGGCAGGTGGCAGCAGCAGTGGCTTCACACGACGGTGCCAGTGGTAGCAGTAGCGGCTCCGCACGGCAGGCCAGCGGCAGCCGAGCCATGGCCAGGCCAGAGGCGGCCACGTGTGGCAGCGTGCGCACGCGCACGCGTGACCAACGCGGTGACGCCGAGCGCCCTAGCGCGGTGATCGCGGCCACGCAACCAACCAGCCCGAAACCGGTAACGCGCACGAATTTTAAAGCGATCAACACAACCAAACGGTTGCTCCTAAACCTAAACCGTCTTCACCATGCTCAAGATGGCACATGAGACTACCAAATCGAGCCATAACACTACACTCCTTAACCCAATCTCTTACAATAAACTGCTAAATATAGCAGTGTCAAACTGTTGGCAGACTTGAAAATTTCTAAGTTTTTGAGCTGAATTTGATTTCTATTTGCGATTTCTAAGCTATTTGAAATATTAGCTAGTAATATCATTTTTGGACCATAAGTATTTCACTGTCATCTACAAAGTTTGTACTTCTAACTTTATTAAGGTGACACATATATGTTCTACAGCATTTTTGCTTAATAAAAATTGGTTTTAAACCCTAAGGGATATAACATGACTATCGAATCAACTTTCGTTTCGCATTTTAGTTGATCGTTTTGAGTTACAGAAATTGATCTACACACTTTATCACATGTATTAACACATAAACATGATGCTCATAATATGTTTTAGTAAATGATTTACGGTGTAACACCGAGGGTGTTACATTGTGCTCTTATAAATTGGTCGGTTCTGCTACAGAGGCCGCGCGCCGTCGGGAGGGAGTAGGGTCGGCGCCGTCGCAGCTGGGAGGCTCACCGCGCATGCGGCCGTGGGGGGAGAAGGTCGCGCGCGCCGCCGTGGGAAGGGAGCCGCACGCCGGGGAAGGGGTGGGGCCACGCCGCCAATTGGTAACGAGCGACCTGTGGGTCGGGACGGTGAGCCGCGCTCCAGGGTGGTGGCGGCGAGTGGCAAGGGTGGCGGCCAGGATGGATAGGTGGGGATTAGGGTTTTGAGAATATATAGGGCCTGGGAAGGTGGAGTGGAACCTGGTTTGGTGGACCCAGAAAACTCCAGTTTAGGCTTGGGCTTCCTGTAAGTATTAGAAGCCCTAAGCTCTCTATAGCATACATATATATATATAGAACTACTACCATGTAGCTAGCTACAAAATAACTTATTATGTGGCCACATTGAGTTACGCTAATTACTATGTTAATTTACGAGATTATAGTAACTCCTTACTAAGTGGTTTACTATAACGTTATGGTAAATATCCCCATGTGTTATAGTAACCCAACTATCGTAAATATGTATTGATATTATCGTAAATTAGTATATAAAATTATCATAAATGGAGGTGGCTATAGAATAACTTATTTTGTAGCTGGCTAAGTCCAGGATGGCTCAGCTGTGCCAGGGAAAAGAATAGAAGAAGCATCTGACTCTTTCATGTATACTCCACTTGGCTTGGGGGGGATAGCTTAGTTGGTAGAGCTCTACTCTTGTAATTGGGTCCTTGCGATTACGGGTTGGCTGTCTAATTGTCCAGGCAGGTAATGATAGTATCTTGTACCAGAACCGGTGGCTCACTTTTTCTAGCCAGCTACAAAATAAGTTATTATGTAGCCACCTCCATTTACGATAATTTTATATACTAATTTACGATAATGTCAATACATATTTACGATAGTTAGGTTACTATAACACATGGGGATATTTACCATAATGTTATAGTAAACCACTTAGCAAGGAGTTACTATAATCTCGTAAATTAACATAGTAATTATCGTAACTCAAAGCGGCTACAGAATAAGTTATTTTATAGCCAGCTACAGGGTAGTAGTTCTAATATATATATATATATATATATATATGTGTGTGTGTGTGTTTTGCAAGAAATAGAATGTGCCCCTGTGGGGCGTTGCATGCCTCTACTTAAGCGAGCAGTGGCCAGTGATCACAAAAATAATTGTTGTCCTTAGCAGTCCTATCCTATAGTGCTTTGGGTCTAAGTTTTCCAATAACGTGCCGCCAAAGTCTGAGCTTGGGGCCCACAGTCCACTAAAAGGACGTCAATTGGGGTCGGTAGCAGTTTCGCACAAGTCAAGCCTTGGGTGCAAACTTGTAGAAAATCCAGATTAAAAATGACTCAAATCCGTCTACGCGTTGATAGCCGCGCTTCAGGTATAAGGCCTTTAAAACGAAAGGCTAGAACCTACTCCTTTTTTTACATGTCACGCTAGTTTTATCATAAGTCGAATATTATTATCTTTGATCAACTATTTTAAAAAAATCTTATAGTTTTACAAGATATGAATTATATATTATGAAAGTATTACTCATAGTAAATTTAAAAATATAAATCTTATGATATGGATCTATATAATTTTTTTGAAATCAAATGACTTAGAACAAAGCTAATAAAACATCAAATAAAAAACGGAGGGAGTAGATTAGCACTATGATGTACCGTAGCACCTAATAATCTCCAAACTGAGCACGTGAATTCCATTTCCATGACAGATTTATAGGTTAGTCCAGCTTTAGGCTATATAGCCACATCAGAGATCAATATTCGAGAACGTGTAATGAGAAGACAAAAAAAAATATTGAACCTACCTGTTTAATCATTGATCATTCCAAGTGGTCAAAAAAATATTGAACCTACCTGTTTAATCATTGATCATTCCAAGTGGTCAAAAAAAGTAGGGAACAGATTTTTGTGCTTCTCCGAAGTTAAGGGGCTGTTCGGCAGCAGTCCGACCAGGTTTTGTTCCTTGCCAGTATACACCAGTTTTCAATACGGATGGCTCCGTTCCACCCGAACGACCGCCGGAACGACCCGTTCCCAAAGAAACGAACGGAGCCTAAAATGGCTTTCCAACCTTACCTACAGGATACAGGCCGCAGCTGGCTGGGCGTGGCCACAGCCCGGCCAACTGTTGGAGGTCCGTTATTTCATTTCATTTTGGGTAGGTCTTTACCCAGTTATTAGTTATGCATCGCGCCATCACCTTTTTTTTTTTTTTTTTTTGTCTTCTCATTACACGTTCTCGAATATTGATCTCATCACACGTTTTTTCCAATATTGAGCGTGATGCGCTCATAAGAGAGCAATCAGGACTTGTGTCCTGTGATCTGTGACACGAAGTGGCAGGCAACATGACACCACTAACAAACTAAGCTAGTAAGTTCTTTCAATCCCCGCACAGAGGAAAAAATAACATTGGAGTCTTGATTTTTTTTTCTCTTGAATATTAAAATATTAGGTTAAAGATAAATTCAGCAACCATAGAGCAAAGAGAGTATCAAGGGAAGAATCGGCACTGGCGTCAGAAAACAGCTTACAACACCAAAAGTAAGTTCAGAAGTACTAACGAGCTTGATTTCTCAACAGAATAACAGACTAGCAAACCCAGAACATAACCCCCTCCTTCCCTAAGTCTGAAGCAAGCTCTTGCTCCAGATTAGTATCCATAGCTCGGCGGGTATGGTCCAGCGCCATAGCTTCCGCCGTTGTGAGGCGCTGGAGCTGGCGCGCCGGGAGGAGACCCATATGATGCTCCACCGTAAGGTGGATACGAGCTGTAACCTGTGTCCATTGGTTGAGCGGGTGGAGCTGGAGCTGGTGGTCCCTGGGGAGAGGCTTCAGCCATGAAATTCTGCAAGAGGATAATATCACGAATCAGTTAATGGAAAACATAAGAGTGTGATGGACAGAGAACATGCCAACCAAATGAAAAGGTCATCTATGCTAAGTACTCCCAGTGGGGCAGCATGGTAACTCCCAACATTGGCGGCCAGTGACGTGATGGCAGATTAAGCCGGTGACATGTGAAGATTATTGACCTTGGAAAATGACAACAAGCATCTATGCTGGTTAAAGTAACAAGATAGATGACAGGTCTTTTCACAATGCACTATATGTAACATATGGTACATCTGGTCCTATTCATGCGATAGTTGTGTATCCCCCAAGCATTGTACCAATCCAGGAAGCATCCAACTATTGGCAGAGTATACTTGGTTGGAGAGGTGGCATCGATTTAGTGAAGTGCGACAATATCAGAAGGTTGGAAATGGATTGTAGCAATATCATATGTGTTAACCAAATTGCTGATGCACTTTAATAAGGAGGAAAAGTACCTTGATTAGCTGTTGAGCAGTTTGTACTTGTGAAGCACTTCCTGTTATCTCCACTGTCATCTCCCCAGGAGCACCTTCTTGAATACTTATAGTTGCTCCACTATGCCTGCGGATGTAGCTGATACTGGCACCAGCTGACCCTATCACAGCATCAGCATAGGAAAGAGGAACTTCCATGCTGTGTGTCACCTGACATATAAAATCACAAAAAAAAAGGTAAGTACAACTGATCATGAGATAGGCATGCAAATAATTCATCATATTAATAGCAGTCAAATGTGTAGAAACTGACCTGAGAAGACCCATGTGCTTGGTTTTGATTCCCTGGGGGAGCACTCGGAGGTGCATCGCGTCCATATGAAGAAATTCCATAATGTGGTTGCTTTTCTACAGGGCGCACATCAGGAGGAGGATAATAGCTCTCTTGTGGCCGTGGAGGTGGAGGCATGTACTGAGGGTTCCCACCATAACCTGGGCCACCAGGAGGAAGGTTTGGTGGTGGATGACCCCAGGGTGAGGGCGGAGGGGGGCCCCATGCCTGTGGAGGAGGCATAGGTTGCTCTCTGTGCACATTGTGCGCTTTCATCTGTCAAGGAAATTTATGTTTTATGATTACCAAATACTTCATGCAAGTAACTGATATGCTGTATAGTAGAATACAACTTGCCTGTGTTTCAAACAAAGGGAGGACACTGCGGTCAACAAGAAATTTTCTTAAATGGCTTGCAATCAGTTCCACGGCTTTGTGAGCATCAAGAGGTTCACCCTGTATCTCTACAACTCTGTCATCATTTAATGCAACAGGTGGAACATTCTCTGATGGAAAAATAGTATATTAGTGAAATGGCTGATGTACCATGCAAATATATGCAATGCGGGGATTCCAGTGAAATTACTTGCAGAAGTAAGGGTAGAAAGTACAAATGATCAAACATGATCCAGAAAGAAAATACTAAAAAAATAAAAATAAAAGATTAGATAGCCTATAAAGCAAAGGGGAGCAGCAAATGCTACACCTTTGGATGTGGTTAATTAAATCATACTCCACAGAACATCTATCAGTTCAGAAGAGTGGAATTCTAAGGCTGACTTCTGTCACAGATACACATGCATGCACAAATGTAACAGGTAAACTAATCGGTCAATTTGTCAAGTCCGCTTATCAAAGATCATCAAAACATCAATATCTAGTAACTAAGTGCACAAATCAATGTGCAAAAATACATTTCATGTGAAAGCAGACAGTACTCCTAGAACAAATAACCCACACACATTTGCCATCTACGGATTCATCCTTGGCTATCAAAAGGAATTGCAAAAAACTATAGAAATCCGTATTATCAGCAGGACTGCCAGGACATGAGATCATAAAGCCTTGCCGTAACAAAGTCAACGCAGGGAAAAATGTAAAATCTTACCAACAATCCGGAGAACGCACTTTGAAGCATCCTGTATTGATTTAATAGTTGCTCCTTGCTTCCCAATCAGGCTGCCAGCTTGGGACGCCGGGACCAGCAGCCTTGTCGGCCCAGCGGTGACAGTAGCTCGTTGAGGCTGATCAGTTTCACCATCTAAACCATCTGTTATCCTTTTATGAACTCTAAGCAACCCATCAATAGCTGGAGGTAGCACTGTGTTTGGTTCATCCTTTGCTGAAATCATTACCTTCAAACAGGAAAGCAGTATCAAAGATCTCAGCAAGTAGGAACAAAAGTATATTAGACAGAAAAGATTAGTTTATAGCAACATGCACAAAGACTTATGAAAGGAAATACTGGTATAAGGGCAATATTTCCATCCTGCGGTAGGTAGACGAAATGGTAATGGTTATATTTATACACGATTAGGTGGGTATCAACTACAATTTCTCAGACAAACATACATATTTGCATGCAGTCACTCACCAAGATACCTGAGGCAATGCCCCCTGGTTAAAGCAACAGACATGTCCTTAACTGCATCAATAGTTTTCCTTAACTATTGTACATGTGTCAAGACTATTGCTTCTATGGGTATGTATAATGGTATTTCGGATACAGGCAATCTACTTTCAATTTGAATGTTTATTTTATCATATATGCAATTCTTAATCCCCAAAAAACAATAGATCTATTTAGTCAGTGTAACGTATTGTTTGATGACATTAACAAACGATAATGTTACGTTACAATATTGGTTCAGCAAAACCAATTCCCCCAAAATATAAGAGCAAGCATCGAGTTGAAAACTATATATTCATATTCTTTGTTTGCAGTTCTCATTTCTTTATAAAAGTATCAGAGCATTAATTAGGAAATTATTAGGACTTAAAATTAAGGTTCTGTGCAATCTTTTAGTCTTCCATTGTTAACTAACTGATGCCTTTTTGGTCAAAGCAAACAGGTCATGGAATTACCCGACAATATATGCAGCTTCTTCACAGGGATCTTCATCCAATATTCAAAAGACTTAAATCACATGTGCAGCAGAGGAGCACAAGACTGTACTTTGGTAACCATGATTGTACGTCTATTTTGGAATTTGGATATACAAACGACTCAACTTGAGGCCTTAGACAGCAGTAAGAACCTGCAAAGATTAGTTTGTTATTTTTGACAAAACTACTATGTTCCGTGCTTGAAAGCCATTTTGCTTATAATCTGTTCCTTGTTAGTTTGAGTGCCTTTATTTGCGCGCTAACTTTTAGAGTTAGCATCAAGAATATGTGTTAACAGGCCTCATAATATACAGTTAACCAAAGAACCATGTCATAGTATTTTGTTTTAGTCCGCATTCACATAAATAACTACTGAGTTGGTCAAAATCAGTGTACCATTTGATAACTGATTCGATCTTCTTTTAGAATGGAGGACATTCATGTATGCAATCATAACTATTTGATCCATGCAGACATCCAACATTATTGATAATTCACTAGCGTATACAATATATATCTTTAGAATGATGTATAATTTGGCCAAGCTACTATTTCTGTCTGATCGTCAATTATAGTCATACTTCTTACAGAAGAGAGATTCTTTTCCCTGTCATTTGGTTGCATCCAATAGTTTTGTGATCATTGTAAAAAAATCCAAAATTATGCATAATTATTTCCACTGCAAACTTTAAAACGGATTTCACTTATTATCTTGAAATCTATGTTCAATTTTTTTATAAACTATTTACTCCAAGCACATAGCCATTATCTATGGGCAGATACTCATTTTTTACTAGTATACAACTTTCAGTGTAGTAACTTGGATGATCAAATCTCATCTTAATATAAAATTGCACTGGAGTTAATATGACGACAGGAGTCCAGTTATCAGGAGCACTATATGCACCTGATTGCTAAGCTAAACAGTTTGAACTTCTAAAAAAATGTTTAGAAGAGCATACACTTCAGAAAGGAGGCTGCAGATGTATGTCAAATTACATTGTACAATACAAAATTTCAATTACTAGTTCCTATTCATTTCTACAACTTGCAGCAAGTTTTCCATATTCAACAAGGCTTTCACGACTAAATAACAGTTTACATTGTTAAAGTCAACTCAAGAACTTCCAGATAATATACACACACTAACAACTAAACTATTGTAGATCGATAAATAACCATGTTCACGAAGCATCAATTGATAGAATGCATAGTATCAGTGGTCAGGGAAATATAATAGCAATTTATATGCTTGGAAACATTTCCTAGCTGATTCAATCTTCAACACGTCTAAAAAGAAATTAATCACCAATATGCTACAAACTATATACATGTCTAATCTAGGTCTTTTAAAGTAACATTATAGCATACTTATCGGTGTAGGCAACAAGTAAAATGATCTTCGCACATGGCATACTGACTGAGAAATCATTTGTATTAGCAATGCAACCAGTTAAAGAAGAGAGTGAAAGACTTACCGCTCTTTCTGGCACAGCTGGTGGTCCCTCAAGAACCTTGATGCGAGCTCTGGATTCCTCACACATTTTCTTGATGAAATCCCCTTTGCGCCCAATGACAGCACCCACCTTTGTGGTAGGAACCAGTATACGGAACACACTCTCTCCAGGCCACCCAGGCCACTTCTTGTCATCAGGAACTGTAGCATCCTGCTGCTTCACTCCAGCTTCCTCACCGTGCTCTGTGGGGGTAGCTTGGTCCTCTTTGTTCTGACCTCCCACATCTTCATTGTTCATGTTCGCATGCTCTTGGTTACCCAACTCGTCTTGCATTGGGTCCTTGGATTCCTCGTCATAGAGCTTTTCTGGTTCCTCCTTGACTTGCACATCAGTATAAGTATTGGCTTCTTCCTCATTGCCAAGGGTACTAGGACTTCCGGTGAGGTTGTTCTCCACAGGGTCATCAACAGGTCCATCCATATTTTCTGGAAAAAAACAAGCAACCAAGCTCAAGTTAACTATACAGATGCATAGTAGCTCTCGAATATGAGCTCTGCAGGAGTCAAAAGAGTAGAAGAAAAGGCTAAGGCAGTGTAGGCACCACACAAAACCAGCTGAACTAATAACCACACAATTTTAGTACCCAAATTTACTAGAGCTCGTTCCACCGCACACCACAAAACACATTCCCCGCGCAGATCCGCCAATCCCAATCCCGGAACAGCACAAACGCGAACGCCTCGGCAACTAGAAGACGGGAAAGAGCACAGACAGCAAACCCTAATCAGCAGCAGAGCAGTGAGCTCACACCATGAGACCCCAAACGGGCGCACACAAATCGATCCAAACGCCCATACGCAGTCGCATCCATCAAGCAGGACAGACTACGCGCACGAGCACATGGGTACTGCGCGCGCACTCAAACCCTAGTTGCGAACCTCGGAGCTCTTCGCCGCTCGCTAGGGCTGCCGCGCGAGCACGGAACCGCATACGAATGAAAAGGGACTGGTTAGGAGGAAGAGTGAGCGCGAACCTCGTGAGTAGGGGGAGACCTTGCCGGAGAACACGCCCGGCCGCCGCCGCCGGAGTAGGACGGGAGGGTTTTGAGCCGGGAGAGCACGGGACTTGTCCGGATACGCGAGGGTGTGCTCGTGCGACTCGGTTTTGATTTTAGGATGAATTCCCTGTGAGCCATAAAATAAAAATCGTAATATCATATGAGCCACCGGAAAAAAATTCAGCGATCTTCTTCTAACTTTTTTTTTCTTCATATCACTGCGTTAGTCAGATTAGGCCCTAACGGTGTCAAACTGCAGGTGTGAAAAGTCAAAAATACCCTTAAGTCTAAATATGTTATTAAATTTTTTTTAGCATCTTAACGACTTCAAATGGAAAAAAAACTTAAAATTAGAAAGTTGTAAATCTCATCGAAATCTATAATTTTCATATAAAAATTATCTTCTTTTAATAACGCAAAAAAGTTATGTTTAAATGAAGATATGATTTAATATGATTAATATATCTAAGAAAAATCATTTTTTTGTTGGTATTAAAAGAAGATAATTTTTATATGAAAATTATAGATCTCGACGAGATCTATAACTTTTTAGTTTTGAGTTTTTTCATTTAAAGTCGTTAAGATGCTCAAAAAAATTAATGACATATTTAGACTTAAAGGTATTTTTGATTTTTCACATCTGCAGTTGGACACCGTTATGACTCAATCTAACGGCAGTGGCATGGAGGGTAAAAAAAAGTTGAAGCAGCAGCACTGAAAACCACTGAACTTTTCCAATGACTCACAGGGGATTGCGATCTTTTTTAATAGCTTATAGAGAATTCTCCCTTGATTTTAAGCTGGACGCGACCTTGCATTTACTTGTCCTGCCGTGCGCACGGCCCATGGGCCCAGAATACTTGGGCTTTTCTTAGTGTTTCTCTCCACGGGCCGCTTTTGGGCCAAACCCTGATACGTGGGTCCCATGAAACCCGATACTGAGGGGCCAAAGGATCCTCTGCTCCAGCTGGGCAGAACATAGGCCCTAACGGTAGAACATAGGCCCTAACGGTGTCAACTGTAGGTGTGAAAAGTCGAAAATACTCTTAAGTCTAAATATGTTATTAATTTTTTTAGCATCTTAACGACTTCAAATGAAAAAACTCAAAACTAGAAAGTTGTAGATCTCGTCGAGATCTATAATTTTTATATAAAAATTATCTTCTTTTAATAACGCAAAAAAATTATGATTAAATGAAGATATGATTTTATATGATTAATATATCTTAGAAAAATCATATTTTTGCGGTATTAAAAGAAAATAATTTTTATATGAAAATTATAGATCTCGACGAGATCTACAACTTTCTAGTTTTGAGTTTTTCCATTTGAAGTCGTTAAGATGCTCAAAAAATTAATGATATATTTAGACTTAAGGGTATTTTCGACTTTTCACATCTCAGCAATTTTGACACTATTAGGGCCCAATCTAATGGCAGTGGTATGAAGGGCAAAAAAAAGTTGGAGCAGTAGCGTTGAAGACCACTGAACTTTTCTAGTGACTCATAAGAAATTGTGATCTTTTTTTAATGGCTCACAGGGAATTTCCCCTTGATTTTAAGCTGGCCGCGGCCTTGCGTTTACTTGTCCTGTCGTGCGCGCGGCCCATGGGCCGAGAATACTTTGGCTCTTCTTAGTGTTTCTCTCCACGGGCCGCTTTTGGGCCAAACCCTGATATGTGGGTCCCACGGAACCGAATCTTGGAGGGCCAAAGGATCCTCTGCTCCATCATATTCCCAGCAGGGCAGAACAGATTATTTGCACAAAACCACAAACGAACACCTGCACGCACAGGGTGCAGTTGCACACGTAGGCGATCGTCCACAAAGAATTCGAACTGGCCCGCACCGTAGCTCCACTCGTGAATCTGCTTTTTAAGGAAAATAAAATAGGATATTGCTCGTGGTTGTGAGGAAGCAGCCACCACCGTCGTGTCGTCTTCCTCGTCGGCACGGAGTCAGGTTAGGTGACCACCACCAAACACTCCAATAGCATCAGTGGTAGTGACATCGCGTCGTCTCCCACTCCCACCACCTCCCTCGCTCGCCGTTCAAATCTCCCTAGCCCCACGAAGTAGCCCCTGCCCCCTGTCTGTCCCATCGAACCCAGCAGAGCAGCCTAGCCAAAAGACGAAGCATGCCGTCCAAGCCGACCGCCGCGTCGTGCCTCATCCTCCTCGCGTTCCTCCTTGGCATCAGCGCCGCCGCTGGCCACGATGTCGCAGCGGTGCGGCGGGCGATGGAGCAGTTTGCCGGCTTCCCCGTCTCCAATGATGACGAGGGCCCTTCTAGCGACTTCTGTGTCGACTCCGAGGGCCTGCAGCGGCAGGTGCATTCGTGATGTGCAGGCTATGGCTGTGAAGTTAGGTGTTGGTTTCCAACGGTGTGTGCTTTTTTCGTAGATTGATCAGCTGGCCTTGTTCTCCGACTCGCCCGCGCCGTCCGTGACCCGCGTTCTGTATGTCAGATGATCTCCACTCATTGGTCCAACTGTTAATTGGCCCTTGGATCCGCACCCTGATCGGGAGCACCCAACCGTTCCATGGTTGGTGGGCCCCATAGTACAGCGCCATAAAAAGTGAGGTGGGGGCTGGGGCACAAGACACGAGATTCACATGAGCGGCCAGACGCCCCACTTACAGTCCCTAAACCCTAGCCAATCTAGAGAGGGGGCGTTGCCAGCGACGGGAAGCTCCACCACCGGCCAGCGCCGCCTCTGCACCGTCGCCACCATGACAGCGCCTTCACCACCGGGCATCACAATGCCACCATCAAGTAACCCCATGCCAGCTCATCTTCTATGAAGGCGGCTGATGGTTTGCACCTCCTCAACCCCTATCTCTCTCTCACTATATGTTAATCTCCTAGGGGTACATGTTCTAGGACTCGCTAGTTACTCCAAATATAAGTACGCATGCTAGATCTATGGCTAATTGATCCTGTAATAGTCTATCAATGGTATCAATCGCCTAACTAGGCGTAGATTTAGCTTATCGGGGTAAAAATCGAGTAGCAGCAATTAGAAGGAGGTGAGAGATCCAATTTAGATCTAAGTAGAGGGTTCACCGAACCCTAAACCCAAATCGGGTGAAGAAAATGAGTAAGAAAGGGTCTCGGTTTTGAAAAAGTACTCAAACCCTAACCTTAACCCACATAGACAACTCGAGGAAAGAAGAACAGTACTCAAACCCCAACCCTAACTTGACTTAACCCTAACCTTAACCCCCAATCGGACAAGATCTAATCAGAGAGAAGAAGGGGAAAGGGGAAGGGCTTGGGAGACGGCTTACCTTGCTGTTGCACCGTGCTACCGTCTCGTCGGTGCGCGAGAAGGAGGCCGAGCCGCTGCTGCTCGTCGGGCTTGCGCGAGCTCTGGCCAAGGGCGCCGCGGCTAGGCGCTCGACGGTGGCGCACTCACCCGATGGGGAGCGTGCGCACCGGTGAGGGGGCCGGCGATGGCGCCATCACCTCTCAGCTCTCGCTCGGTGGCTGCAGCTCACTACGCTGAGAGAGGAAGGGGACGGTGGCTGCTGCTCACTGCACTGAGAGAGGAAGGGGAGGAAGACACAATGAGCCTAGGGTTCCGGGGAGAGGCGCCGCGTGCCGTTTTGTTCCACCGAGGAGCGCGCTCGACCGTCAATATGATATGGACGGTGCAGAGCGAACGGGCCAAATTTTGGCCTAGGCGGGTGCGAGGAGCAGGCCACTTTCTCGGCCCAGGCCCAAGTTACGGCCTGGTAGGGAGATGTGGGCCGCTTTGCTGCTTGGGCCGAGTAAACAGTGATGCTTTGAGCCCTTTTTCATTTTCTAAATTTCAGAGAATTTATTCTTTTCCTAGTATTTGATTAATGGCTCAAATAAAATTAGTAAAGAAAATTTTTCTATGGGTAAAATTCACCAATTAAGTATGAGTTTTTCGTTGCAATGATCAGTTTATCCTCTGATTAATTTTTGAACCAACGGAAAAAATTTAATTGGAGGAGTAGTCATATTTGCTTAAGTTAAATTATCGTATTGTTATTTTCTGACCAATGTTGATGATAACAATATTATAATGTTTATTTATAAATTTTTCATGCATTAATTCTATTTATGTCCAACGGTGATGTAGAATTAGTGTATAAGAATGTTGTATGTTTTAATTTTGACCAACGTTAAATTAAAGCATGCAATTATGATGTCATATTTTCTCACTATCTCTGACGGTGTTTTTCAGGACTCAACCCAATGACTTTTATCTCACACATACCGCTTCTTTAAAGGGGCAACAACAGGGTATGGCGAGAGAAGTATGAACTAGCACTTACGCTGTCTAAAAATGATCTAGCGCTTATCTTCCCGTGTCCGACTGAGCTAGTGGACCCAGTGAGGGAAGATAATGAGACTGATGCTGATTTCACTGCTCGACAGCAAGATCATGCAGAAGTGCAGATGAAGTATGATCTCGAACGCAAGAAATGAGACATTTCAAACCACAAGTGCTTGATGGTGGCTAAGTCCACAATTTCAGATGCAATAAGAGGGTCTATCCCAGATTGTGATACCGCCACAGAGTATCTTAAGAAAGTGGAGAGTCAGTTCACTGGCTCTTCAAAGGCTTATGCCAGTACTTTGATCAAGAAACTGTTCACTGAAAAATACACTAGTGGCGGTATCAGAGAGCACATACTGAAGATGAGCAACACAGAATCGAAGCTGAAGCCAATGAATTTGGGGCTCAATGATGAGTTTCTAATTCATTTGGTTTTTGCTTCCTTGCTAAAGGAATATGAAACTTTTGTTGTTAACTACAACATGTAGCCCGATAAGTGGGATATAGAGAAGCTCATCGCAATGTGTGTTCAAGAAGATGAGAGGCTAAAAAGCTCACAGGGTAACTCTGCTAACCTTGTGAAGGAAAACAAAAAGAAAAATTTTAATAAGAATGCCAAACCTTAAAGGAAAGCCCCTCAGAATGACCACCATTCGAAGAACAACAATGCTCAAGTTAAGAAGAATCAGTGTAAATGGTACAAGAAGCATGGACATTACCAGAGGGACTGTCCAGACTTCCTGAAGAACCTTCTGAAGAGAGGTGAGGATTTTATAACATTCATAGATGAATCATTGTATTTAAGTTATGCAAAATCTACTTGGTGGATTGATTCAGGTGCAACTGTTCATGTTACAAATTCATTACAGGGATTCTATATGAGGAGAAAACCTACAAAGAGGATAAAGAAGAATTAAAGTAGCAAATAGAGTTGAAGCTGAAGTTGAAGCCATAGGAGATCTTTCTCTAGAATTAGATGATGGTTTTAGACTTCAACTTTCATATATTCTTTATGTACCCTCTTTACGTAGAAACTTGATAAGTATCTCATGATTAGATGATGATGGATATGATTGCCATTTTGGTAATGGTAATGTCGGATTGTGATTAATAATAAGTGTGTTGGTCTTGTCTTCCGCCAAGATAAGCTTTATTTATTATCACTTTCTGAGAATGTGAATGATGTGAGCAATGAGCATGGGAATGTCTCCTCGTCTATGAATACAAGTAATAAGCGAAAGAGAGTTCATGATATATCATCGAAATTATAGCACTGTCGTTTAGGCCATATTTCGAGGGAGGAATAGAGTGATTGATTAAGAAATCAATTCTTCCGTCTTTAAAATTTTTAGATTTAGAACAATGCATAGATTGCATAAAAGAAAAGTGTGTTAAGAAAATAAAGAAAGATGTCAAACGAAGCGCAGAAATCTTAGAAATAGTTCACACAGACATCTGTGGTCCTTTTCCTATGAAGAGTGTGGATGGTTATAATTCATTTCTAACATTCACAGATGACTATTCTTGTTTTGGCTATATTTATTCAATTAAAGAAAGATCGGAAGCATTGGATAAATTTAAGATATTTAAGGCTGAAGTAGAAAATCAGCACAACTTAAAGATTAAGGTAGTAAGGTTCGACCATGGGGGAGAGTACTACGGTCGACACACCCCATATGGCCAAGTTCCTAGACCCTTTGTAAGGTTCTTATAGAAAAATAGCATAGTAGCCTAATATTCTATACCGGGCGAGCCTCAGCAGAATGGAGTAGCTGAAAGACGCAACCATACCTTAATGGATATGGTGAGAAGCATGATAAGTTACTCTACCTTACCGATAAGTTTATGGATTGAGGCGTTAAAAACCGTCATTCATATACTTAATCGAGTACCAAGAAAGTAAGTGCCCAAATACCGTATGAGTTGTGGACAGGAAAGGAACCCTCACTTAACTATTTACGTGTGTGGGGTTGTCCAGATGAGGCAAAAGTTTTTAACCCAAACATAGGGAAGCTAGACTCTAAGACAATCAATTGCCATTTCATTGGCTATCCAGAAAAGTCAAAAGGTTATCGCTTCTATTGTCCTGACAGACAAACGAAGTTTGTAGAAACAAGACATGCTGTCTTCTTGGAGGATGATATGGGGAGCATGGTAGCGCGAGAAATTAGTTTTGAAGAGAAGCGGGTATACATGGCCACTCCTATGGTTCAGGAGCCATTCTTCACGCTACCTGCTGTTGTTGTACCAACAGTGCAAGAAACTGTAGTAACAGCACCTGTTGTTAGTTCTCTTGTGGCAACAATGAATGAATATGAGGAACATGTCCTTTATGACCCCCTAGAACCCGTTGTCACACATGAGGGAGAGAAACAACTGCCTCATATAGAATAAGTGTCATCTAACGAGGCCCCTAGAAGGTCTCAAAGACTCAGGAGATCAGTCATTCCTGATAATTATGAAGTTTATGAATGTGAGGAATTTTAAATGAAGGGTGATCCCACCTCATTTGAAGAAGCCATGAGAAGCGCTCACTCATCTAAGTGGCTTGAAGCCATGGAAGATGAAATGAAATTAATGAAAACCAACGATGTTTGAGACTTATAAACAATTCTCAAAGGAGTCAAAATAGTAGATTGTAAATGGGTCTACAAAACTAAACATGACTCCAAAGGGAATATAGAAAGATTTAAAGCGCGACTTGTGGCGAAAGGCTCCACGCAAAGAGAAGGTATAGATTATAATGTGACATTTTCTCCAGTCTCATTTAATGATTCTTTTAAAATCATAATAGTGCTTGTAGCACATTATGATTTAGAATTACATCAGATGGATGTAAAGACGACATTCCTAAATGGGGATTTGGAAGAAAATGTTTACATGGCACAACCGAAATGTTTTGTTGTGGAAGGAAAAGAACGCATGGGATGCCGCCTGAAGAAATCTATTTACAGATTAAAACAAGCTTCAAGACAGTGGTATTTGAAGTTTGATAGTACAATAAGAAAGTTTGGGTTTCAAGAAAATATAGAGGACAATTACGTTTATGCAAAGTTCAAGAATGAAAAATACATTTTTCTAGTCTTGTATGTGGATGACATCTTGCTTGCTCGTTTATGCAAAGTTAGACTAGATTTATTGAAAACAACATCAACAATTGTATCAAATTTTTTAAAGATGGGCCTCTAAATGATCTAAAATAAAAAGTTTGTCAACTACAAAGTTATAGATCATGTTGAGAGCTACAACTTTAGTGTTGATGGTCGTCAACATCGGAGGTCATTTGACAAATTCAAGAAAAAAAATCAAAATTAGAGAACTTAAAACCAATATTTGGGCAATCTCAAATAAAAATTGTTTACTACTACACAGTTGTAGATCTTACCAAAAACTACAACTTTGATACATACTATGTCAACATCTAATGTCCTTTGAAGAATTCAAAATTTTGAACTATGGTGACTTCAAACGAATATTTGAGCCTCTAAATATATTAAATAAAAATTATTAACTATAAAATTATAGATCGTATCAAGCTTTACAACTTTCATATAAAAATTATATTCATACGACTTTACATGAAAACTTGTGTTTTTTATATATAAAAAAAGGAAGAAAGAGACTAAATAATAGGTAGGCTCTACTGTCATGTTAGTAAACCTATCCAACAAGGCACTTTGAAATTGTTAAGATGGGTATTTTGTCTGTTTTTAAATAAAGATGTGTATGTTGTCCAGTATTAAAGCTTAAGAGAGTCTTAGAGCTACTAAAAGTGCCAAAATGAATCAACGAATTACGTACTCACCTAGTTGAACACACATCCATTAACCAACCAAGCTAGCAGAATGTACCGAGCGAGCAAGGGCCCATGTGCCTTCAAGTAGCACAGTTGCAGCGACAACTATCATCCACAGGACTGGCCCCTTGAATCCTTGATGCATGCTGATGAATAACAAAACAAAGATAGCGTTAAACACGACGGTAAGCTTGGTGTGCGCTGACTGATGTTGACGTTACGTTCTTAGGGCCTCCTCAATGGAGGGGTAAGAAGGGGTAGTAATACCTTACTACTGGTAAGATACATTGTGAAGAAAAAAAAACAGGTAAGAGCAACCACAATGCAGTGAAAAAATAGTCTAGTAAATTAAATATTCTGTACCAGGTGACTGAAACATTGTGAGGGTAGTCAATAAGGAAGAAATAACAAAAGCTACCCATAGCACTATGGACTGTCCATGAGACAATAAAAACGCTATTTTTAACACAACTCATTAAACAAACAAAGAGCCGTTGGCTCCAGAAGCTAGCCGTTGGGCGTTGGCCTCTCTCCTCTTCTACGTGCCTGCTTGCTGAACCCCTCTATTCTTTGCCTCTACAAAACCAAGCTTGTTGCTCCATACTCAGCACCTGAGATTCAACTCTAGAATACAACTGCTTTTAATGGAACCCAACCCCAGAAACTTTTCAAACCTCTTGAATCAGGACTCTCCATCCCAGTACTCATCGGAGGGTAGTGGCCAAATCTCACCAACTATACCCCAATCTTAGTTTCCCTTTGTAACATCCAATTTTCTACACAACTTCAATCCTTTTGGTCCTCCAGGAATCCACCCATCATATGGCCATTCTCCTCCCAGATTTCAAGGTGTTCAACAGCAAGGGAGTCGACAACAAGCCCCTCCACTAAGCTTTCAAGGATTTCATCTCCATGAAAGTGTTGGTCCTTTGGGTGCACCTGCAGCCAATAGGCCACCATCAGTGCTAGCAATTTGCCTATTTTGGTGGAGCTGCAGCCAACGCTTCTTCCCATGGATCTGAGTCTAGTTCTCGACGCTCTGCACAACAAGAAAAGCAATCAGTCAACATTGAAGAGTTAAGTGATAGCAGTGAAGAAGAAAATCCAAAGAGACGTCAACGCATCAATTGGAGTGAGATGGGGGACGGAGAAGACGGCGGCGGCAGCTACAGATAGGTTACGCGGACGGAGTCTTCATCCACTCGCGCGAACGATACGGGAGGTTGAGGGCCGAGATTTTTTATATTACCGTGGGACCCACTCATATAGACCGGTTCGGCTGGATATACTGTGGCATGCAATTTAACTACTGCCACCTGCTGTGGCCCCCACTCTTATGGACGGGTTCAGCTGGATGCATTGTGCTTGCTCTAAGACTGACTCCAACGAAGAGCACCCAAAATCAAGACGCATTCCCCGGTTTACATCACGCACAGTGAAAGGGTCCGTGACCCATAAACTCCCTTCTCTAACCGTCGGGCGCAACAGAGGTCATCTTCCCTTCCTCCTCTCATGAGCGCGCCGCCTCTTCCCTTCCTCCTCTCGCAGGCCTGAGCGGGTGCGATGGAGCCAGAGGCAAGAGATTCCGTCTCCTCCTCCCATGGTCGTCTTCTCCAGGCCGCCGCGCCATGGGTGTGGGCCCGAGGAAGCCATGGTGGCGCCGCCATTGTCTGCAAGTCACGGGCGGCGCGCGCCGCCGCGCCACTTTACTCGCAGGCAGGCCTTGCGGCATGGCCGCCGCCGGGCGAAGCAGCCTCCCACGCGGCGCCGCCGCCGCCAGACAGGCGCCACGGCTATGGCCACGGCATGCGGTGTTCTACTTCCTAGATCCACCTCCGCGAGCTCGCCGCCACCGCGGGGCCCGCGCACCCGGCGGCCATCGCCAAGTCGTCCTCCACCATCAATGTGGTCGCCACGGAGCTGCTCGAGCTGTCGCGGGACTTCTCCGACCTCCAGCTTCAACTCTGACATCTCCGAGGAGCTCGAGCAGCTCGCTGCTGCTGCGAGGGCAGCGAGCGGCCCTTGCCGACGGCGCTGCTCCACCATAGGCGGACCTCGCCGGCGGGATCCTCCCTCCCCTGCCCCACGCCGCCTGTCCTTGCTCCCACCGACCTCCATCGGCGACCGCAGCCCCTCCCCTACCCGATGCCACCTACCCCTGCTCCCTCCGATGGTGGTCGGGCGGATCCGGACTCCACGACGGCAGCCGCGCCTCCACCGACCTCCATTGGCCCTGCCCCTGTGCCGGGCCCCGGTGTCGGTCGCTCCTCCCTCTCTCTCTGTGTGTTTTGCGTCGTCAAGAACGACGACGCTTTTTTGCCTCCCGACACCGCTGCTACGCAAAATGGCTGGCTTGAATGCGTCCTCCGTTGGAGCGTGATCTTGCGACGTAAAAACACTGTGCAAGACGCATTTTGCGTTTGGGTTGGCTTTTGCGTGCGCCGTTGGAGACAGTCTAATAACACCATCCAGTAGTAGCACCACTACCCGGTAACAAGGAATAAAAAAATCATATTCTCTCACTCACCCTTGCTTCCGTCCACTGTCGACGCACCAGGCCCGTCATCGTTTGGCTGGTTGAAAAAACAGCCAGAATTCACTGTTCATGGCTGAAATTCACTACTCACGCTCTCACAAATTCCTCCAGAATCATCAAGATTCCTCCAGACGAACAGAGCCATTACTGGATGGACATTGTGTGGGTGGTTTGATGCTTACTACCGCCTGTTCCTTGGCCCCACCTTATTACCGACCTCAACAATATACATTACGCCTACCCTTATGGAAACCAGTCTGAAAAAGTGAACGTCGTATCGTATAGCAGAGACGTACTATGGGGGTGTTTGGTTCTTTAGTCGCTCCTAAATTCATGTCACATCGAATATTTAGATACTAATAAAGAGCATTAAATATAGATTAATTACAAAACCAATTACATAGATGGAAGTTAATTTCCGAGACAAATTTTTAAGCCTAATTAATCTGTCATTAGCACGTGTTTACTGTAGCACAACGTTGTCAAATCATGGTCTAATTAGGCTTAAAAGATTCGTCTCGCAAATTAGTCACAAGTTGTGCAGTTAGTTTCGTAATTAGTCTATATTTAATACTCCATACATGTGTCCAAACATTCGATGTGACAAGAATTTTAGAAGATCAATTAAAAACCAAACAGGGCTTATGTCATGTTATCATCACGGGTCCACTCTTGGGACGCCCCTACTCTTGATAGCAGGTCAACCAGAATTGCCTGCCTTCCTAGTAGTAGCGTTGGAAACATATATCACCCTATAGTAAAAATGTGAGGTCAGCTGGGCCTGTTTGATACGTTGGACTAACTTTAGTCCAGGTCACATCCACTACCAGCGCCATGTTCGCTTGGCTTATAAGCCGTACTTTTTCAGTCAACGAATAATATTTTTTCTCACAACAAATCAGCCAACGGTACTTTCAGCTATGGCTTATCAGTCAAGCGAACATGGCACAGGGGGTAGAGAATTCCTGACGGCTTGAGTTTTCCGTCGGTATTTAGAAAACCGACAGGAATTACAACACACTCCTGTCGGGACCGGAAAACCAACGATATGGTGAGAACTGCTGTAGTTTCGGATGAACACATCTGAAGGTCGAGTCCCTTGGCCTGATAATTGTGTCTCCAAAAGAAACAATGGCCACACATCGTTTGTTCTTACACAAGGGAAGGGATCGGATCAGACATTTGACATCAGATTTATTGATCAAGCAAGTGTATAAGAATCAAACACATCATTTACTCTTACACAACAGATCAGACATCAAGTAAAAGAATCAAACACATTCTTTGCTCTTGCACAATGGATCAGACAGTAAGGAGAATGTACTCACTTCTCAAACTTGTTCCTTAGTTTGCTTTTGGACAATGGATCAGAAATCAAACACATTCTTTGCTCTTGCACAAGGAGAATGTACAGAAGGTAACAACAAACTACTTTAACTTGTCAGACTTGTGCCTCGACCAAGGCTGTGTAACTTTTCTATCCATAAAGAAGGCCTCAAGGTTGAATTTACTCAGTCGCTTTTCTATTAAAAAAACTATTGAGGAGTGAGCATGTAGCATATGTTCCACTTCTTGAGCCTCATACAACATTCCTCTCGCCAGCAGCGATAGCCTATTTGCAATCGCATGCCTTACAATATGGTGAAGTTTGTAAGGGCTTCCTACATTGTTATGCTACCACTATTGTCTTGATATTTGAGCCACTCCACCAAATAGCTGTTGTTTGACGCGATGATTGCCCAGACCTTGCGATATGGAATGTATTTTCTAACTCTGCACTTCAGTTTAGTGTCCACATTAGGAATGTAGAGGGTGATGTATGTAACACCTCTGGTATTATGAGCTTGTTTAGCGCCAAGATTTAGGCCTAAGAAAATCACCGAAACGAGTTTCTTAGATTTTTTATTTAAAAACACACTTGAAATGATACACAAATCTTATGTGGCTCACTTCTCTGTGAGAGAGAGAGTCAAATAAATATAGTGAGTTAGTTTACTTAAATGCATATATGTGTTAATGAAAAATCCTAACGCGAAGAGCAGAATAAGTAGTTTTAAACATTGGCACGGAAGCAATTTTTATAAACAAAAATCAAATATAACTTGTATGTAGTACTTGAATAAAGTTAAAGTATAAGTGCAGTAGATGGAAATGCAATATTAATTTTTAGAGAATACAAACTATTAGTTAGTATTTTGGGAGTTTAAAAAAATCAAACTTGGAATTTAGAAGGGTCATTTTCGTTGCCAACAAGCACTTGAGCTTATGTTTAAAAGTATCATTCTTTGGCAAATTATATTGGACAAACTAATTAGGAAGTGCTTAGATATTATGTTTCTAAGAGTTAGTATGTAGTATGGGCTAGGTCATGGTATAATTGTTAGTTGAATCCGGCAAGGTTTAGACCCTTTAAAAATTACGACAAAAGCGCTAAAGGTTGTTAGTTCTAACCAAGCCTTTACTCTGTCCAAGTCGGAAAAGAATTGTAGACAATGTCATTTTGGCATTTAAAATTCAACAAAAATGATTAATCAATACATCCATGTTTTTTTACAGTTGGTTGCACTAAGACGAGCACTTGGGCATGGTGTAGTTTATAGTCATGTTGGTTGTCACGTGGAACTCGTAAAAATTGCCCAAAACCCATTAAAAGGTGTGACGGATCATGTTTTGGGGCTCTGTTCGCGAACTAGCGCCGGCGCGACGAGCTTGTTTTGGCATGCTTCTATCTCCCTCTTCAGTTGCTCTTGGGGCATGAGGTTTGCTTCGCTAGCTAGTGGGTAGTACCGGCCTCAGGTTAGTGTAATTAGTTGGACTTTAGCTGAGTTAATCGATAGCCTTTGGTTCACTTTAAAATTCTTGCACGTCACTTATAGCAGTCGCTTGGCCGGAGTTCGCGGTCACCGCGTGCACGGTGTGGCTGGCAACGAGTTCAGGCGTGGCCAGGCGGTTGCCGCTCCGTCGACGCGCGCGCGTCCGGTCATTACCGCGCGGCGTGCCTGGCTCTGACTGCCCATTCCCAGCGGGGCCACGGCCTTGCTCCTGCCGCTGCCCGTGGGCTTGCTGGGCTTGGGCGGCTGGCCGTCGTGCCGTACATCAGGTCTGGTCAAGCCTACGGCCGTCGTGGCTGGGCCGACATGGCGACCGCCCCGCCCCTCGTTCCACCTACTGCGGCATTGACCCGATCACCCTAGAGATGGGACGCCTACCTGCCCCGCTTTGATCAGCTAGCCGACGCCGGTGCGCCGCTTGTGTTGGCCGCTCCGATTCAACCGCGTCACGCCAAGCCTCCTTGTCATGTTACCAATGCGCAAGTACTCGCACTACCACCCCTGGTTGGAGCTACCCCATCTTAACTGGCTAGGCTTGCTCGGGCGCCCGTGTGCTAGACCGCCGCTCTCCTTTCCAATTGGTGTTTTCCTGAGCACTTTAGCCCATAGTTCGCGCCTATAGCTTGGCTTGGGAGTTAGCTCGCTTTCTCAACCGCATCGAGTCCCAGTCGAGCCCTATGCCGCGCCAATTTGACATTTTGCTCGTCGCCGGCCATCTCACCTCCGGGACAGAGCACGGTTGGGGGTAAGGCCCTACCCCTCGGTAGGGGTTCAATAGGTGGTTCCTTGGAGTTCGCTTTGGTCCTCTCATATGGTTGCTCACCCCAGTTTAAATAGGAACGATGCGGGTGAGGTCCTGGCACGTTAGTGCCGCGCTCGGAGCATCGCCGCGGGGAGCACGTTCATGTGGCTGGACCTGCTCGGGCCGCCTCCGCTTCAACCATCACCTCAGCTAGACTCGTGGTAATCTCCTATTGATCCCACCCTTTCCGTTGTCCTCGTCATCGCTCTAGCTCGTTGGGAAAAGACTCGCCACCATGGTGGTTGGTCCGCCACCATGTGCAGCATGATAGAAGTCACCGTTTAATGCCTAATCATCGCCTAGGGTTTCGTCTTGGCTCCACGGCACTTGTCGGCTCGCTTGTGGGGCTGGTGTTTCGCTCCGTTGGTCGATGTACGCACGTTGCGCCGGACGGAGTCGCGCCGTCGTGCGTAGGCCGCTGGGGACCATCCCGTGGTAAAGACAGGGTAGTTCATGGGTCTTTCTGCAAAATGTGTCTCTGTCACAATAGTGCGCATAGTGCCGCATAATAAATGGATAGATTGGGAACTCTTCTATAAAACCATCGGCGCGCAGGCAGACTCCCCGCCTTGGGCCATGGCTGGGCCAGCCTGCTGCGCACACCCACGTTCTGCGTGGGCCATATTGGGCTACCGGGCCAGATCCGGTTACCGCCGGCCTTTTCAATTCGAAGACAATTTTCTAAATTAGTTTCTAAGGCAAACTTGCAAATTTAAAATAAAATTTTGTAGGAATCCAAAAATTGTGAAACCAATTTTGTTCAGCTTCTAAAATCATGATCTACCTGCTAGTGTACTTGGTTCATGTGGTTCTAAAATATTTCACGGATGCTTTAAATGTTTTAACATGCTCTAAAATTATTAAAGTATGAATTTGTAGGAATTTTTGTGGTAAAATAATGATAGTGGTAGCTTTGAAAATTTTACAGTAGCTTCACAATATTATTATGTGCTTTCTATAATTTTTGCAGCTCCAGAATAATTAGTTTGTTAGAATACCTATTAAGCCCTGTTTTGAAAATATATTAAATCAATAAAATGAATTAAGGATATATCTAGGGATTTTGTAGCTAAAATACTTATTGGGAAGTAATGCCTCGCCCGACAACATGGATACGTAGCTTAATATATTAGTCATTAGAGCTAGCCCATTAGATTGCGAGACGTAATCGTATTTTAGAGTGGCAGTTGTCGTTAATTATTTACATCCCTGCGTTGCATCCACGTATTTCATGATAGGAGCGATGTTGGATCGCGAAGACATCTGGAGTAGAAGAAGCAGATGGTGACGTGATGATCATGCCACCATGATGAATAGCTAACTTGGTTATATTTTACCTAGCCAAGCCCCGGTGCATAAGCCCTATTATTCTGCACTTAATTTTATGCTTGTGCATTAAGTTTTAAGGAGTTGAATGAAACACACTTGCATATATATCCTTATCCTATGAGTCTTACTAGTATGATAGGATCATGTAGATTGCTATGCTACAAGACTCTGATAGAAGTCGAGTGATTGCCTGTCACTTGCGAGAGATAGAAATATATTATTGTTATTATTATCATGTTACTATCACATGGAATATATATGGATAATAATTGGAGACCGGGCGGGACCATACTTTGGATTTGAATTTGGACTTGGTTAGGTAACCGAGCGAGGCTCTGGTTGCATTTGTCCCGCCTATGTCAATTGAGGACCGTCCGTTGTAGTTGATTCTAGTCAGGTTATAGACTTATTATCCTAAGCACATACTTGCTTATAGGAGCGAGAAGGCTCGTTGATCTCTTGTCGTAGGTTTCGGCTCTTTTCGGACTGACTGATTGGAGGCGAAGATGGTGGAGGTCCAAGCACCACATTGAGTCCGGGACTCAGGAGTGGGGGCTTGGAGTCCAAGTTTGGACGGGGACCAGGACCCCTTGACAGGAGAGTGGTGGGTTGGTCTTGCTTGTGCCTGAGGGACAAGCGGGGCGTGTGTTTCGGGGTACCTAACTAGGATACATTGGTTTGTAAACCGCCATGTGATACGATATGATTTGGCTATGATCCAGCACTGTAGTAAGAACGGAACATGAAAGATGATAAAATAGTTCTGATTGCTTACCACCTGCTTGAAAGTAGCATAGGTGCTTACATAGAATGGTTAGTTAATGAACTAATGATGGCTTCTAATAAAATTGAATATAAAGATGCACGTTTAGTAATGCTTCCTACAATACAATAACCCACAAGCCAAATAGCCTTGCATATCCTTAGAGTCTTTTATTTTCCTCCTATTGGGTAAGTCTTGCTGAGTATAATCGAGTACTCGAGTTTTATTCCCCCTATTGCAGGTGATAGGTGAATACTAGGGCTGACACTTGTGTGTGGAAACCTCCTGGTGGGCTCAGCGAGGATTTCCTTACGATGCGGACATAGAATTATTTATAACTTTCACCCAAAAATATTTTACAAAGGAAAGAATTACAATATGTTATTATTCCATGTATATAGATGCTCCTCATGTTATCGTTTGAACTGTCATTACCTAAATTTTGGTTTCCACTAAAAACTCTGATAACATTGTATAATCCACTGTTATAATCAATTGGTGTAATACTTCGATGTTGCTTTAAAAGAGATGTAAGAAATGGTTAAGCATGTTGCAAGCTTTATCCTCTCATTTATGATCCTGATGGAAAAATATGGATTTTCAAGTTCTTCCTCGGGGTGTGCTCGGCAGAACTGCCTAATGTAGCTCACCTTCGGGGTGCTTAGTGTCTAGTGGAAGACAAGCGCCTCCGTAAGTGTGTTATTTCGGGCGGTTCTGCCATAATGTAGTAAAAAAGATCCAGAACACAATTAATCTATTCTCTAGGGTAACATTGTAATGATGAGATATGGTTTTGAATCCAATAGTGATACCAATATCCATTAGATTTCATTGAGTCAAACAGATGTGCTATATCTTCTAGGATTTTGTCAAGCCTGCCTTGCCCCCATCGACCTATTAATGAGTTCTTCTAGTGTTGGGGAAGTGATTTCCGAACATGAGTGAGAGGGGCTAAATAGGAGGGATACATTGGGGTTTACCAAATGAGTGAGAGAGAGAGCCCCCTTGCCCTCATGCTCTTGGCACCATATATATAGGCAATGGCAATTTACAGATGACCCCTCAGTGGGGGTGAATTTAACAAGTCACTTCACTAACCCCTATTGGACCTCTTCAAAGCAGGAGTTGGCCCAGATACCATATTGTGGCAGAAGCGCCCAAAATAACACGCTTTCGGAGGCGCTCGTCTTCCACTAGGCACTAAGCACCCCAAAAGTTAGCTACATCGGATTGTTCTGTCAAGCCCACCCCAAGGGAGAACTCGAATCAATTCACGTTTGACCTCCAGAATCCAATAATGAGTACGAGTTTATAATACTTACTCTATTTCATACAACAAGAGTTCTTAGAAATTATTTATTGTAATACCAGAGTTCAAAGTGCGATAATTAAACAGTGGAATTTAAAATAACATCTAGCGGAAATGATATAAGGATCCATCTGTGCCCACTAGAAGAATCCTCCACACAAGAGTTACTCCTCAAGTTGCACCTGCAACAGGGGTAAACAAACCCTGAGTACACAATGTACTCGCAAGACTTACCCGACTAGAGGGAATAGTTTCCTAACTCCAAGGGGTATGATAGGCAATATGGTTTGTTGTTTTCTTTTTTTTGTGAAAAGCATTACTAATAGTAAGTCCTTAAGTCATGTTTTATTGGCAGACATGATTACTTCATTAGCTAACCGTTCTAGGTAAGCACCTGCTCTACTTTCAAGCAAGGGTTGAGCAATCAGAAAAAATTTACCATCTTTCATATTCTAGTTCTTACTATGGTGCTAGACCATAGCCAAGTCGTACCGTCTCATAGAAATGGTGATTCATGAACCAATGTATCCTAGCTGGGTACCCCGAAACACATGCCCCATTTATACCCCAGGCACAAACAAGACCAATCCATTCCACTCCTGTCACGGGGTCCAGGTCCCCGTCCAAACATGGACTCCAAGCCCCCACACTTGAGACCCGGTCTCAATATAGTGCTTAGACCTCCACCTTTCCCCGCCTCCAATCAGTCGGTCCAAAAAGAGCCGAAACCCACGACAAGAGCGTAACGGGCCTTCCCGCTCCCATAAGCAAGTATGTGCTCAAGATAATAAGTCTGTGACCTGACTACCATCTACAGCAATGGACGGCCCTCAATGGACACGGACAGAGAAAACAGTGTAACCAAGCTAAGCCCCATGACCGGTCTCCATTTTCCTTTCATCATTTTTATCATGAGAGTAATTATAATAATCACCTATTGTGAGTAACGATTGGTTACTCACGCTACCGAAAACTTAAGCATAGCAGCTACTCAAACCTGTACTAGTAGGACTCATAGGATAGATATATCTATGCATGTGGTTTCCATAAAATTCCTGTAACGTAAATGCACATCACATATATATATTCAGTAATTATAAAAAATAAGAGTTATGCACCGGGGCTTGCCTTGGGCAGGCGCAGTGTCAATTGAGTCAGTCGGTGGTGGCTCTGGGACCTCCTCCTACACGAGAATCTCCTCCTTATACTCCTCGACGATCTCCTCGAACTAGTGCTCGTCGATGGTCACAATCTCCATCAACTCATTCTCTATATGCATGCGATGACGCAACTCTTCAAATAGGAATACGCATATAAAGCTACTAAGCTAACTCTAATGACTAAGATACTAAGCTAACTATCATCTTTGCTAAGCAAAGTGTTGGGTTCAACTAACAAACACATAGCTTTACAAATTAAGGATATATCTTTATTTCTACTAATGATTTAATGTATATTGAAATAAAGAGCATTTAACTACCCTAATGCCTAGTCTATTCTAAGGCTACAAAAATTATAGTGAGCACATAATAATACAATGAAGATTCCATAAAAATTTTAGGACTAAAGCTATCACCAATTTACCACAAAAATTCCTACAATATTTAACCTAATAATATTAAGCACTCTCAAATGATTTAATAGCCCCTAGTATCAATATGTATATGTATACAATAATTACACTAACAGATAGATCACAATTTTAGAAACCTAACAAAATTTGTTTCACAATTTTCAGGCATCTACAAGATTTTATATTAATTAAACAAAATCGGCTCTCGAATCAAAATATAAAGCCATTTCTAATTCTTTACGAAAAAGAGAAACCAAACTAGCCCAGCGCGGCCCACACACGCAGCGCGTGCATAGTGGCCCGCTGGCATGGCCCACGTGAAGCCGACCCACGGCGGGGGAGTCCCGCGCGCGTTGGCGCTTTTACAAAAGAGGCCTCACACTTCTCCTAAATCATAACTAAGTGCTAACACTATTTCCCCCTCTCTCAGACCTTCTCACTTAACCCCCCCGTCCTTTCCCTAATTCACCCGCGCGCACCCCCGATGGCTCAGTGCACGACGGCGTGGCGAATTGCGACATAGCATGGTCGCACCGACCACCTAGGACATGCGTCGGCCCACCTATCGGGTCAGTCACCATCCCCGATCCGAGCGGCTATGCTAAGCGGCAACACGGGGCGGCGGGACTCGCTTGAGCTAGCTATGGTGGCATGCGGTCGTCCACGATGGTGGCGTGGTAGCCCGGCGAACCAGAGCACCTAAGAACCTAACTGGCTAGCGAGAGAGCATCAGTAGACTACCGTGGACCTAGCCAAGGTGATGGTTGGGGTAGAGGATGGTGGAGGAGGTGTGGCCACGTGCGGCTGAGCCGTATGGAGGCGTACCGTGGTGGCGCGGTCGCATCAGCAGCGATGGGGAGGCGGTAGCAGTTCCACTGGCGTACGCAAGGTGGAGAGGGAGGCAAGGCGAAGCTAGTGGTGCAGGTGAATTAGCTTAGGAGGGACGGTAGGAGGGTTGCCCTCATCCATGGCTGGGCGCTAAATTAGAGCTTGGCAGGGCCTTCTTCATGGCTGGGTGGGGTCGGGCAGCAAGAGAGAACTTGATGGTGAAGCCACAGACATGCTGAATTAAATGGAAGTGATCACTCGGTGGCCAATTTGATGGCGCGGCTCGATGGCGGCAGCAGAGGGAGAGAGAGAGAGAGAGAGGCGGCAAGTGGGCTCGTCTCGATCTCGCCTTGGTGGGATGTGGCCGGCATGATCTAGGTGATACACTCATGGACGCAATCGGACAGGCGTGTGCGTCCATCGACCGACATGGCCCACACGGGCATAGTGCCATTAATGGCAAGGCGACGATGATCTTGGCCACGTGCGTGTGGCATCTAACCGGGACAGCAACGGAGGCTATAGGCATAAGGGAAAGGCATGGACGCGACGGTGTTGCAACGACACTGGCAGCAGTTGCATCATGGCACGAGGCGGGTCGGTGGTGCGATAGCGCGGTGAGGCAGGCAGCAGCAGGTAGGTAGGGTGGTCGTCGGGGCGCGGTGGCTAGTGGTTGGCTGGGCTAGCGGACAGCAGCAGGCGCTGCAGCCAAGGGCGGCCAAGCCGCGGCTAGGCCGAGCGTGGCCTTGGCCGGCCGGTGTGCGGCCCGAGCCTGAGTGCGTGCATGAATTTTAAAGCACCCGTAAAAACTAAACGATTGATCTAGGAACCAAGCCACCTTCCCCATGCTCAAGAGAGCATATTAGGCTACCCCTAAGAACTAAAACATAGTATTACTCTTTAACTAGATTTCTCAGAATAAATTCGCAAACCCGGTGCTGTCAAACTGTTTTTAAGATAGTTTTGACTTGAAGTTCCATTTCTAAGCTATTGGAAACACTAACTAGCAATGTTATTTTTCTACAACAAAGGTTGTATTGCCATCTACAAAGTTTGTACTTCAAGCTTTATTTAGGTGCCACATATATGTTCTATAGTATTTTTGCTCAATAAAAATTAGTTTTCAACCCTACTTGATATACATGAGCTATTGAATCAACTTTCATTTAGCATTTTTATTAGTCATTTTAGGTTACAAGAAATGTATCTACACACTTTATCACATGCATTATCACATAAACATGATGCTCATAACATGGTTCAGTAGTTTGTTATGGTGTAACACCGAGGGTGTTACACATATGGGCTTCCCCAACAGTAGCCCCTCAGCTGCTAGGTTATGGTTAGTACTACATGACCTAGTAGATGCTCATACAAGAAGAGACACAACACAACTCAAACCTTGGTTGCGAGGATCGCTCTTCGCAACCTACTCGTGCGCATTTCACTAAAAGCTCCATCCCAAAAACCCTATGGGGAAAAGGGCATGGAGAAAAGAGCACACACATGACTCTAACATATACATGTTCTAACTTCCTAAGCTACTAGCTCCAAGTGCCTTGATGTTAATTAATTTTCCCGATGTCTTCATCTTTGAGCTTCAGCTCCTTTCGCTGCTTTTGTGACACGGTTCATCGGCTTCGCTCGGTGTGTAGGTCTTTGCCTCTAGGACCTCCTCAATGCGTAGGTCTTCATCTCTGAGGCCTTCACCTAAGGTACCATCTTGGCGCGCAGGTCTTTGTCCTCGAGGACTTCTTGATGCGTAAGCCTTTGACTCTGAGGCCTTTGTTGCAAGAGCATAGGGCAAAAGACTTCATGCTCTAGAGTGGCTGGTGCTCTGGTGTGCTCTCATATCCCCTCTTGGCTGGCGCTTGTGACCGGATCCTCAGCCGTGCTTGGTGTAGTCGATGTAGTCATAGTAGTGGAACGCTCATGACCAAATCCTTAGTCATGCTTGGTGTAGTCGACATAGTCATAGTAGTAGAAGTAGATGTCCATATCGAAGTTGTTGGTAAGCCCCATGGGCCGAAGTGGTTGATGAAGTTGTAGTAGGCCTTAGTGTCGAAGGAGTTGACGTAGCCTCTCAAGCTTGGTGATGGTGGCAAGTCATTGTAGGCGTTGATGTCAGAGGTATCGATGAAGGCTCTTGAGCTATTGTAGTGGGTGAAGATGATGGTGAAGCCCCTCTTGCCGAAGTGTTGGTAGAGGTGAGTCGTGGAGGCTCATTGAAGATGTTGGCGAGGCCCCTACTGCCGAAGTGTTGGCAGAGGCACATCGTTGTGGTTCATTGAATTGCGAAGACCCTCCTGCAAAAGGTGTTTGGTGGAGGTGATGTTGGTGTAGATGCCGAAGGTGTCGATGAAGCCCCTCATGCCGACGTGTTGACAGAGGCGAGTTGCTTCTATTTTGCCCAAGGTGTTGGCGAAGGCCATCCAACAAAGGTGTTTGGCGAAGCCCTCCTGTAAAGGTATTTTGGCGGAGGCGATGTTGGTGAAGTCACCAAAGATAGTGGCGAAGCCCCTCATGCCGAAGAGCTTGGCGAAGGCGATGCCAGTGTAGACGGCACGTGTGTTGGCAAAGCCCATCATGGAGAAGGTGTCAGCGCTAGCTATGTTGGTGTAGACAATGAAGGTGTCAGGAAAATACACCTGAGTTGACAGGGTGCATTTTTGGAGAATGAGGTTGAGCGTTGTACCTTCGTCGAATATCAACTAGCTGGCAAGTTTTTCGACACTCAAAAAGACACTAGCTTTCTACTTGCTGCAAAATATGGTTAGTCATTTCATATAATATACGAGGGTAGCGCGAAAACCATAGCTTCGTGACCTGGTGCCCATATTTTTTCGAGTATTTGCCAGGTACCTAGTGTCCGTGTGTTTTTGGGACTTCTTCTAGGGTTTTGATGCATTGAGTCATGGTGTCCGTATATTTTTGGAACTTCTTCTAGGTGGCCTGGGCCATGCGGTGCAATGCGCTTATGCGATGTATATATGTATGTGATGATGCAAAGTGCATTTGCATGAAAATATTAAAAGGAGTAAACATATCATGCACTTGCAAAAATGATAGTTGTGCTCAAGCAAAGGTTAAACTCTGCGCATAAAGAGTAATGCTATTAGACCAATATCTGAGAAGACCAATTGTCTAATGAAGACAATCGATTGATGAAAACCCAAAAGCCATTTGAGAGAAGTATATAGTGAAAGCCAAATATTCTGTGAAGACCACTGGCCGATGAAAAACCATAGAGTAACGAAAACCATTGGCTAATGGGATCCACTGACTGGTAAGAGCCACTGACTTACGAAAGCTACTGACTGATAAAAACCATTGATTGATGAAGGCCATGGACTGATGAAGTCCACTAACTGGTGAAGGCCACTAACTAACAAAGGCTGCTTGATTGATGAAAACCACTATCTGATGAAATCTGCCAACTAGTGCTGGCTGACAAAGGCCACTAACTAACTAAGGCCGTTGACTAATGATAACCAATGATAGATGAAGACCACTGACTAATGAGATCTACTGACCAGTGAAGTCCAAAAATTCTAAGCTGAAGTTCCAACCTTGGGGAAATGTCCGAAGTCTAGAAAGCTAATCCTTAAATTCTAGCCTTAGGGAGATGTTTTAAATAGAAGCAAGCATGCACGACCAACACAAAGGCTTTGGACATTGTAGTGGTTCCGTGGGAGTCATGAATACCTGAAGGTTTCTTGTTCGAAAATAAAGAGTACAATGGAGAGGTCAAAGAGGCCACTCTGAACCACCCAATGCACATGTGAATCAGATTATGTAAGTGCCACACTAGTTCGGTTCAGTTTGGTGAACAAATATCCTGAGCTGTGAGGTCTTGGTGGTAGTTAAACTATACCAAGACAGGTGTAAATTGATGCTTATAGCTGTG
Organism: Miscanthus lutarioriparius; assembly: GCA_904845875.1. Taxonomy (NCBI): domain Eukaryota; kingdom Viridiplantae; phylum Streptophyta; class Magnoliopsida; order Poales; family Poaceae; genus Miscanthus; species Miscanthus lutarioriparius. The sequence continues at coordinate 19,342,661 of CAJGYO010000014.1, read as the reverse complement.
ATACTAGTAGATTCAGTTGATGTTGTTGGCACTGTTGGTGCATTTGTATAATATTGTTTTGTTTTTAGTCATGTGAATTATACCTTCATTCTTATGACATAATAATATTTTGTAGTGCATTTTAACATGCATTTAATGTGGGCATAAAAGGCAGAATGTGTATGATGTATATAACTATAAGGCTTACAACTTAGGTATTCTGGTATTTAAATACTTTTAAGATGAGTAAATTGCACGGTCGGTCCTTAAAGTATTGGGCTGATTTTGTCTGGGTTCCTAAACTATGAAATCGCACTCTTGGCTCCCCAATCTACTTAATTCGGTCCATCTAGGTCCTAAACAACCTAGGCGGTGTCAAGCAGTCGACGTGGAGCACGTGAGGCACATGTGACCCTCGGTAGCTGCTGGCTTTTTAGCCAAAAAGCCCCCGCACGATTTCACCTTCTCCACCTCATTCCTTTCCATAACTCTCATACCTCGACGAAGGGGAGAAGGGGCGGAGGGTGGCGACGCCAGTGACTGGAGCTGTTCGCGGAGGCAGCACGGGCGGAGAGCGAGGATGACTCGACGGTCGCGCCTAGAGGGCCCTCTAGGCTCGGGCATTGGAGGAGATGGCTGCCAGATTGCGTCAGAAAGGAGAGCCGGCAGCTGAATATGGTGAGTTGAAGAAACCCTATCTTGATCTGGACCCTCTATTGAGTTTTTGCTATGGATTTATGGACATTACGATAGATTTAGGCCATTTTCATTTGAAAGTAGTTGATTTGTAGGCATGAATGGTGGTGTTCTAGGGTTCTTGGTACGGATGGGAAAATTTTTGAACTGAATATTGAAAATTGGTTGAAATATAGGTCCAAGGTCTAACCAGTTCAGTCTAGAGGTGCATCATGGTGGTTTTTTGTTGGTGTTCAGGAGAGTCGTGCTTGCCTCGATGGAAAAATTGATTGGTTTGATCAGTGTGATGCTGATACTTGGTCACCCCTATGGATAAATGACTTTATGGAAGAGTTAGGTTATGATAAGGAATCATGTACACTGAAGGTGCATTGGTTATTGCCAGGGAAGACAATGACAGATGGTTTGAGACTTATAGAGACTGATAGTGACACAATTATCACACCCAGTTTCATAAAACAAAACCGAATGCACATCACATGTATGCTAGGATCTGTTTATTCATACATGTGACAACAAAAGTGATACATTGCAGTGTTTAATACAAAAGCGATTACATATTACAAAAATGACCAGAGGGTCTAAACACAAAATTACATCAGAGTTCCAGCAGAGCAGGGTCTCCATCCCTTCAGGCAGCTGACCGGGGGTACACCATCCTAGCATCGACACCGTCTTCAGGAAACATCATCTTCTAGAAACTCCATCTTCTAGTCTGAACTGCTGGGTGGGGTAGCAAAGGGGACAAAGAGAAGGGTGAGCACATCGAAATGTACTCCGCAAGTGTAGCAAAGTATGACATGCGGGACAACACAAGGAAAGGCTAACAGGGTTTAACACAAGCACTTAAGCAACACACCTATTACCTTAAACCTTAAGCACCAATTTAACTAGGTGAGATCTTCCTTCACCTCGAAGAACCACTGTAACCAACACTCGAATCCGATCCGAGCACCACACCTGGATCCCATCCAAGCAAACCAACACTTGGATTCCATCTAAGCCTCCCAACTAAACCAGAGCCATCTAATCAATAAGAAGTCCAGGCTGCTCTTGACCATGAGCACGGCTGATATATCAGTTTTACACTCTACAGAGGTTGCATACTTTCACCACGAGTCATGTTTCCCCATCACGCTTCACCCTACGTAGGTGCTCAGCGGGGTCACACTACAAGGCCTTTACAAAGTCCCTACAAGTTTGTTTTACACCTTCACTAAGGTTTTTAACCGCTAACAGTGGGTACCAACACCACTACAAAAGCCCCCTCTTGTGCCACACAAACTGACCCGATGTAGCATAACTTGGAGGAAACTAATTACTTGGCCAGGGCTAGAGCCATATAGCCCTCGAGGTTGCACTGTTAAGCCGAGTTACTTGTCCATGAACCGGTCCTTAGAATTCAAGCAGGAACGAGCACAATCCATTCCACCAATTCCAATAATCCACTAGAAAACATTTACCCAAAATCTGGCACACACCTCCACCAAAACTAACCATCCTACCGGATTCCTATTCACCATGTTGCTATAAACATTACCAACCCAAGTTGCATAAATCATTAATCAATATTAAATGATAACCTTTCCAACCCAAGATTGCAAGCTAAGCAAGACAGCTACCCAACCAACTCAGGTTACAAGGATGATAACATCAAGTTCTAGTAAACCCTAACATAGGATTCAAATTATGACTCAGCATGCAACTAATGGTCTAACTACACTAACTCAAAGTAAAACAAATGTAGGAGCAAGATGGTCAAGGACACTTGCCTTAGGCTTAGAAACGCATAATAACTCAAACTCTAGGTCTTCGGGATCCACCGATGACTTCTCTTCTATCATGGCAAACTTCGGGCACATAGACATACAAGCAAACATATACAAATAAATAAAAGCAGTATACCAAACATGATAAACAACTTATGAAAAGGTTACTTACAAGTAGGTCTTGTTTCTACGATCGCGTGAGCGTAAGAAACACTGAAAATGGAGATCGAGACGGAAAAGATACGGACTCTGAAAGATTTATCGGGAGGAGGGGCATTTTCAGGTATTTCACTTGAAAAGCGCTGAAATAAATAAAATAATTAGTATTGGGGGATTAAACAATGATAGAGATACATATTGGAGAGATGAAACTAAAAGAATTGAATTCGGATATCATATGAATGAATAATAGATGAAAAGGATGGAAATTAAATGAACCAGGGACCTATCTACGAAACCAGGGACCTATCTGTGATTTCCAAAAATAAATAATCACGAAGGGGTCCTTCTTCTTCCTCACTGAGTTGGATCGGCATGGCAGGGGAAGTTACTGTTCGCGCTAGGAAACAGAGGGGCTCGGCCATGGAGGGGAAAGGCAGGCTAAGGGAAGTTAGGCGGCCGCCGTGGAGGAGCCGTGGGGAAAGTCAAGGCGGTCAATGTGGGGCTTTGTTAGCTAGCCAATGGTGCAAATGATGAGAGCCACTACTGCAGTAGGCCAAGCGGCATGGGGCCCTGTGGCGTGCAGCAGCACGACCTGTAGAGGGGCAGGGAGGTGTCACCCACCGGGAGAGTTGGTCGTGCAGGCCAAGGGGGCAGCCAGGGGGCATGTACGGCTGGAAACCGAGGGAGAGAAGCGCCCATGGCCAGTGACAGCCGAGAACAGAGAGAAAAGGAGCCGGCCATGGACGATCTCGCCAGAGAAGGAAGATGAGATGGGAAATGGGTCAAACGGTAATGGATTCGCCCAATAGGATATACCACGATGTAGAGAACAACGAGATCTACCTCTGGGTGGTCTCAGAATTCACAGGGGATGCCGGAGTTGGCCAGAAAGGCTCGCTGAACCTTCACCGGAAAAGTTCACCGTCGCAACTTCGGCGATAGATGTAGGGCAAAGGGATTGGCGGCTCATGAAACCGATCGTACTTTTGGAATGAGGGCATCAAGGAGAACACCGGCATGTATTTATAGACAGGGTTTGGGTCGGTGGAAAAATTAGGGTTTTGGGATTATTTTAATTTCGCGAATTAAAATAATTCTAGAAAATCCAGAATTGCTTTTTAAGCCACGAAAAATAGCCCTTCACATTATATTACAAAAGTTATTTAAAAATCAACATTTTTCACATTATAAATTGCAAAAACCCTAATTAAATCTTGGAAACTTTAGAAAATGATAAAAGCATTAATTTTATTCAGTGAAAACTATTCACAACCCAAAATGGAATTTTTGGGGTGTGACAACAATGGTCATGATGTTTGTGATTGATAGGGTGATGAACCTGGTCATTTATCTTGATCATCATGATATGATTTGTTCTGGTATCAATTGGGATGACATTGTAGCAAATCCTGTCTGTAGTTTGCCCAAGGTCTTTAGTCCTGTTATGGTTGTGATAGCTGAAAGGAAGGAAGGGGAGAAATTGCTAGTGTTTTACACAAACTTGAGGAAGGTCACTGAGTGGAACCAAGATCTAATACATGATGGCATTGAGGCAGATGACAGTAATTCAGATGACTCAGACTTTAATGATAGTGATTATGAGATTGGATTTTCTGATGATGACCTATTTGCTGACAATGTCGATGCTGGTGTGTTTGATGAAGGGGCAACTAAGGGTTATAAAATGTTCAAATGGAAGAAGGCTGTGGGCAGCAAACTCAAGAGGAAGCAATCTATGACTATGTCAGTTGGAGATGAGGATGAATCAACAGAAGAGGAAGAGATTGCCTTGGTAGATTCTGATGAAGGTAGCAATAGGAACAGGTTCAGGGAATTTCGACAAGAAGATTTGCTGAATCCATCATTCAGGGTAGGGCAAGTATTTGGTACAGTTGAGCTTGTGAGGAAGGCCATCACAGAGTACAGCCTTAGGAATAGGGTAGAGATCAAAATGCCCAGAAATGATAGGAAGAGAGTCAAGGTTCATTGTGCTGAAGGGTGTCCATGGAACTTCTATGCATCTATGGACAGTAGGACAAATTGTTTTCTAGTGAAGACATACAATGGCCATCACAACTACCAGAAAAAGTGGATGATCAAGACTTGTACCTCCAAATGGCTTACAGAGAAGTACTTGGAAACATTTAGGGCAGACAACAAGATGACCCTACCTAACTTTGCAAGAACTGTTCAAAAGGAATGGAACCTTACTCCATCTAGAACCAAGCTATGGAGAGCAAGAAAATTTGCATTGCAGACTATATATGGTGATGAGTTGAAGCAGTACTCTCAGTTGTGGGATTATGGGCAAGAGTTGAGAAGGTCCAATCCTAGTAGCAGCTTCTACCTTAATCTAATAGAAGGAGCATTTAGTAGTTGTTACTTATCACTTGATGCTTGCAAAAGAGGCTTCTTAAGTGGATACAGACCAATCATCTTTTTGGATGGATGCCACCTGAAGACAAAGTTTGGAGGGCAGTTGCTTACTGTTGTAGGGATGGATCCAAATGATTACATCTTCCCATTTACTTACTGCTGTAGGGATGAATCCAAATGTAGGGTGGAAGTTGAATCTCTCTTGTCCTGGAAATGGTTTCTGCAAAGCCTGAAAGATGACCTCCGCATTGACAACACATTTCCATGGACTATCATGACAGACAAGCAAAAGGTATAATAACATTTGCACAAAGTTTTCTGCATAATCATTGACTAATAACATTTGCATGTTTGTTCACTAACACATCTCCCCCACCACCCGCGCCTAGAGGGCCCTCAAGGGGCGGCCGTCGGGCCATACTCGCTCTCTGCCAGTGCCGCCTCCGTGAACGGCACCAGTCGCCAGCGTCGCCACGCTCCGCCCCTTTTCCCCCTTTCATCGAGGTCCAAGAGAAAGGAAAGGAGTGAGTGGGAGAAGATGAGATCGTCCGGGGGCCTTCTTGCTAAAAAGCCAGCAACGGCGAGGGTCACGTGTGCCTCACGTTCCTCCCCTGCGTACGTGGACAGCCACGTGGGCTGCTTGACACCGCCTGGGCTGTTTAGGACTTAGATGGACCGAATTAAGTAGATTGGGGAGTCAAGAGTGCGATTTCATAGTTTGGAGACCCAGACGAAATCAGCCCAATACTTTAAGGACTGGCCGTGTAATTTTCTCTTTTAAGATTTTATATGAAAGATTCTTCCAATGTTCTCCCCATATTATTAGGCTAGACGCTTGACTAGAAAATTTGAATTATGTACTTTGTAAAGATATCTAGTAAATCATCATCAATATTGTGTCTCTGAAAATTGAAAAAGAAGATTTAGGTGCAATATATGAGGAAGTAGCCAAGAAGTGCTTGCCACGTGTTCTTATCGCTAATATATTGTTCTTCTTCAAGCATTCTGCATCTAGCAGTCTCAACTCTCAACAGCATTCCAAGCATCAACAGGTGTGATCTTTACTTCCCAATGTCACTCCTATCTTATATGAGCTAAACATTTAACAAACACACATGTTGTAGAAATATAGCTGGTGAATATCCTTGCCACGAAGGCAGCAAAATTCTGGAATTGAGCCTTTTGCAGTGTGGTCCCCTTTTTGTATATAGCACTACATATCTAGAACCGCCTAAATTGTTTGGGTTGTTGAGTAAAGTTGCATAATTGTGAAAAACGTATTGCTAAGTACTCCCTCCCTCACTAAATGGATGTCGTTTTCGTTTCCCGATAAATAACTTTGACTAAATATATATTAAAAAATATTAATATTTATGATATATAATTAGTATCATTGATAGATATTTGAATCTATTTTTTTAATAAATTTAGTTAAAAGATAGAAATGTTGCATGAATTTTCTATAAATCAAATCAAAGTTATTGACACGTAAATCGTGACAACTAACGTCTAGGGTTTCTGCCAATCCTGAACAAAATATTGCGTTTGGCTTTTCTATAACGTCTACACATGACAGTGCACGTATTTTTTATAATGGGACAGGGAAAAGAGGAGATTGGTTCTTGTACTAAATATCAGTTTATAAATCAGTTGGGATAGGATTAGTTTACAATGATCTTATCTGTCTGCTCATGGAACACATTTTTCATGTTCGTTTTATCTTATCGCTATAGTATTTTTCTCTCACAATAGATCAGCGAACGGTATTTTTTAGCCTATCTTTTCAGTGAAATGAATCAGGTTTACAATGAGTTGATGACTGACAAGACAGATGAAGGTTCTATTGCACGAGTCCCAAAATCAGGGGTGTGGACTGTAGCCATTTCCTCCAATTCCTTGCTGAGTTTTACACACCTTCCATGATCTAAGACTAGAACTTACAGTACTTTTGTGTAGGCACTCCTTGCTGTATTTGAAGGAGCATTTTGATGGGAAACAATACATGAACCACCTGAATTAACTCAACTAATTTGTGCTATATTAGCAGCAGATAATTCCCGATGGAATCTGAAATTCCGCTTTCCAATTCCAAACCAAATGTGCCACGGCGGCCCCGGGGCGGTGGGCTCAAGCCAGGGCGTTTGAAATTTAAGTCCCTACCGGCATTCCTTTTCCATTCTCTTCGCCAATTCGTTCTCGGCACAATGGCATCGCCGCCCGCGCCGCTAGCCACCGCCGACGCCCGCGCGACCGTTCCTGACGGCGGCGCCTTCGCTCAAGTCCGCGCTGCTCATCGTCTTGGCCTTGCTGGTGGTTGCCGTCGCCGCGATCCTGCTGCTCCGCTGCCTCCTCCGCCGGTGGGCCGCGTCGTCGCCGTCGTCGCATGCGCATCCACGACGCGGGGGAGGTGGCGAGGCGGCCGGGCGTCCCGGCGGAGAGGGATGATCGAGCAGACGCCGGCGCGGCGGGGAGGCAGGAGGCGGGGCCGGCGAGGATGATCGCCGTGGCGGTGGAGGAGGAGGAGGAGGAGGCAGAGGAGGTGCATCCGGTGAGGGAGCAGCCGGAGGCAGGCACGGACGCCGACACCGACACGGAGTGCCTCATCGCGTCGCTGCCCTTGTTCACCATGGCGTCGGCGATGGCGGCGCTGCCGAAGAACTCTCCGGACTGCGCCATCTGCCTCTCGCCGCTCGACGCCAGCGCCGAGCTGCGGCTCCTCCCGGTGTGCCGCCACGCGTTCCACGCCGCCTAAATCGACGCGTCGCTCCGCACCAACCCGGTCTGCCCGATCTGCCGCAGCGCCGTCTTGTCCCCGCCGCTCCCGCCCCTCCCCGTCGCCGCCACCGCCACGGCCGCGGGGGACCAGGACCAGGAGCCGCTCGGCACGCGGGCGAACAGCCGCAGCAGGAAGAGCTTCCGCGTCGAGCTCGGCAGTGTCAGCAACCGCCGCTCCTCCGCCGCGGGCGGCGACGAGCGGCGCCGCACCTACTCGCTCGGCGGCTTCTTCGACTACCGCGTCGACGAGGAGGTCGAGGCCATCGTGTCCCGCGTCGTCCGCCCCATGGCGGCGAGGCCTAGGACGGCAAGCTCTGGCGGAGGCGGTGGGGTCCCGCGGGTGGCTGGGCGAGTACCTCGACCGCGTCGCCGCCTCGACGACGTCCCTCTCCCGGCGGCTGAGCCTTGACCGCCGGCCCGACGACGACTCGACGCGGTGGGATCCGGAGGCCGCGGCGGTGGCCAAGTCGGCGTCGGCGTCTCTCTCCGGGCGGTGGAGCTGGCGCTGGAGCCAGGGCAACCGGCGCGACGAGCTCTGGGACACGGACGCGCCGCGCCGCGCTGAGGGCGGCGAGGAGGGGCCGGCGCCCGTGGCCCTGAGCCGCTGGATCTTCGGCTTATAGCTGTGATGAACTGATGATGATCGTGATTGTTGAAGCATGTCACTCCGGGTTAGGTTATGAATGAAAACCAAAACCCAACGGCTAAGCATTTCTTCGCTTATTAATTGAGCTTAGTTTGTCAGCTGCTACAGTAGAATCTCTGTTATGCTTTGTCGTTCAAATCATCACACGATTTTACACTCAAGGTATAGAAAAGGGGAAGAAGTCAAGACTTGAATTGGAAAGGCAAAGAATTGGCGTCTCCCCATTAATCAATCTGACACCGAGCGTTATATTTCAGAAAAATACTAGCTTGTTTTATGTTAGAGAAACTAAAATTAATATCCACATCTCAAATAACTTCTAGGCAAACGGGTTTCTTTAGAGCCTTACAAAAATATACAGTGACAAGCACGAGTGGCAATAGTGTCACTGCCACCGCCACGGTGCCACACATACCGAATCTAGTACAAAAAACAATCAAAACACATCAGTTCCCTAGGTTCCACGGGGAATATGACGATGGCAGCTCTGGAGGCAAAGAGTACTCCTTCCAAAACAAAGTGTCGCTACAAGGTTCATCCTGGTCAATTTTTTTTAAATTTGAATAGATTTATACAAAGTATTAGTAATATTTGTATTTTTAAATAAATTTATTATAAAATACATTTAGTGATTTATCAAATGATAATTATGCACCATACATATTAATATTTTTATATATATTTGATCAAAGTTAAAAATATTTAATTTCTCAGAAAGTGAGAATCATGCTCTTTATGATGAAGCGAGTACAATGATGGAACATGTCAAGAAGAGGAAGAAAGTTTTGACATTGTAAAAACAAACTAAGAGAAACTATGTGATTTTTTATATTAGTTTAGAAGAAATAAGCATCCAAATCGAATTGATGAGAATTTGAACTAGGTGGCACCGACAGGACCAGAGAGGCAAAGAGAGCTAGCAAAAACAGATAATATTGGTTCATCTGTTTTAGACCGTTAGATTACAATCGGATGGTTCACGCCTTCCACTGTAATCTGTCATTGAAGAAGAGGAGAAATCCAGCCCCGTAATAAACAGATAACGGTCCGGTTCGCCGTTCGCGCAATAGCGCTCCCGCATTTCGTCGAGCAGTGTGATGCCGCCGCCTCCCATCGCCGCCGCGCTCCCGGGGGCCCACCTCGGCATGGTGGTGGCCGCCTCCGGCAGCGGAGGCGCGACTCCGCCGAGGGCGGCCCCTCGGCGGGGGCGGCGCGGCAAGCCCGGGTTCTCGCGGCGTTCGGCAATCAAGAAGAGCTTCCACCAGGAGCAGGTCGTGTTCTCCACCCCCGTCCCCGCCGACCCCACCGTCGCCGTCATCGGAGGCGGCGCTTCCGGCCTCTCCTGCGCGTTTGCCCTCGCCGCCCGCGGCGTCCGCTCCGTCGTCTTCGACACGGTTCGTAACGCTCCCCTTTCCTCCCCTCCCCTGCATCCCCACCATCCACTAGCGCGGGAGGGAGGCTCACCGCACAGGCTCGCTGCTGATGCAGGGGATGCATGGCCTAGGGGGCAGGATGGCGACTAGGTTCGTCGACGGTGGCGAGCAGCTGGTGTTCGACCACGCGGCGCAGTTCTTCACCGCGAGCGACGAGAGGTTCCAGAGGCTGGTCGACGAGTGGCTCGACAGAGGGCTGATCCGTGAGTGGAGTGGCTTGGTCGGCGAGCTCGAAGCCGGTGGCCGTTTCAGGCCCATACCTTCGTTGACACCGAGGTACATCGGGGTGAATGGGATGCGCCCACTTGCAGATGCAATGCTGCCTGAGGTATATCTGATTTACTCCACCTTATCCAAGCTCCATGGAAGTGTTGTGTAGTAGTATGAAGTCATCCATATTCATTGCTATCCAGTTACTTGCACATCACCATGAATTCACCAAACATTCCACATCAATCCAAGTACCATGAAGTTATTATCTCAATGGTTTGCTGAACCTTTAAGTTCTATATTCAGTTCTTTACTTGGCTGATGAAAGTTAATCCAATTGCTGAGTTGCATGTTGCATTCTGCAGACTGATATGATCAAAGTTTTGAGGCCTTGTTGGATAAGCAAACTTGAGCCGTTCAATGGTTTGTGGCGCTTGTTTGAGAGTGAAAAGCCTCGTGGTGAATACGATGCCATTGTGATAGCTCATAATGGTCAGTACAAACTCCTTTCTAATGGGGAAAATACTGTTTCTGTAGGCAAAACATAGTTACATATTTTTGCTCAGTTTTTGGAAGTTAGGCAGTAAATTTCTGAAGTTCAGACTTTTCAATTATGTTCTTTCTCTATAACTCCACATGTTTTATGCAACCTCGATGACCTACATTATTGAATAAAATAGCACAAATGGTAAAAAAAATATTGCCTAATTATCACATTGGTATGATAACCTTTTGTTTGGCTGACACGTCCATATTTGTACATTCACCCAATCATTCTAAATGACATCATATTCCTACCTGATCCTTCTGTTACACATTGATCAGGGAAATGTGCCAACCGTCTGCTCTCTACATCAGGATTGCCATTACTAACAAAACAAATGAAGGTTTCATGGTTTTACTATTGCAATAATTTTGAACTCATGAGACATATATCCTTTAATTCCTATTTCTTACCATGTTTCATTCAATCAATGATCAGAGACTAGAGCTCAGTTCTGTCTGGGCACTTCTTGCGGCATTTGAAGATCCTCTTCCAGTTCCACGTATTGATTCTCATGGAGCATTTGAAGGAGCATTTGTGAGAGATGTCGATTCTCTCTCTTGGATGGGCAACAATACCCGCAAACTTTTTCCAATGCAGACAGGCACACCTGAGTGCTGGACATTTTTCAGTACTGCTGCTTATGGAAAAAGAAACAAAGTCCCACAGGTCTTGTTTGCTGAACTTTTTTCAATTTTTCTTGTCATGTCATTTTGTTGTATCACCCCCCCCCCCCCCCCCCCCACCCCCCCCCCCCAGTATTGATTGCTTGACAGACAGAATATAGATTCCAAGTTATTTCAGCTTTATCAGTTGACGTCTCAAATGGGTTAAGCTGTTAATTTCAGGAAAATATCCCAAAAGTTGCGGCAGAAAAGGTGAAGGAAGACATGCTTGGAGGAGTAGAACATGCTTTAGGGTTATCCAAAGGATCTCTTCAGCAACCAATTTACACAAGAGTGCAGTTATGGTATAACAAATCCATTCCTTATATCTTTTATACTTCCACTTCTCCATTAAGTTAAAACATGAGTACGAATTATCGTTGAAATCACAGGGGTGCAGCTCTACCCATGAACACTCCAGGAGTATCATGCGTATTTGATCCCCTAGGGCGAGCAGGCATCTGCGGTGACTGGCTTACTGGTTCAAGCATAGAAGCGGCTGTTTTAAGCGGGATGTCGCTCGCAAACCATGTAAAATTCAGATATCCTTTGCTCTTTTTAGAACATTCTATAGCACATCTTTGTCGCTGATAAGAAGCTTATTATAGTTGACTAAAAGAAAATAAATGTTAGTTCAATTGCTAATGCAGATAGCTTTCTTTTTTGCGATGATAATTCAGATAGCTGACTACTTTGTGAGCAACGGAGATCGACCTGAAGAGTTTGCGAATGGTCTGCACGAGGACCTAAATGCAGTTGAAGGACATGATATCAGCCAGTTTCCCGGGTTAGACACTCAGACACCACAAGTAGCGGAAGCTCAGCTGACCCCGAGCATATGATTGATTTTGTACTAATCGTTGATGTAGTTTGTAAATGGTGAGCTGATTTTGTTCTCTCCTTTTTTTGGTTGTTACAAGGAACTTGTGTATTGAATGTACATGTATCATCGATGTAGGAATTTTGTCAGAATCTGATGTTGCTACGCTTACTTTTTGTCTGGAGTTTTCTCGTCAGGGATTAAATACAGCATAACAGTAACCACAGTTATTTGAAAGATCTGAGCAAAAGAAATTTGGTGACAAAATTAGAAGAACAAGCAGCAATTATTTCGCCTATTTATTATTTATAATAGGCCGCAAACGACACGTTGCTCCTCCCCCAGAACTGTTTGCCAAAATTGGGATTTGCTAAACTGAAGACAATGCCATCTTTGGACTAGTATTTTACACAGAGTTTCTTTTGATGGTATTTTTTTTTTTAAAGAAAGTCATTGCAGATATCCAGTGCTATGAAACAAACTTGAAATTGACATTATTCAACTACTAATGCTAGAACAACAGCAGTAGCCAAGTATAATAACCAAAGAAGACCATCTGCAAGCAAGAAGCTTGCACAAGTAGACACTAACTTGTCACAGGAATACTGCAGCTATAATTAATAATAACAAAGAAGTTCTCAAGAAGGGCGGGCTTGGTGCAAGCGGTAGAGTCTTACCGCCTGTGACCGGAAGGTCCCAGGTTCGAGTCGCGGTCTCCTCGCATTGCACAGGCGAGGGTAAGGCTTGCCACTAACACCCTTCCCAAGACCCCGCACAGAGCGGGAGCTCTCTGCACTAGGTACGCCGCCCTTTAACAAAGAAGTTCTCAAGTGGTTGCAGTGGTATTTTACACCATCATCATGCCATTGTTCATATTGGAGCAGCACATGTGGTTCTGAAGTGTCCAGTCTGGTTGCAGCGGCTGCAGTGAACGACCCGCTTGACTCGCCCGCGGTCCTCCACTCGTACCCTCTTCTTCCTTGGCCGTCCTGGGGGCCTCAGTGACTTCGGAGGGTTGATGATCATCTGCGCCTTGATCTCGTCAGCCTGTCCTTGATCTGCTGTTTCATGATCTGCTGTTTCATGATCTGCCGTTTCATTCCAGAGGGTCTTGTCTGGGATCGGGTGTATGGTCTGCGAGTATGTCTTGCGGTATGTTGCCACCGTGAAGCAGCTCTCGGTGTAGCGGTGGACGTTCTGCCTACAGGAGAGGAGCGCCGCCACACCATGGGCACATGGGACGCCATAGAGCTGCCACCCACGGCACAAACAGCACCTGTTGCGAATGTCCACAATGTTTGTTCCCTCGTGAGCTGAGATGACCTCGAATTCCGCCTCGTTGGCTCGGGCCACCTGGTAGCCCCGTGCACGCTCGATGGCCTCTTGCACACGACGCTCGGCTGCGGGCACGAGGATTGTGTTCCACTGCATGCTAGCTTCACGACGCTCGTTGAACCAAGTCATCAGCTGGCGACGGATGCATTCCATCATCTGAATTATAGGAAGGCCAGAGGCATCCAGTATCCAGGAATTTAGTGACTCCGTGATGTTTGCTGTTAGATGACCGTACCTTGTCCCCTCAAAGTAAGCCGTGGCCCAAAGACGTGGAGGCAGGTGCCTTATCCAGACAACAGCTTCTGATGACGTGTCCTCTATCTCCAGCAGCTTAGTTTCAAACTCTATCACAGTCAGTGCATGAGCAGCTTCCCAGAGAAAGTTGACAAGCACTGGATTGTTGAACTCCTTTTTGAAGGTTTCACTAACATGACGCATACAGTACCCATGGAATGCAGTTGGGAAGTTGAATTCAACTCCATCAGTAATGCCCTTCCGTCTATCTGACAGGATGGTGAGCCTTGGCATGTTCTCTGTGTTCTTCTCCAGCAACTCATGTAACTCAGACAAGAACCATACCCAGTTCTCATCAGTTTCCTCATCAACCACGCCAAATGCCAAAGGAAAGAGAGCACCATCCCCATCAAAACTAGTGGCAAGAAACAAGGTGCCAAGATACTTGTTTTTCAGAAGGGTCCTATCAAGCCCAATAAGTGGCCTGCATGCATTGACGAAACCAAATATTGATGCATTGAATGATATGAAGAGTCGCCGAAAGCAATTGTCATCTGGGTTTCCGTACACTCGAGCTATACTTCCTGGGTTTGTTCTTTCCACCTGTCTACAGTACTCCGGCAAGAGACGGTATCCTTCCTCAAAAGACCCTCGAACCGTAGCCATGATCCGCTCCTTACCTCTCCAAGCTTGTTTGTAGGATAGGGTGATCCCATGGGCCTTGTGGATTTCTTCCAAAATTTCCTTGGGCTTGCATTGTGGGTTCTCACGTAGCCTCTCTTTGACAGTGTTTGCAACCCACTGAACAGATGCCTGCTGATGACCAAGATGGTTGATCCCCACACAGCTGTGGTTGTCATGTATGGTTCTGATGGAGAAGGTGGGCACACCGGGGAGCTTTGCTGCATGTATGCGCCACGGACAGCCCTCGGCAGCACACTTAGCAGTGAACCGGGACTTGTCAGACTTCACTGTCTGTATCTCAAAATGGCAGGCGATGGCTGTGTTGCGGATGGCCCTGCGGCAGCTCATAACGTCTGGAAACTCCTGCCCCACTGTGAGCTGAAACTCAGGGCTCACAACCATGGTCCGTGACTGGACAACAGGAGCGACAGCAAGAGGACCCTGGGAGAGATCGTGTGGCTGCAGCGCGAGCTCATGAGCCTGCTCGAGCGAGAGCTGGTCGAGATTCTGATCAACACCCAGGTGGTGCGTCTCGGCAAGTGTCAGCTCGTGACTCTCCGACAAGTCAAGCTCCTCATGGCGGTGGCCCTGCACTTCCAGTTCCAGTGCCCCAGAGTCCCCCTCATGGCCCTGCCTCAGAGCCAGCTCGCCGGCGTGGTGGCCGTGGTGGTGGTGGTGATGGTCGTGCCCGAGGACCAGCTGGTGGTCGTCATTGTGGTGGTGCCCGAGGACGAGCTGGTGGTCGTGCTCGTGCGACTGGCCCAGGACGAGCTCGTGGTCGTGCGCGTGGCCGCCGAGGTCGAGGTCGTGCGTGTGGCCGAGACCCAGCCCGTGGTCCTGGCCGAAGTCGTGGTGGTTCGGTCCCAGCGCCAGCTCCGCGTCCTGCCCGCGCCCAAGGACCAGCTCGTGGCTCGCCATCGCTGCGTATCACCGCGCCAAGAAACAGAGTGCCTGGCATGACAGAGCATCAACCAAATGAGTCGAATCGAAAGGAATCGGTGATGAAACCCATGGACAAGCAGCGAATCACGTGACTAAGATCGAGAACAAAGGCAGGAGCATCGCGAAAGCTCACCGGGAAGGAAATCGCAGAGGCGGCGGCTGTCCAGTGCCGACAGAAACAGCGAAAATCGCTAAGATTCAATCCCGTCACCGACAGACCCAATCCAACCTTCACGCAGCCATCGCACTGGGAGTAGCCACAGCCATCAGCAAGCAAGCAATCGGAAATTCGGAATCGCCGCGAGAGCGCCGGGACCGACGGGCCAGTCAGTCCCGCCCGAGATCCAAGAAGCAGAGCCCACCCACCGCACGGCGCCGCGGCGCCCCGCGCTCCGGAGCTGCGCGCCAAGGGGAGGGCGGGGAAACAGCGGGTGGATTTGAAGGCCGCGCAGGGGCAGGGAGGGGGAGCGGCTCGAGGGCAAAGAGAGCAAGAGGCGTGGAAAGAAATTGGGGGAAAGCGAGGCGAGGCCGCGAGGGGCAATGGTGGAAGACGGGGGGCGGCGGGGGAGGAGAGGAGGAGATGAGACCCGGACGGGGGAGGGGCATTTAGGTCAAAGCCAGGGCCTCCGGGCTGCGGATCGCTGGGTCATTTCCCGATTTGCCATCGATGGAATTGGGCTTTTTGGGTACCTAACTTGCGTTGGGTAGTAACCGTCGCTCCGTGCCAAGCATCAAAATCTGGTTCTCGGCTCAAACTAAAATTTGGTTGATTTTTGCTCTTTTTAAAAAAAAATAGAACTTTGGTTGGTTTATCTATTCCAAATTTTTGTATATATGGCGTTGACTAAAACTTTTATTCTTATCTACCGCCTAATAAAAACTCAAATTCTGTCAATGCCACTATATGTATATTTTAATCTCTTTCACACGGTAGTTAATCATATATTGATAGTCTTGGCTAATAGATATATCAAAAATATCATTTTTCCTTCCAACTAAACACAAGATTAGTGCACTAATATGCAACTTTGGAAGTTGAAACTTCAGAAAGATGTATTCACTTGAGACCTAGGCCCAGTTCGGTTTACCTAAAACCGACTTGTTCGGCTTGTTTTTTTCGGCGAAACAGTGTTTTTCTCTCACAACAATTCAGCCAGAACAATGCTTTTTCAGCCAGTTCCGAACAGGGCCCTAGTTACGTGTGAGGAGTATTTGGCAGACTTGCCCTCCACAACCGTTGCCACATGCGTAGTCGAGCAGTAGCACGTGCGCAGCAAGCTAGCTCACCGAGCAGTACCAGCCAGCAACCACGTGGCCCACATCGCCCGTTACACTGAGCAACCCACATAGCCGACTTGCATGCACTATCGGTTCCTGGACCAAAGATCCATCTTCTTCTTCTTCTTCGTTGAGCCGCCCATTCGCTCGTTGTCGATCACCTCTACGATTTGGGGATAACTAGTAGAAACAATACTAACATCTGGATGTTCATATGCTTAATCAATTACCTTGGTAGGGAAAGGAAAGGATTAAAGTTTAGCGCCAATAGTATATATGGGAATCACGTTTTTTTAGTGGTCAATAATAAGAGATTTAGGTTCATGCCAATTGCATGTAAAGAATTTCACTATAGAAAAAATTCCATTGGATATTATTGTGCTCAAGTACAATGCAAGGCCCTCATTGCCAATGAGTCAAGACCTATCCTTGGATTGGCTCTCCACTTTCACAATGCAGAAGACTCAGTAGACGACTGCAGTTGTGAGGACACGAACACGATGCGAGATGGAAGTCGATCGGATTGACAGGCAATTTGATGTGTCGTGCTAGGTCTCTAACTCTAATCCATTTGCTACTAGCAAAAGATCAGCCTGCTGCAGTACTTTTTTCTTCTTTAGATTCACCAAGCGTTCTTTTTATATCCGCTGCAGATCCTTTCTTTCAAACTCAATGTAGGTCATTTCCCCCGTCTTGCCAATCTAGTTACAAGAATCAATTACAATCACTATTTTATGCCCGATAATGGGAATTTCTCCGCTATTCCTGGGTGGCTGGTGTTGCTCTCAGTTTATGTGGAACACAAAAAGCATCAGCAACACCAATTGTACCGTACACCAGATTTGGATATGCAAGCAATAATGAGTCTTCTCTAAATTGGAACAAAAATTACGTGGCTGGTGTTGCTCAGTTTGTGGACGTGGACACAAAGCATCAGCAACACCAATTGTAACCTACAGAAGAATTAGATATGCATGCAATAATAATTCTTTCTAAATTGGAACAGAAATTATGAATTTACGTGTCCTGCTTGTTACAGCAAAAAAATATTTGTACAAAAAAAGATAGCATGATCATTCAGAAAAAAAGATGGCACAAAACAGTTCGAGAAGATAAAAAGATGGCACAAAACGCAGTTGACCTTATCGCATTTTACACTAGCTTATCCATCCATGGAATAATCAACCATACCTCCAAAAGTTCAGAATGTGCAGCAGATAATTAGTTTATGTCCATGGGCTATTCCCAGAATTTACTCTGATATATACAAAGAGAACATGAGACGATCAATAACACCTTGCCACTCGTCAGAGGAAGAAACAAGAAATACTCCCAGTCAATGAAGCATCAGCTGAAGCACTGGCATGGCTTAAAAACACCCTATACCATTTGCTTGCATCATACACATTTCAGAACACGATTGACTAGATTAGCCAGATCATTTTAACCAACTTAGATTTATTACCATTGGGCAAAACTGAACTATAGAAAAGGGGGGAAAAGGATATAACTATTGATTGAACAAGGAAACTGAGGAACCATTCTTTATATCACTGCTATGGGGAACTATTACAATTACGCTCAGCTCAGAAACGAACAGCATGGACTCGACCACACATTATTATCAATGCAATCACTAGAACTCTCAATGCCCATTGGCAGGGCGATACGATGGGTACCTGCTTGCTCCATTAGCTGAACTCGGGAAATCCTGCGCCTGATAGGGGTAACCACTTATGTCTGACCCAAAACTAGGCATGGAGATGTCAGTGCGGCTGTATGGCCACTGACTCATCATCAGATCACCAAAATGGCTGCTGCTGGAGTATGAAGGGAGATCAAAGTGTGAATAGCTCCGGTCCCTCAGCCTCCGAGGAGCACTGCTCAATGGACTATAAAACCTTGGTGGCTCCTCGTCAAAGTATTGCTCGGACTGGTCAAACAGGTATGGCTCACCAAACAAGCCATACTCAGGTGTGCTGGCACCATTAGGCATAGAGAATTGTTGAACAAAACCAGGTTGAAGAACCCTTCTCCTGTCACTCTGCTCCTCATCCAACAAGTCGTTGATGATGTCTAGGTGTGGGAACTCATCAGCGACCAAGCCTTGTGGCTGATAGGGAGTAAATCTGGTAGAAATTTCTGACAACAGTTGCTTGCTTCGTGATCTTCCATTCAAACTGAGCTTCGCAATCTCGCTTCTGATGTTCGAACTCGATGGCGTACAATCACCACTGTTGCTGCTGCTGCTAGCTTGCTGTGAGTTCTCTTCTCTGCCCTGATATGGGTTCAGTGACTCGGGCTTTACGGTTCCAAATGTAAACCCAGGTCTCAATGATGTTTCCTCTTTCCTAGACAAGGTCTCTGATAACGGAATGGAAGGTTGCAATGTGAACATCGATTGCGATGGTGCAACTGCTTGCTCAGATGAACCTTGCTGATGTGTGAAACTGCTTCCGCCACCAGAACTTTTCTCCATCATGGCATTGCGATATGTTCGTGAACGGGGAATGAAACTAGGAGCACTGGCAGAGGGTTCAGTTCCCAACCGCCCAACAGCACTCATTGAACGAGAAAGAAGAGGTGCATTCGGAGCTGTTGAAGTGACTGGTGCACTTTGTTTCGCTGCAGGGACTTGTGGGGCACTCAAGGGCCTTGATACTGAAACAACCTGAGTAGTTGCACTGCCAGTTAGGGAAGCCTGTTTCTGCGCTTCAGATTTGGATGGTACAAGCACCTGCAGGGGTCTACTTGTAACTGGAACTGGCTTCTCATTCTGGGTTGCAGCACTGGATACAGGTCCTTTATTCGAAACTAACTGAGCTGCCGGGGTTGAAGAGGCACCTGCTGCCGGGCCTGAAACTTCGCTTGCACGGTGATTCAAACTATTGGTGCTTTCTAGCAAAAATTTTGGTTGATGAGACAAGTTAGGTTGCTTCTTAATAGGGCTCACAGAAGAAAATGAAGACTCCGCCATCCTTGACTTGGAGGGGCTAATGACATCAATGTGCCGTTGTGCATGTTGTTTCCTCTGCAAGACAACTTTATCATCCTGCAAGGAATTAATTTTTATGGTTATTGAACCAAGTTGAACACCAATAGATGATTAAAGAAAAAAAAACTGGAAGAGAAGACTTTTCTACAACACAAATTTTTCTTGAGGAAGAATTAGGGAAAAAAAAAGGATTGCTTCATGGCACATTATAAATCCTTGATGAATAACAAGCATTATCTGAGATATCCAAGGGATGTATACCTCAGGTTCGTGTCTTTCCTTTGAGTGGCTAGAGGCATTGCTGCCAGATCCTATAAAACCATTATGCGCTGAACTTGATCCACCTTGTGCAAATCCTGCCCTTGTTTCAGTATCCTTATTCCTCCGGTTGTTTCCTCTGAATCACAATACAGCATGATCAATACTACAGCATGACCAATACCAACCTATAGTAAGATAGAGGAGTTCATGAAGATATACCTATTGGATGAGGATCTGACGCTTGTCCAGGCACCTCCTGTATATGATCCGTTCACGGTAACTGAAGGGACTGAATCTGATGAACAAGTTGATGAGCTATCATCCACAGTAGAGGTCCTCTTCCCTGCATGGTCATTTTGCACCTCACTACTTCCAGGAACAGTAGCTTGAGTTTCTGAAGCATCTGTCTCCCAATTAACAGGGCTAGAATCCCGGTCTTCAATATCAACATGAAGCACATCTGAATTATCGTCTCTGCTATCAGATATATCAGAAACTTCTTCAGGGTTGTCAGCATTTGAGGACATTTCTTCCGTTTGTCCAGAAAAATCATCCAGGATTCTATCATCAGGACTGCTGTCCATAAGTATTTCCTTATTGATGTCGGACTTGCCACTTTTCCCCTTATTACTTTTTCGACTATTTTTCTTCTGTTTTGCCTAGAGAGATACAGAACATTATAAAACTCCTCAACAAATATAAAAAAGGATACTACATAACTTATCATAGTACATTCAAAAAACAAACTAAAGACAACAGTGAGGACTAGGAACAGTGCAATCACTAATTTCACATACAAAATAAATGAAACATGCCAGAAAAGAAAGCAGAAAAATAGTATTATTAATAGGATGGGCATGATATGCTTGCACCAGAAAATAAATGTTAACCTGTTTTTTCTTGGCACGTTTTTCCTTTTCAGCAGCACTACGCTTTGTCTTAAGTTCAATTTCAGCTAGCCCAGCTGCTTCCTCTTCACGAATGAGTTCCTCTTGGCGCTTCAAAGCCACAGCCTCTTGATGTGCCACTTCTATTCGGCTGTTTCAAAACTTCATAAAGTAAGATGAGCATGCATAACCATAACTGGAGCGGGATTTGAATTCACAGATTTCATCAAGAAGATTTATGTTTACCCAAGAAAATAATTTTAAAACATACTATCATAACCAGATACAACAATTTACTTTACATAAACGGGAGATAGAACTTCTGCAGCTATGTGCTAACATATAAAACAAGCAACATCAGAAAAAGGAATCTCAAACAAACCATGTATCACTGAGAATCAACAATTTATGTTGCTGACATTAATATATGACTTGAGTATGTATTTGTGGACCAAATATTGGAACAATCATCTAGAAAAGTTTGCTTACCTGAATATATGAGCTAAGGCAAAAAGCTCCAATGTCTTCCAGCCTAGCTCTATAAGCCGTCTATCATCACGCTCAATAGAATCTTTGCTGAACTCCTCACCTGAGTTGCCATCCTATAACAAGAGCATCTGTTAGGGCTCCATACATCAGTAGGATGAAATTCATGGAGAGATAAATTGGATAAGGAAATGGAGATTATGCACTCTTTTTTTCAGTTCATAACTCGTTAAGATACAAATCATAGACGATTCCTAAGTCCTGGTCCCATTTCAGAGCAATACTGCATAGGAGTGTTTTTTTTTTCTCGAATAGGCAGAAGAGCTGCCTGTCATTATATCAAGGAAGAAAACACTAATACAAAAACAAAGCAGGAAAACACACACACACACACACAGCAGCAGCAGCAGTAACCCAATAAGTAAACACAGATACACACCATGGCTGAAAGTAATTTTCAATTTAATATGAACTGTCTGAAAACTGTGGGCCTTTGCAGTCTGCACAACATAAAATGTACACCATGATGAAAATGCTTTCAATTTTGATATTGAACATGTAAAACAGGTACATCAGTAAATAGCTGTGCTAGTCCACTGCTTACAAGTTGGAAACACCAAGGATGGACGTTAACCTTAATACCTTATAAACCAATGTGTAAGGGATCAAAGAAACATGCCTACCTTCGTGCGGTTTTGTGAACTTTTATCATCCTTTGTGGGCAATGGTTGGTGTGGCAGTGTGTCCAATGCAGCTCTTTCAAGCAAAAGTATCACATCATCAGCCAAAACAAACATGTCCTGATCAATAAGTACCATTGGAGTGCTGCGAGCATCTGTCTCTGTTAGTTTAGGTATCCCCTTTTTGTTCTTGCTCTGGTATTCAAGTGCCTTGAGCCCGCTATATAGTGAGTCAATTACCAAGGTTGATGTAACTTCTTTCTCTATAAAGAATTGTTTCACTAGAACTTTCAATATGGTTTCAGTCTTTTCCCTTGTCATGTGTCGACGCACACTTGGATCCATTGCTAACCAGAATCCACTGAAACTGCAATATGCCAAAAAAAAAAAAAAAAAAAAAGGCTTGGAAATGAGACTTGCCATAAAACACTAACGTGCCGTTCAGAAGTTTATCTAACCTGGACCACCCCAGTTTATCCTCAATCAACCTGCTAAGCTTGCTTCTTCTTTCATCAATAAAGCGCCGGCAAATTTGTTCCACATTTGATAGATACACCCTAATTAGTTCCCTTCGGTACTGGCCATCAAGGCAACGAAATGGACGGTCTGTCTTCTCCCTCAAATATTTGAATGCAGAAGCAGACATGGTTATGCAAAGTAGACAGATACTTCCCACTTGAAAATAATTGATGCTAGCGTTGAATGTAAGACGCAAAGAAAACAGATACCTGATAACTTGAACTTGGGCTTTGATGGTAAGAACATCCTCAACAATAAAGCCATCGTGTAATTTTGACAGCTCCATAAACTTTTTCCACCCCCAATCATGCTCTTTCTTCCAAAACCGATGCAGTGTATCTGAAATGTTACTTTCCATAAACTACAGTTGCAGAAGGCAAGCAAAAGCTTGCTGTTTTAGCTCTAGGCACTAGGAAAGCGAGACAGTAGTCACATTGAACTCACCAGAATACTTAGACTTCTTAGGGTCTCTATTAATTACAGCTATTGTAAATTGCGCAAAGTGACTCCATCCTGAATAAAAGCAAATCATATTGAAGATATACAGAGGAGTCACAAACTGAAGTGAGTCAATCAAATACAATGCATCAAATTATGCATCTACCTGGGAGTAACTTATCATGGTTGGCAACACAAAGAAAGAGTGAGAGGTGATTGCAGACATCACATCCTTGTGGGTAAATTAAGATATACCTGAAAATCAGCTGATATATCTCAAAATATGATGCAGAAACTATATAAGCATAAAAACCTAAAGCAAATTAAAATATCAAAAAGAAAAAGATGTAACAAACAAAAAAATGGCTACAAAAATATATGCATAACTGCTCATGTCCCCAATTAGCTTATTTTATGCGTACTTAAATATAAAAATAGGACAAGAACAGCACTTTCTTCTTCTTGTTCTTCAGTATGTAAGAACAAGGGCAACATGAAAAAGAACTTGGTAAACAAAAACTGAAAAGGAAACAGAATACAGTATGCTCAAGACTCCAAGGAAAGTAACTTTTGCTTCGGTTAACCAAAAAATATTGACATAGGAAACATGTCAACAGAGATGGATACCAGTAGAGAAAATGCTACTTTTACTATCACAATGGTATTCCTTCTCCATGTCTATAAATGCTAAAATTACGATTTGCTGGCAAAACGCATATCGCCATGAGCAGGCCGAACACCAATTACAGCTTAATTGACCAGCTGCCAGTGAGTTCAACTGTTGACAGATGCAGTCTGTGATACCAAATGAGCCTATTCAACAATCAGGCAACTCACAAGGTTACCTGTGTTCAGGACTAGTTTCTTTTCAACATAAGCTGTTCAATCACTTTTCAAATGGATGGTCAACCTTCAGAATAGTTCAAATAAAACATGCAAACAGTGGAACCTGTGCTGAAAATTAAACATACTGGTTGTGTTCACACCTTCTCTAGTTAACAGCTATATCCTTGCAAAGACACTAAAAACTAATCCCTCCGTCCCTATAAGATAGTCATTCTATTTTGTCCTAAACCAAATCATCTTAAGTTTGACCAAATTTATACAACAGAAAAATATCAATATTTATGGTACCAAATAAGTATTATTAGATATATCATGGAATATATTTTCGTGTATGCCTATTTGGTGTCATAAATGTCAATACACTTCTCTACAAACTTGGTCAATAGGATATTTTACTTAAGACAGTCTAGAATGACTTTCTTTTAGGTACAGTGGGAGTAATAGCCAAATCACAAATAGCAGGCAAGTAAGAAGACCAGATACAGCACAGTAGAAACATGTCTGTGGTACAATAAAATCTAAAAAGGAAACGGTCCAATTAATGACAATAAGACCCATACCACTTAAATCCACCAACATCAAAGGAATTACTTCTTAGCTCTCTCTTGTTGATTTGGGAGAAATTATCAATTCTCCATGTAAACTTCCCATAAAGCTCAGAAGGCCTAGGTCCTATACAAGACAAATAGACAATGGAATTACCAGGTCAAGCACCAACTGATGCCAAAATCTTTAATATTGCAAAAGGTTGAAATGCACAGACCATATAAATCAGCTTATCAGAAACATGTAATCCAGTAGAATAAAAACTAGGATAATCATCATCTCATAATTACAAGCCAATTTTAAGAAAAAAACATGTCCAACTCAGTAATGTTCACACAAAACACAAAAAGCTAAATACTCCAGTTACAAATAAGGGGTGCCTTTGGGGTTGTCTCAAGTTAATCATTCCAAACTTTGACTACAAAATACATTTTCCAGGTTGGATTTGAATGTTTGGAAGTGATATGAGTAGATTTGAATATGCAACAACAACAACAAAGCCTTTAAGTCCCAAACAAGTTGGGGTAGGCTAGAGAAGCAATCAAGGTTCAGGCACGTGAATAGCTGTTTTCCAAGCACTCCTATCTAAGGCTAAGTCTTTGGGTATATTCCATCCTTTCAAATCTCCTTTTATTGCCTCTACCCAAGTATGAGTAGATTTGAATATGCATTTCCAATAATTTTTTGATATGCATTATAACAGAAAGTAGAACTAAGTTTGGAATAGTTGACTTAGGACAACACAAAAATGTCACTTATTTGTGACTGTAGGGAGTTGTTATATAATGAAACCCTATAGTTTTCTAGTACAAGCACCAGGTGCCAACCTTTTAGAACAGTGAACTACAACGATAAATGTTCTTGAATGCAACTTCTGGTGCTCTAAAAAAGTTACATGTAAGAAATTTCAAAGCAGCTTAACTACTTAGGCCCAAAAGGGACCTCAAGCTTGAGTGTAGTTGATCTAAATAACTGAATATTGGGATTGTTGGAAATCTCTTGCACACTAGACATAGCTTTTGGTCCTGCAACTCACAAGGCAGCCTTTTATGTTACACTAGCTTATAGTTATAGTGCAGAGGATTAAGTCGGTTTGACAAATCGACTTGATACTACAAACCTAACTTTGCCACAATAGTTCAGTGGATTGTACTTAGCCTGCTCCTGTCAACACCTGCTACTGACTTACAGGATAACAGGAAAAAAAATCAACTTGACTTCATAGTCTCCTGCAGCAGGACTATTTTAATAGGTAAGAAAAAGCATTTAGTGATCAAGATTTATCTACCACAGACAGACCCCACGACCAAACAAGTCACAAGTCCAGACAATCTCCCTATAAACACTCACTTTTTTAGACCATTCATGACAAGTATCACAGCTATCATCTTTTTAGTACATCTCTACATCTGCTGTTCTTGCCTGTGCGAAACCAATGAATGATCCATTGGTACAAGGCTTCAACAATGCTCCTGATTCCTCAAGAAGCTAGTTATCCTAAACCTAAAAGATTGACCCAAACGACTGCAGTGAAAAACTAAACTTCCTAAAGGTGATACAAGTATCTAAAGGTATCATCTTATTGCATGGGCAAGTTATTAGACATTTAGACTGCACTGAATCATACCTAAATGGGTTAGGTAGTAAAAGGGCGTACCCAGTGCGGAGAGCTCCCGCTCTGTGCGGGGTTTGGGGAAGGGTGTTAGTGGCAAGCCTTACCCTCGCCTATGCAATGCGAGGAGACCGCAACTCGAACCCGGACCTTCCGGTCACAGGCGGTAAGACTCTACCGCTTGCACCAGGCCCGCCCTTCAAATGGGTTAAGTAGTACCTTAACCAATTTAGTTGAGACTCCTCATGGAACAAATTACCTAGGAATAGATAAATCTAGCTGGTCCACATAATATCATAACATCAGAAGGAAGATTAGAAAAAAAAGGGCGTACCCAGTGCAGAGAGCTCCCGCTCTGTGCGGGGTCTGGGGAAGGGTGTTAGTGGCAAGCCTTACCCTCGCCTGTGCAATGCGAGGAGACCGCGACTCGAACCCGGGACCTTCCGGCCACAGGGATAAGACTCTACCGCTTGCACCAGGCCCGCCAGAAGGAAGATTAGAAAGATCTAGCTAAAAGAATTTGCAAGAAAGAGATACTGACAAATGTGAGAAGAGTTGGAAAACATACCACAGTCATCATCATCAGTGTCTGAGTACGCTGGTGAAGTGGATGGTGTTCCATTCTCAACTTGCTCACTCGACCTCCACTCAGCTAAAGAATCCCCAGAATGACTCTGTTGGTCACTCGGCATCTCTTCAGTTGATGAGGATCTAGCATCCCCACCATTGTCCTCAGTCAAAATGCCAGCCATTATCCTATCGCCTGAACAAGTACAGCTTCGTTGCACTTGTCGTTTTCCTTCCTGCAGTTTCAAGAAACTAGAATGGTAAGTTTCTATTTCGCTAGACGACCAGAAAAAAGGGGCATACCCAGTGCAGAGAGCTCCCGCTGTGTGCGGGGTCTGGGAAGGGTGTCAGTGGCAAGCCTTACCCTCGCCTGTGCAATGCGAGGAGACCGCGACTCGAACCCGGGACCTTCCGGGCACAGGCAGTAAGACTCTACCGCTTGCACCAGGCCCACCCTTCATTCACTAGACGACCAGAGAGAAAAAAAAAAGAGAAATTCAAAAGTGAGGCTACAGAGATAGGTCGCAAAAGTAACAAGCTTTGTAGACAGTACAAACAATTGCTAACTAGCCAGTCTACATAACTCATGCCGCATGCATCTCGTGCCTAGTGGCCGCAAAAGCATGCATGGTACCAAGCAGGCATTGCAGACAATGAGACAACAAAAGGAAATGGCAATCGAACCCCTGGAATCACATCCATATTCAAGACACAACCGGAGCAAAAGTCACATCCAAAAGAGTGAAGTCATTCTCATGATATCAGGAATGCTTTCTAATCCCCGTAACACCATTCCTGACCGCAAAAACTCCTCAAATTTCAAGAGGAAGTAACTAGTCTTATCCGAAAGCAATAATCTAGCGTCAAAAGAGCAGAAAGCCTCCACGGGATCAAACAATACATAAAAACTGAAAGCCTCCACGGGATCAAACCATACATAAATCATGAATCGGAGCTGGATTACTTTCCGAAACCGCAAGAATTATATACTGCAGCTGCCTCCGAAACCACCACCGAATGAACGAACGAATTGACTGGGAGTCAGGAACAGGGTCCGAGTAACCCAGCCCAATCCAATCCAATCCAATCCAAGCGCGCGCCGGACCCGTTCTCGCGAGGGAACGCAGCCTACGAGACCGAACGAGCCGTCTCTAGATCGGGAGGCGCCGCGCCGCAATGCTCACCTGGCCGGGAAATCTCCCCGATTCAGCTCGGATCTGACCCCCGACCGGGGAGGCCGCCACGCGCGCCGTGCGTGCGCCCCAACGGCCCGCGCGGAGATCGATAGCTCTCCCTGTTTCCCGTCCGCTCGTCGTCGTCGACTGCGGCGGCGGCGTGCGCGAGCGCCCTAGTCGAGTCGGAGAGGGGGGAGGGGGGGATGAGGTGTGGTGAAATGGAGTCGGGGGAGGGTGGCTGTTGAATAATCGGATCGGGTTTAGGTTTAGCCCCCCTTCCCTCCCCTCCCCTGTGCTCTGCTTTCCTTCTTCCGTCTCTCTAGCCTAGCCTACGTTTGGCTCGTTTCTGTGTCTTGGCTATATTCCACGGTTATTTACATTTTTTTCGCAGTTATTTACGGCCATCGATAATTATTTATCTCGCGGTTTGGTCATGATTTATTATGATGGTTGTACATGATTTATGATGATGGTTGTATTTTTAGAAGTTATTTGTGGTGATAGATTACTCCTTTTGCAGCGAGTCAGCGATGAATAAGTATATCCAAAACAAAAATAGACTATTGTATATACTGATATTATGGATCAAAACAAATGGTTCTAGAGCGTTAATGTCATATGGTTGTAGAGCGTTACTGCCACCATGTGTTGGCTCGCATTGTTGTGGAATGTAGTGGCAATAAGAGAGCAGTTATCGGAGGTAATCGTGCAACAAGTTATTTAGTGCCTATGGTTGCAAAGTAAGATAACCATCGCTACTACAATAGGGCTTATTTAGATCTCCTAAAGTTATGGTACTGAGGTGAATTTTTTTAAAAAAATCCAAACATATGGATTGAGAGGATTCTTATAACCTAACCACCAAACTATGAGAATCCAGTTATTGACCTCCACTCTATTATTTAGAGATATTGGGTGTTAAACATCTTCAGCCACTATTCTAGGGGATCTATTTTTTTATCTATAGCTAGATTCTACAAATACTATCTAGAATCTAGAACATCATAATCTTTAAGCGATCCAGAGTCAAACGCCTTAGTAGACGGGGCAAATGACATAATTCTCTTAGGCATTGCCACAAAAATTGTCGAAGCTACCAAAGGGAAAATGGCCAGAAGAACTCATAGTTGCTGTTTGGGCACACAATATCTCCGAGTCAAGAGCCACCAAGTTCACACCATTCATTCTTTTGTTCGGTGAAGAAGCAATCTTACAGAGGAAATCATTCATCACATTAGTTACCAAGAACTTAATTTCCAAACCCTCCTTAGAATGAATCCATCAGCAAGGACACAATCAAAGCTATCTAGTGTGAAGCGGTACAGAACATTCACAAAAACCAGAATGAAACCCGAAGGTGGCGGAACCAAAAGGTGGCACCAAGAGAAATCACTCCACATGAGTTTGTCATCCTTCGCAAAGCAAATGCAAGAACAATGCACAAACTACAACCGAAGTAGTTAGTGCCACATATAGTCTTCAAGTCAACAAGACTTAGATCATTCCACCTCTAATGCCTTGAAGTTGACGGCAACACGATAGACCACACTTGAAACATTTACGACCTCCAAAAATACTACCATAGTGATGCATGTAGCAATGCTCGCATATTATAATTTCCCATTTAAGGCCAAGGTGAAATAATGTCTCCCGAATTCTCTAGTGTACCACTGTCCACTGGAGTTCTCACCGGATAATGTCTATATAGTAACGGTTTGGATTTGTGTCTATCAGATGCCACCTGAATTCTCTAGCGTACTTCACTGGAAAAAACTAGTGTTTGTTTTTCAGCTGAGTGGAGTTCCAACCACTAGTTTTGGGCGCTTGGCTTATATATACTCCATCCTCTTGTGCATTGAAGCTCTCTTGGAAGCCAGGGCAAATAGCTACACATACTTGAGTCCACAAGAGTGATTTGCCCTATTGGAATGATTAGGAAGTCTTAATTGAAGATTAAGGATTAATGTTTAGAGAGCAAAAAGTGTGCATCTACTCTTCTCATTAAGCTTGGTTGGGTCAAGTGAGAGTTTGTGTTTGTTGTGATCGACATCACCTAGACGGCTTTGGTGGTGGTGTGGCTTGGTGAACTCTCGATGACACTTGCGAGATGCCCAAGAAGGTGTACATGATTGTGCAAACTTGTTCACGACGAGAGTAGAAGGTCGACGGTGGCCACTAGTATGTAGAGGCGGCCCTGCTCAAACTAAGGAGGTCTGACGAGCAATAGCGCACGCTAAACAAGATGAAACTAAACAAGATTGGCCTCAACCCACTCCTTACCTCACCGCTGAAAGCTCTAGTTTGGTTTTGGTGAATTGATGAAACCCTAAGTGCTAACCTAATTTATCAAAATAATTATGAAATAGGTAGCACTACTCCAAGTGATGAAGCAAATGAAGATCATGACATGATGATAGTGATGGCATGGTGATGATCAAATGCTTGGACTTAGAAAAGAAGAAAGAAAAACAAAAAGTTCAAGGCAAAGGTGAAACTTGATAGGAGCTTTTTCGTTTTGGTTATCGAGACACCTAGTGAGTGTGATCACATTTAGGATCGATAGCCATACTAGTAAGAGAGGTGAAACTCGTATCAAAATGCGGTTATCAAAGTGCCACTAGATGCTCTAACTCATTGCATATGCATTTAGGATCTAGTGGAGTGCTAACACCCTTGAAAACATTTGTGAAAATAGGCTAACACATGTGCACAAGGTGTACACTTGGTGGTGTTGGCACATTTGCAAAGGAGAAGAAGTTGGTGAAGAAAAGGAGTTGAATGCGCTGGTCACGGGGTGACCGGACGCGTCCGACATGAATACCGGACGCGTCCGACATGAATACCGGACGCGTCCGGTACTGTCTCAGGCGACAGTGTTCCTGACGTGACCGGACACGTCCGATATCAATACCGGACACGTCTGGTATTCTGGCCAGGCACGGGCAGAGTTGCTGAGGTGACCGGACTCTGGCTCATAGCAGTGACCGGACGCTGAGCAATCACTGTTTAGCGTCAGGTTGTGGTGACGTGGGGCGCGGGTGTTGGTCCAGAGAGGACCAGACGCAGGGGTGCGTCCGGTCGGCCACACCGAACGCGTCCGGTCATAGTTGAGCGGCTCTGGGAGCTCTTTGGACTCGACCGGACGTTGCCCCTCCTACGTTCGGTCGACCACACCGGATGCATCCGGTCGCAGTTGAGTGGCTCTAGAAGCTCGCTGGACTCAACCGGACGCTGCCCCTCCTACGTCCGGTCGACCACTGTAGTGCGTCCGATGCATCGCATCAGAGCATGTCAGAGAGGGCCGTTGGGCGGCAACGGTTATTTCGTTTGAATGGGACACGTGGCGGTCAAGCAGTGACCGGATGCAGCGACCGGACGCGTCCGGTCGCCACACCAGACGCGTCCAGTGCACATGACCTGCGCGTCCGGTCGTCCCGCAGTCAGTCCAATAATTGAGCCAACGGCTCTATTGTTTGGGGGTGTCTATAAATATCATTTAGCCGGCTCTAGCTCACTCTCTTGGCCATTTGCATTGACATAGCAACCTTATGAGCTTAGCCAAAGCTCTCTCACTTATCTCCATCATTGATTCATCATCTTTGTGAGATTAAGAGAGAATCCAAGTGCATCGCTTGAGTGTTTGCATTTAGAGGCACTTGGTGTTCGTGTTTCGCTGCAAGATTCACTTGTTACTCTTGATGGTTGCCGCCACCTAGACGGCTTGGAGCAGCGAGGATCATCGAGCGGAGGTTGGTGATTGTCTTCGGCTCCGATCGTGGTGATTGTGAGGAGTTCATAACCTTTCCTTGGCGGAGAGCCAAAAGGTACTCTAGTAAATTGCTCATGGCTTGTGTGATCCTCATCTTGTGTTGGCTGTGTGGCACCCTATTGAGGGTTTGGCGTGTGATGCCAATTAGCGCGTGAACCTCCAAGTGAGTGAATCGCCATAACGAGGACTAGCTTGTCGGCAAGCAAGTGAACCCCGATAAAAAATCATTGTGTCTTCATTTGATTCCGAGGTGATTGGTCTTTATTGGTATTCATTCTTGTGATTGATTGGTTCATTCCTCAACTCAACAGTATAACCATCTTGCTCTCTCTCTTTATATTACCGCAAACTAGTTGTCAAGCTCTTTAGTGTAGCTAGTAGTAAGAGCTTGTTAGTTTGGTTAGTGTGGCTCTTTAGTTAGACTTTGAGAGCACACTAACTTAGTGTAGTGACATAGCCATTGTGTGGATAGATATTATGGATACTAGAATTGTGGTAGGTGGCTTGCATTTTTAGTAGGCTAGCGCAACACTCGTGTCGCCTCATATTTGTCTAACTGGTTTGCTAAGTATTGTTGTAGAAATTTTAATAGGCTATTTACCCCCTCTAGCCATTAGGACCTTTCAACCGCGTAGCTCTGGAAAGGGTTATTGGTGTCAATTAAGCATAGGAGGCGGTGGAGTGCTATGGTGACAATGCTACTAGGGTTCATGAAAAGGAACAACGTGACATGGGGCTATGGCCCTATATAGGTCAACGGAGAGGAGGAGAGAGATCGCGGGGTGCACTGTCATTACTATTGCATCCTCCAAGAAAAAACATAAGGCTCTGTTATGATGACGCCATCACTGCAGCTTTGACTGAGGGAGAGACGGGAGGTGGAAGATGAAGTGACGTGGAGGCTGATGGGTGTGGCTAGGCTGCCAGCGGGGCAACGAAGATGTGGAGCTAGCTAGCTTGTTGGGCCGCTGCTGGGTTGAGGAGGAGAGCGTGCTGGCGGGACCAAGCTAAAAAGGTAGGCCAAGCTGAGGAGCGCAGGAAACTGCTAGCTTGTTGGGCCACTGCTAGGCCGAGGTGGAGAGTGCGTGGGCGGGACCAAGAAGGCATGCCAAGCTGAGGAGTGCAAGGAAAAACAAAAAAGATGGTCCAGTGAATGGGTTAAGCTAGCAGGTAGAGCTGAACACTAGAGAAAGTAAAAGAAAAAAGCAAGTTGGGCTAGATTAGTTGTTGGTTTGAAAAGCAAAAAAGGAAGAAAGATAAAGAAAACTCCTTTTCTTTTTACCGGTTTTCAAGTTGAATTTCATGCAAAACTAGCCTATCAGAGCAATCAAACATGCACCTTCATGTATGCAACAAAATATATTTCCAAGCCATATATTTAATTTTAATTTCATAAAAACATATTATTTGGCCTATGTTAAAACATGAAAAAATGAATAAAAAAGGAAAACTATTTGCTAATTAGGAAAATAAAATCTAGGGTATTACATACACCTCTAAAAGTCTTTCATGTGGGATTCAGATGGTTTTCATGTGAAAATTGAATGAAAACAATGAGGTGGTGAGATATAAAGTAAGACTAGTAGCACAAGGGTTCGCCTAGAAACTCGAGTTTGATTTCAATCAAACATATTCTCCGGTTACGAGTGGAATAACATTCTTATATTCAATACAACTATTATTTTAGAATCATTTATCTGTACAGTTGATGGATGTATTGATGACATACTTATATGGGCCATTTGATTTGGATATTAATGTGAAGGTTCCTAATGGAATCTCTATTGCGACCATAATGCAACTAGCACCACGTATTATGTAAAATTGAATAAGTCACTATATGGCTTAATTGAGTTAGGACAAATGTAGCACAACCGACTAATTGAATTCCTTTTACCAAAGGAACACACTGATAATGATGACTACACATGTGTTTTCGTAAAGAAATCTCAAACACAAATTTGCATTACGTCAGTATATGTGTATGATTTAAATACCATTGTAAACCCACGGGATATCAACAAAGCATGTGATCCTTTAAAGACAGTTTGAGATGAAGGATTTGGAACAAACCAAATTTTGTTTAGGTCCACTGCGAGGATCGTGACGTCTATGAGGAGCGGTGAATTAGGCAACTTAAAACTAAACTACAGGACTCTATTTTCTACTTATTAAAACCTATGCAAGATATCCATCTAAATGTGCATTATGGTTTTGCTAAGAGTTGATATCTCTACCACAAAAGAGTTTTACATCCTAGGTTTGATTCCTATCACTAACCTAGCAAGCTAAACTAGGAATGTAAAGCACACAACCTAGAAAAGCATGTAAGTGCAGAAGTTTAAATGGGATAGAGATGCAAACTTCTGTTGACGACTATATATTTTACCCGAGGTATCAAGAAGCTCGAGCTTCTCCCTAATCCTCGTTAGAGCCCCTCGCATGGGTCAAGCTCCTGGTCAGTTAACTCGATGGAGACCATGAGCCTTCCCCACACGCAAGTAGGTCTTTGTAGGGTCTTCTGCTGGAATGCTCCCGTTAATATATCTTCACTATTAGGCTTTCGACTCAAATGCTTTGAGGCCTTGTTCCCTTCGTTACAAGGTAGGAGACCACACCATAAATGCGATTTTTGTGATCTTGCAAGATTACAAAGTCCCTAGTATACAATAATGGTGTATCCAAGCATTGAGTGGCAAGAGGTATGCAAAGCTCACTAAACACTAAAGCTAAGCCTAGAGCAAATCACTAATATGGTTGTCTAACTAGCCTAAACACTCCATAGAGCACTACACTAATTACCTAATCTCTCCTTAAACACTTTTAGTGACTAGAGCACCAGAGATGAGCCTCAACTCATAGGTAACAAAACTTAGCTAGCTCTAACAACACTCAAATGACCGGCCAAAGGGGGTACCTATCAGAAAGCTCCGGTGAGGTCACCGAAGAATTTCAGTGCCAGTTGGATCAACTAGTCGTTGGACTAGCCGTTACCGATAATCGGAGTAGTCTAAACTTTGGTAGGGTCTCTTAGGGACCTATGGAGTTTTTCGGTGACTCTAGGAGCTCTTTTTTAGCACAGTAAGCTCCATCTTTTCTCTAGTGCCTAGCACCGAATTCCTCTAGTGCCTTCACTGAGGCCTCCAACTTCTCTGCAGAATCTTCCATGGTTGCACTGCTTTCTCCGATGCTTCCCCCTATATACCACCAGAGAATTCTGGTGGGTCTGTAAACCCTCTTCAAAACTATCTTTGCCCGAGCCTAAGCTCCGGTGCCTCTATCAAGGCACAACCGGAGAATTTTGGTGAATCTAAGCATAGTAGATCGGCCGATTTGGCTCCGTTTCTTCGCGTCTTCTCGTCCGAGCTTCTTCTACTTGATGTCTTGGACTTCTTGCATGTCCTCTAAGTCTTTAACAGCAGGGCATTGTCCTTTCTTAAGGTGTTGATCACTTGGTCTTCATGTTGCCTTTGTCCAAGAGCCATCCTTGCATCTAATAGATTAAATACCTTGTATACTAGCAAAACAACATTAGTCCATTCGATCATGTTGTCAGACAATCAGCAAAATCAACTATATGTCCCTAGGTAGGTGCCATTTCCTTACGTTCACAAATTGAGCACCTCCCCTCGTGAATTTTAGTGTATCAATCTGCCTACATCTAGAAAATACTAACGAAATTTAGTATGGATAAATCATATCCATCTAAATCAGATTGTTCAATCTCTAGACATGGAGAAAGATCCAATTAGACCAAGGTATAAGGACAGAGATACTAGGACCCGAGGTTCCATATCTCGATGTCATTGGAACACTTCGTATCTTGAAAATTGCACCAGTCTTGATACTGCATTTGCAGTGAATCTGCTAGCTATACATAGTGTTGTTCCAACAAAACGTCATTGGACAAGAGATAAACGTATATTAAGATATGTCAATGGTAGAAAAGATCTTGGATTATTCTTCCAAAGAAACTAATACCCAACTACGATTAGACATAGATATATTGATGTTGGCTATATGTCAAATCTTCATAGTATACTAGATCCCAAACAATCTTTGTATTTTTATATGGAGAAACAACCATCACATAAAAGTCATGTAAACATACTCTAGTGACAACCTCTACAAATCATTCTGAAATTATTGCACTATATGTAGCATAACACGAATGTGTATGGCTCCGGAGAATGATTAGCCACATACAACAAAGTGGTATTAGTTCTGTTAAATCGCCAAGAATTATCTACGTATAATGTTGTTTGTGTTACACATGTGTAAATATGTTAAATGAATTGTAACCAAGTGGGGAATTAACATTTTACAATAAAGTCTTGTGATATTCTTGCAGATTTATTGATGAAGTCTTTACCGCAGTTTAATTGTTCATAGTATTAGTATGCCACGACTTCGAGACTTGTAAACACATGGGTAGATGCTCTCTAAAAATAATAACATGTACTAGCATAATATAAGGTTTTTGCTGAGACAATATGAACTCAAGAATGCCTTACATTTACTTATTCTCTTAAGAGTTTTTTTAGGGAATATCTAAGACATGTAATGTTGAACTTGCTTGTGGTTTTTTTCCTAATAAAGTTTTCTCATATAAGTTTATTACAACAATACAAATCCATAAATGTGTTAGATCATTTCTCCCTATTTTTATACAAATCCATAAATGTGTTATATTATTTATCCCTATTTTTTCCACTGGGTTTTTAAGAAGCTTAATGTCATATCAACATTATTGCATCATATCTTTCATATAAGGTTTTTGGAGGATTAAATGCAATTGATTAATGTCAAGTAACCAACCACTGGAGGGTGATCTCTTCCCTCCGATCAAGATCCATACAGACTAGAAAGCAACGCGTGGCCTCGCCGCGCGGTCCCGTGGGATGCTTGCATCATGGAGCTAGCTGTATAGATAAAAGTGGCAGTGAAAGAGTTATATTGCCTTTAGTGTTACTTAGCTTCTGTGGAGAACAAATAGCAGTATTACAAGATAATTAATATAGAAAAAGCAAATATGAACAGTGCTACTAATAATGTTTTTGCCTGAAAAATTTATTTTGTTTTGAATGGACCTGAATTCACCGCTTGGGCTCTTAGGTACTTTACATGATGAGATAACGTTTTTAAGGCTCTGATGGAAAGCATCTCTGCAAAAAAAAAAGAAAAAAGAAAAAAAGAATGTGGTTATTATAAAAATATTGAATAAAAAAGATAAAAATATAAAAAATACTCCGCTAGAAACTGTTTGAGTAGCTAGTCTTGGTGATTCCATATGTTTCTGAAACTCGATTTCCACTACTGATAGTGAGCGAGCATTGATATCTATTATAAACATCTTTGCTGAAATGAGGTTTGTCTGATAATATTCGACTTCCCGAATTAGCTTTGTTTCTCTTCTAATAGATCTGAACAAACTTCAGATTTGAGTGCAGCCGAGGATTGGCCTTATCTTGATGGTAATATAGATAAGAATAGGAAGGAATTCATCAGCCTCAGATAATGTTCGATCATTTGACATTGATATGTTCAGAAGCAAGTTATTGATGACTTAACAACAGCTCATGATGCATAGAAGCTTCTCGCGTGGTGCTTTGAAGGAATTAATCTTCTGCAATTCTTTCACTGCAAGCTAGAGTGGCATGTGCAGAAAATGAATGGTCATAGTTAGCATAAGCTTTGGCTGGATCACTGGAATGTTTTCTTTTATGGGAATTTTGGATAATTTCAAATTTGGATATTACATGATTAAAACAAGCAACTCTTGAATATACGACAGTACAATGACAACATTACAACAATTGATATCAGAAAAAAAAACTCATCAGGGCGTCTGAAACACAAACATGTGATCAGTGTGGCAGGGCTTCACCTTGAGCGCGTGGTCGATCTCCTGGTTGGTGGCGTTGGCCCAAAGCAGATGGTCCCTGATGGCGCTCTCCATCTCCGAGGAAGGCCTGGACTTTGCTGCTGTCCTCCTCGGCGTTGGGCTCGTGGAAGGAGAAGGACACGAGGAAGCTGCCGGTGCAAAGCTAACCGCAGGTTAGAGAGCGCAACGCCACGCCGGCGCTGGCGCTTGCCTCGTGGTGTCCGCGTGCGCGTCGGCCGATCCGGCAGACAAACTTACAAGGAGGGTCTGCCCCTACGGTGCGGCGGCCCAGGCCCCCGGCCATGGCGGGGCGGACACGCTCCCTAACGCGGCACGGTGGCCACTCGGCCACCGGCGTGGCGAAGAGGTGGCCCTGGCGCGGGCACGGCCGGCTCCAGGCGCACGTGACTCCCCCACAGCTCGTCCACGGCTTCACAACTCGATGATGCTCTGCGGGCATCCGGTGTCCCGCAGCCAAGGTCGCATTCGGCTCGCCTCGCCGCTTCGCCAGTGAGCTCGCCCGCCTCGCCTGGTGGCCTGCGCGGTTACCCGTGCTGCGGCCCTTCTCATCGAGCCGAGCGAGCGGACGCGTCGAGAAGATTCCCGAGGTTTTAGCCTGCTTTTGGGTGCAGACACGTGGCAAAATGATAGGTGGCGTAGATTTCGCCTGTTAAGAGTTGGTGCAGATTTCGTCTTTTAAGAGATTAGTGAGGGCCTGTTTAGATTCCAAAAAATTTTGTGCAGTATCCATTACATTGAATATTGCGACACATGTATGGAGTACTAAATGTAGATGAAAAAAAAACTAATTGCACAGTTGGGTGAGAAATCGCGAGACGAAACTTTTGAACCTAATTAGTCCATAATTAGACACTAATTGCCAAATACAAACAAACGGGCTACAGTACCCAAAACCAAAAAAATTTGGCATCTAAACGCGGCCTGAATACCAGTGTCCCGTGGCCAAGGTCGCGTTCGGCTTGCCTCGCCGGTGGCCCGCGCGGTTACCTGTGCTGCCGCCCTTCTCATCGAAGCCGAGCGAGCGGACGCGTCGAGAAGATTCCCGAGGTTTTAGCCTGCTTTGGGTGCAAAAACGTGGCAAAATGATAGGCCAGAGTCGTTGGTGCAGATTTCGCCTTTTAAGAGATTAGTGAATATGATTAGATCCAGCCATCAGGATATTGTAATCACCGACGCCGCCAGCAAGGATTACATCCGTTCAGGATAGGCTTTACCTCGGCGCCGCCAAGAGTTCGTGCCTTCTTCTGGTTGGTAATGCACAGGAGATGCTGGACCGCGGAACGGCGGTTTCGCCATGGCTTGCAAGACTCCAGCAACTGCATCACTTGTGACCAACTGATGGAGACTATGGATGATATCATCTTGGGTTGTGTTTACAGCAGAGAGGTCTGGGCCATTCTACTGGCCAAACTTCATCTCCTGGATGTTGTGCTTGTCAATGAGGAGGATGTCATGGAGTGGTGGCTGCGCAACAGAAAGCTCGTTGTCAAACCGGCGAGAAAGGGGTTTGATTCGCTCTTCTTCCTAGTTGGCTGGAGACTGTGGAAGGAGAGGAACTCGCACATTTTTTATGGAGCTTCTACTGACGCGGCTGGTCTGGCTTGCTCGATCTGAGGCGAGGCCGAGGAGTGGTGTTTGGCAGGATACAAGCACCTCCTGTCCTTGCTAACACTGATGTAGTCTCCAGGGGTCATTCCCGTCGCAAGCATAGTAGTATGTAAATCAATTTCACTTGATGCCCATGGCCGTTGTGCTTTGGTAATCGGTGGATTACCATTGCGTTTATTTGTAATTTCGTGTAAACTATCTTCTCATGCTTAATGAAAACTGTGCCCGAGGCACGTTCCGAAAAAAAAAAGGATAGGCTTTACCGAGCCGACGTCATTCATACCATGGCAGCGATTTAACATGTATATAAACCCGATCAATCAACGGAAAAACACATTTCAATCTTTCTTGTTCTCGTTCTTACATTAATTCTCAAAGAGAATGCACGAGATTAGAATCTAAGAACGGTGGCATATAAGTCTATTCACGGCAAATGAGCATATGGCAATATCATAGCATCTGATGAATTATATATTGCTGTGTTCTTTTAGAAAATATAACACTTCACATGTTCTTGCCACGCCTTTTCTTATCAGCAGCACTACGCTTTGCCTTAAGTCCAATTCCAGCTCGCTCAGATGCTTCTTCACGAATGAGTTCCTCTTGGCGCTTCAAAGCCATCGCCTCTTGGTATGCCACTTCTGTTCGGCTGTTTCAAGAGTTTCGAGACTTTAATAAAGTAGGATGAGCATGTAAAATAACCATAATTGAAGTGGGGTTTGAATTATGAATTTCATCAGAAGATTTATGTTTATCCAAGTAAAAGATTTTTAAAACATATTTTTTCCAAAACCTGATGAAACAATTAGACACAAAACAAACAGGACATAGAATTTCTGCAACTCTGCACTAGCATATACCCCCTCCATGTCTTTTCTAGTTTTACAATGTATCTGCATAGTAAAAGCAATGTATCTAGGAAAACCAAAACATCTTATAATTTGGAATCGATGGAGTATTAAAATAAGCAACATAAAAAGGCACTCACCTCAAGTGAACCATGAATCAACAATTTGGGTGGCTGACCTAATATCTATTCATGAAGCAAAATATTGGAACAAACAACTAGAAAAGTTTGCTTACCTGAATATATGAGCTAAGGCAAAAAGTTCCAGTGTCTTCCAGCCTAACTCTGTAAGCCATCTATCATCACGCTCGATAGAATCTTTGTCGAACTCGTCACTTGAGTTGTCATCCTACAATAAGGGGATTTGTTAGGGATCCATACATACAGTAGAATAAAACCCATAAAGAGATAAATTGGATAGGGAAACATGAATGATGAATAAGTATATCTCATTTTGTAACTACGAAAGATAAAAATAATAAACGACTCATAGGTTCAGGCCCAATTCCAAAGCAAAATGGTACATATAAACATTTATTTCCTCCATAGCTTCACGGCTGAGTTCATTTTGTGAAAGTAATTTTGAATGTAATACGAATAAAATTTCAAAATTTGTGGGCCGTGTTAGAATAGGCGCCTTATGGGCTGGCCATGGGCCTGACGCCCAAGCCTATCGACTGGGCTGCCTCTAGGGATTATGATAGATGATTATTGGTTAGGCAAGGATCACCGTTGATTGGGTGTTTCTATAAAGCCTTCCTGATTCTTGCCTATATAATGTACTCCATATACCCATATCAATCTATCACAATTTTCCGAGACCTATTCACTCTCAGGCCTTTGCACAACAAAAAAATGCACACCATGATGAAAATGCTTTCAGTTTGATATTGAACATGTAAAAAAAAGTACATCTGCAAATAGCTGTTCTAGTCAACCGCCCACAAGATGGAATCATCTAGGATGCACGTTACCTTATAAAGCAATGTGTAAGGGATCAAAGAAACATGCATACCTTTGTGCGGTACTGTGTTCCTTCATCTTCTTTTGTGGGCAATGGTTGGTGTGGTAGTGTGTCCAACACAGCTCTTTCAAACAAAAGTATCACATCATCAGCCAAAATAAACATGTCCTGATCAATAAGCACCATTGGAGTGCTCCGAGCATCTGTCTCTGTTAGTTTAGGTATCCCTTTTTTGTTCTTGCTCTGGTATTCTAGTGCCTTAAGTCCGCTATATAGTGAGTCAATTACCAAGGTTGATGTAACTTCTTTCTCTATAAAGAATTGTTTCACTAGAACTTTCAATATAGTTTCAGTCTTTTCCGTTGTCATGTGCCGACGCACACTTGGATCCATTGCTAGCCAGAATCCACTGAAACTGCAATACACCAAAAAAAAAAAAAATCAAAAAAAAAAATGGCTTGGAAATGAGACTGGTCATAAAACACTAATGCGCCGTTCATAAGTTTATCTAACCTGGACCAACCCAGTTTATCCTCAATCAACCTGCTAAGCTTGCTTCTTCTTTCATCAATAAAGCGCCGGCAAATTTGTTCCACATTTGATAGATACACCCTAATTAGTTCCCTTCGGTACTGGCCATCAAGGGAACGAAATGGACGGTCTGTCTTCTCCCTCAAATATTAGAATGCAGAAGCAGACATGGTTATGCAAAGTTAACAGATACTTCCCACAATCCCACTTGAAAAACATTGATGCTACCATTGAATATAAGAGTAAGATGCA
Source organism: Miscanthus lutarioriparius (assembly GCA_904845875.1). NCBI lineage: Eukaryota > Viridiplantae > Streptophyta > Magnoliopsida > Poales > Poaceae > Miscanthus > Miscanthus lutarioriparius. Next base: position 19,301,225 of record CAJGYO010000014.1, on the reverse strand, counting down.
AAGAAAACAGATACCTGACAACTTGAACTTGGACTTTGATGGTAAGAACATCCTCAACAATAAAGCCATCATGTAATTTTGACAGTTCCATAAACTTTTTCCACCCCCAATCATGCTCTTTCTTCCAAAACCGATGCAGTGTATCTGAAATGCTACTTTCCGTAAACTACAGTTGTAGAAGGCAAGCAAAAGCTAGCTATTTTAGCTGTAGGCACTAGGAAAACCAGATAGTAGTTCATTGAACTCACCAGAATACTTAGATTTCTTAGGGTCTCTATTAATTACAGCTATTGTAAATTGCGCAAGGTGATTCCATCCTGAACAAAAGCAAATCATATTGAAGATATATAGAGGAGTCACAAACTGAAGTGAGTCGAATACAATGCATCAAATTATGCATCTACCTGGGAGTAGCTTATCATGGTTGGCAACACAAAGAAAGAGTGAGAGGTGATTGCAGACATCACATCCTTGTGGGTAAATTAAGATATACCTGAAACTCAACTGATAGATCTCAAAATATGATGCAGCAAGTATCAGCCGATAAAACTAAAAGCAAATTAAAATATATAGATCGAAAAGGACATAATAAACAAAAAAGGGATATAAAATTAAATGCATAATTTTAGCATTACAATAGCTTTTCTTCTCCATGGCAGTAAATGTTCAAATAATATCGTTCGAGAAAAAATGTTAAAATTATATCAGACCAAGAAAGGCCATATAACAAACAACATATGGCACAAAATTAAATACATCATTTTACCATTACAATAGCCTTTCTTCTCCATGCAATAAATGCAAAACCTACAAATTTTCTCCCCAAAATATGGATTGCCAATGGCAGGCATTACAGCCATTACCGCCTTCATTGACCCACTACCAGTTCGGAGGTCCCTGGAAGAGTCCGAGGAGAAGGTTACCAAACTTAAGAAGGACCGGTACGATATGGATTTAAAGATACAGCTTGAGCGTACCAAAGCTGCAATCAGCAAGAGAGAAGAGCAACATCAAAATGACGAGTACATATCGCTTTAGCGTGCCTTGCTGGACAAAGCGGTACAGAAAGAGCATTCTGACTTAGGCAAAAGAACGGAGAAAGCACATATTGCCGTGCTGAACAAAGCGTTATCTGATCAGCGTGTTCTCTATGCCCAGAAGATAGAACAGGAATGTGATCTCGCAAATGAAGTCTTACGAAAGGCCTGTGAAGAAAATTATGACAACATAAAGAACGAGCGACAAAAATTTGACTACATGACTAATCAGGCAAGGGCACAATTGATTGAGTTGGAGAATGAGCGCTCAAAGTTGAAGTCCCTTATTGAGTCCTTGATCCAACAACAGGAGGTCCGTGGCAAGATGAATGTCGAGGTAACTATGGTACTATATTAATTTATATTTTGCATTATATAGACAACCATTTGAACGCCTCGAATGTTTGGACTTTAAGGTACAAGATGGGATGGTTTATATGCCATGGACGTACTTCACGATAGCAGTGGACAACTAATGTCGCCCGGTATATGAAATTTTCATATAGTTTTTGTGTAAGAACTCGTGCTCAAATGATCCTTATTCGTGTAATCCCTACATGCAGGATGTGGTTATGAAATTTAAGGTTCACAAAGTGAAGGAACTTTATTCTGATCTACAGAAGTACGACCTTCAAGGTGAATTGAGAGAGTTTTCAATTGTAAGGCCAGCCATTACTGTTAAGTTCGCCACCTTCACAGAGGCCTTGAGATGGCATGGATACATAAGAGACGTAGAGGTATACTACTTCAATCCTGCTCCTTGGAGTGAGCTATCAACTTTGATCAAGGAAAATTGAGACTTCAACTTTGAAGCCTCATTCTAAACCAAAATGGTGCATGCTCATTAATCATGGAGGACTAAGTTTTGTCATCTCACGCCTAGTAAGCGTTGTCATAGATAATCTTCACGGGCCTTTTGGTTCCTTGTGACAAATATCTACTACACACAACCATTCACCAAGAGAACACGCTATAACATCTAATGACTTGTGTTCAGGGGCAAGTGTGGTATGGAAGCAAGCGCTTTCATAGCCTCCAGCAGATGGCACGCCATGAATGATTGTGTTTAATATAAATATTTATATGTACTTGTCATTTTGATGTTGCTCTTCTCTCTTGCTGATTGCAGCTTTGGTACGCTCAAGCTGTATCTTTAAATCCATATTGTACCGGTCCTTCTTAAGTTTGGTAACCTTCTCCTCAGACTTTTCCAGGGACATCCGAACTTGTTGCATCTCGTTGCTAGGAAGTTTTGTAGTACCAGTAAGTTAAATTGTTAACAGATGCAAGGTCTCTGTGAGTTTGTGATACCTAATGAACCTATTTTCAACAACCAGGCAACTCACAGGGTCATCTGTGCTCAAGGCTACATATTATTTTCACCTAAGTTGTTCAATCACTTGTCAAATGCATGGTCAGCTTTCATAATTTGTAGTTCAAATAATATATGCAATAATGCAAATAGTGGAACCGGTGCTGAATATTAAAACCTTGTTGTGTTTACAACTTCCCTACTTAACAGCTATTCCTTGTAAAGTCACTGAAAACTAATAGCCAAATTACACCCAGCAGGCAAGTAAGAAGCCCAGATACAACATAATAGAAACATGCTGGTAGTAGAAAAAATATAAAAACTAGATGGTGAGTCCAATTAATGCAAACAAAAAGACCATACCACTTATATCCGCCGACATCAAAGGAATTACTCCTTAGCTCACTCCTGTTGATTTGGGAGAAATTATCAATTCTCCATGTAAACTTTCCATAAAGTTCAGAAGGCCTAGGTCCTATACAATAATACAAGACAACGGAATTAACAGGTAAAGCACCAACTGATGGCAAAAACTTAAATATTGCGAATGATTGAAATGCAAAAATGACACAAATCAGCTTGTCAGAAACATGTAATTCAGTAGAATATTAAAAAAGCAAAAGTAATCATCATCTCCACACAATTACAAGCAAATTTGAAGAAATGTCCAACTCAGTCATGTTCACACACCATACAAGAAGCTACATAGTTTATAATGTAAAAACCTTTTTAGAATAAGCATCGCCTAAGTCGAAGCCTTTTAGGACAGTGAATTATAATGCTAAAGGTTCTTGAATGCAACAGAACAAGCTGCCAGTGTAACAAATGAAATAGGGCTGCATATTTAGTATTCCACCAGTCCTTGGAAGAGTAATGCTTCTGGTACTCTAAAAAAAAAGTTTAACATATGACATATATCCAAGCAGCTTAACTACTTAGTTACCGAGGCCCAAAAGAGAACCCCATAAGTTTTAACTGGTGTAATCGTAATTGATCTAAATGACTAAATATGGGGAGAAAGCCCACGACCAAAAAGTCAGAACAACGTCCAAACGCACTCCAACAGTTCCACTTTCTTGGACCTTCATCATACAGGGCACTTCTGAGGTGTTTGGTTGGTTGAATGATGTGGTCGATCACCATCTCACTCTTTAGTTTTTTGTTTGGTTTGTGGAATAGAATGGGTTGACCCATGACCACCTCATTTCTCACAAGCTAATAATTAGTACTAGTATGAGGAGTGAGGACATTCCACCAAATTTGAGGAATGGACCAGATGCACCACTCCATCTAGGATAAGCTAATTCCTCAAACCAAACACACCCTTCAGTTATCACCTTCTTAGTGCATATCTAGTCACGCTGTTCTTGCCCACACCAAACCAGTGAATGCCCATTGGTACAAGCTCCAACAATGGCCCAGGTTCATCAGGCAGGTCATTATATAATAACCCTAAGCCTAATATAAGTAACCCAAACAAACTGCAGTGACCTACTAAACTCCCTGAAGGTAACATATCTAAGTCGGCATCCATCTTATTGCATTTTGCAATTGTTATTAAGACTTCCTGAGCCGCTGAATCATACATGGGTTTGGGTTAAGTTTTTTTAGATAATGGAACAAGGTTCCAGCCAGGTTTGGGTTAAGTATTAGCATAACTAAAATAAGTTTAATTATTAGAAACTTTATGGAACGGTTTAATTAGGAATGGAGAGATCTAGCTGGCCTACTTAGGTCATAACATCAGAAGGAAGATTACAAAGATCTAGCTAAAAGCATTTGCAAAGTAAAACACAGACAAATGTGAGGAGCTAGAAAACATACCACAATCATCATCATCAGTGTCCGAGTAAGCTGGTGAGGTGGATGGTACTCTATTCTCAACTTGCTGACTGGACCTCCACTCAGTTAGAGAATTCTCGGAATAATTCTGTTGACCACTTGGCATCTCTTCAGTTGATGAGGATCTACCATCCCCAGGATTGTAAGCGCTGGCCATTATTCTATCACCTGCAGAAGTCAGCTCTGTAGCACTCCCAACTTTTCCTTTCCTTCCTGCGGTGACAAGAAACTGGAATAATAAGTCTCTGTTTCAGTAGTGGGCCAGAGTTACAAAAAAAAAAGACATCCAAAGTAAGGCTACAGAATTCCAAAGGGTTTTGTGGTCTTGTGGACAGTGCACATAATCCCTAGTCTGTAGAGTACATGCTGCAGGCATCTAGTGCCTAGTGGCTGTAAGACATGCATGGTACCAGGCAGGCTTTGCAGAACAAAAGAAACATACATATTCCAGTGTCGCAATCAACTAACATCCAGAACAGAGAACTATATATGTTCACATGGTACCAGGAATACTGTCTAGACTAGAATCTTAGTAACACCATTCCTTCCGTAAAACCTCTGATTCCCAGCTAAAGTAACAAGCTAATCCCAAAGCAATAGTCCAGTGTCGGAAGAACTGTAAGCCTCCGCAGGACAAAACCAAACCGCTGGATTATTTTCCTACTACGCAAAGCCCTACCGAAACCATCACGGGACGAAATAATTAACAGGGAGTCCGGAACCCGACCCCAGTGACGACTAAACGGAAGAACCGCGGCGCAATGCTCACCTGTCTCCTGGAATTCCCCCGATTCAGGTTGGATACAACAACCGACCGGGGAGGCCGCCCCGCTCGTCGTGCGTGCGTCCCACACGCCCCACGGAGATCAAGAGCTCCCTCCTCCTTCCCGCACGACGGCGGTGGAGGGGGCGGCGCCGCGGCGGCGTACGCGTGAGCGCCTAGTCGAGGCGAACAAATCGGATCGAGCCTAAAGCCTAATTCGTTCTCTCGTGTCAGCTGTTGAGGTTATTTATAGGAGTAGTAGTATATAAAATTTGGCAGTTATTGTGCAGCTATATATTCGGCAATTATCTACCCGCACCGCATTTGGTTTCTATAACATACTATATATCTGCATTACGTTTAACGGAGAATAGCGATACCAAAGTCGACCTTGTTTAGAAATAATCTTAGACCAACTTCAAAAATATATAAATTTTAATCTCTATATATCTCTCCTTCCTCTGATAAAGAGGCATTCAATGAATGGCTTTTTTATATGTGTGTGTATCTGCATTGTGTTTAACGGAGAACAAAGTCTACCTTGTTTTAGAAATGATCTTAGATAATCTTCAAGAGTTTTTTATTTTTCTCTCCTAAAAACATGTAGTTTTCAAACTTCTAAGAAGGTATTGGGAGGAAAAAAGAAGGGCATCTCCAACAGTTTCCAATAAATGACTTCTAAAAAAATAAATTTGAGTCCCACATCAATTTTCCCGACTTTTTTTTTATCGCGGGACTGCAAGGGGTGCGCCGAACCCTTTCTCACGCCGCAACCTCCCTGCCGCCGTCGCCAACTCCCAGCCGCCGCCGCCGCCGCCACTGGGCCACCCCAGCCAGCTTGCTGCCGCCTAGTCAAGCAGAGACGGCACCAAGCAAGCAGCAGCTTCACCTTGCGCCAGCAAACAGTGCCATGCAAACAGGAGCATGCAAGCAGGCGTGTAGCCGGCCAAGAGCATTACTTGAATATGCACATATACACAGGAGCAAATGGTACTTGAATATAGTTTCGTATCACGCCAGAGCTTCCCGCTGTCCTCCTTCGACCGCCAGCGGCTGCCGCTGAGGACCGTATCTATTCTCGGCACCCTCGGCCTCGCCGGCAGCGCCCGCCACTCGGGCTCGTGCAGGCACGCGACGTTGTCGGTGGAGTAGATGAAGAGCTACAACAACCACGCCGCCGAAAACGAGACACCCAGGCAGCAGCTGCGGGAGGACGCGGATGCATGTGACATGCCACCGGCGACATTCCAGAGCTTTCCGGCCTTGTCCGTGCCCGCATCATCGCGTTCCAAGAGAAGATCAAATGGACGTGAATCAAGGGCCGCGACGCCAAGTTGTCGCCCCTGTGGCCGCCGGGAGGCGAGCGGAAGGCGGTGGTGTACCTCACGAGCCTCCGCGACGTGCGCAAGAGTGCAAGATCGTTCGTGTACTTCACGAGGCTCCGCGGCAGCGGCGGCGGGAAGGAGAGACTCGCGGCAAAAGAAATCGCTGGAAGAAGGACGCCGCGCGGGAAGTCGTATCCGCGCGAGGTCGCGTCCGCGTAAAGTTACGTGGAACAGGGGAAGATTTCTCAAGTGCCTAAATTTTAGGAAGAAGTATTAGGAGTTGTTGGAGAGGGTATTTTTCTAATCTTTCTAAAAACTAAGGATTATGAGGGGATTTAGGGAACTCTTAGAGATGCTCTTAGAGCAACTCCAAAAATATATAAATTTTAATCTCTATGTATCTCTCCTGTCTCCAATAAAGAGGCATTCAATGAATGGTTTCTTTGTACGTGTCTATCTGCATTGCATTTAACGGAGAATAACGACACCGAAGTCTACCTTCTTAGTTTTAAAAATGATCTTAGAGTAACTCCAAAAATATATAAATTTTAATTTAATCTATATATATATATATATATATATATATATATATATATATATATATATATATCTCGTGTTGACATTCAAGTAATGGTTTCTTTGCATGTCTCATCTCAAACGGAATCACTAATTATTGTTCTTTCTATAAAGACACTCAAAAGAATGTCACATCTAATATAAAAAGGGGCAGATCCAGTGCCGGAGGCTTCCACATGAATAGGGTCTGGGGAAGGGATAAACCGAGACAAGCCTTTCCCCCGTAAAATCTACGGAGAGGCTGCAATGTCACATCTAATATATCTCAAGAAAAATAAAGGTTGATAAAAAAAAAGACACAAAATGACCTTAAAAAACAAGAGTACATCAAAGACCAAATCGGTCGTCTTCTTCCTTAGAACTTCCACTGCCTGCCGGAGTTTGAAGATCGCACTGTGAAGACAACAAAAAAGAGGGACACCTGCAAAGACCCTCACCAACATAAGGCTTTGAAGACCGAAATAGCCATTCACCACTGACAACGAGATCTAGTATCCACTGAAATAACATTGACTAGAGGAATCCTCCAAAAAACGCAAGCTTACAATCCTTCGCCATCAAAACAATGTGTTGAAGATGTCAGACATGACTGTAGGACCGACCAAAAGAAGAGGTCATCATCGTTGTGTCGAAAGCCAACCAACTGCTCCCTCTGATAACCACAACAAATGCCAAATTTGAAGAACAACATATCTGATATACCAAACTCTCATTGGCCCTTCGCCAACGCTAGATCGAACGTCGTCGAGGTAGGGAGAGGCCGGAGAGACATTATTCCAATGTATCATCATCGCCACCATCTCGTCTATAAGATCAGAAACCAAATCCTAGACCAACAAGGATTCACAAACCAATAAAAAACTACGAAGGGGAAGGGAATTGGATCCTTGCTCCTCTGCCAACGTGATCGCTGGTTAGAAGAGAGGGGGACCGAGCGGTGTCCTTGGTGTGGGCAGTGGCTGGGAAGTGCTAGGTATTTTTGCTTTAGACCTTATGTGATTTTGATAACAAGGCTTCTGGTTATTATCTATTGTGGTCGGTGGAATTTATTCTAATTATTGTTCTTTATACACTCCAATAGGTTATTACAATTTTTCTTGTGTGAAAAAGTTATGCAAAACTACATATATTGCATTTAGAAGCCACGTAGCCTCACAAAAAGTGTAGATCGAGAAGGGTAATTTTGAAGAGTGAAAAAATAGAGCGTGATTTTAGAGTTTATTGGAGCATGTATTTTTGTTTGTTTTCTAAATTTTATGATAAAAAATCACATAAAGAACCTCTTAGAGATGCTTTAGCGTTTTATTTAACAAAATGCATCTATACCTCTTTATTTATTGTAGATCTAGCTCGCTTTGAAAGAAAGAGTCGGCTTAGTTAGATGTGGCTGAAAATGTTAAAATGGGATGCGAAGTGTTAATATCGTCTGGTGTTAGAGTTATGTTACTGTTGAGAATTAGTATTTAGTGATCAATTAGTGATTAATGCAAGAGGTGTCTTTTCATCCCTCTCTCTTTCACCCTTGTAACCGCCCACATGGGCTTTAGAGAATCATTTGCATCTAACTCGCCGTCTCTCGCTCTCTCAATTCTAACACGTTATCACGCACGTTTGCTCTCCGCTGGTTACGGGCCAGAAAGAAAGAAGACGTCGATGGCTGGTGATGCAGTTGCACGTTGTCTTCACTGCAAGACTGTCGGCGTTATCTCCACCAACGAGCAAGGCCGGAGAAGTTCGCCGGCGTTGCTGTTGAAGGACTCACCGGAGATAAGATCGCCGGCATCGCTGTCTCCCCCGCAATGCACGCTGCTTCTCCGCTGAGACGAGTTCGATGGCACTGTTGCTGTGACGGGAGGACGAGGAATTGGCCTCCACTGAATCGAGATAGAAGGAACAAACAATGGATCGAGTTCGCCACTGGAATCGCTGGAGACATCGGCGTCCGTCATGGGCTCTGGCAAGGAAAAGAACGAACTCAAGCGGTAGGAAGATAAAGGACGGTAACCATCGTATGATCTTCTTCAGTTTATCATGATTTTACCTCTCTACGGTCATGGATGCCGCTGCGCAGCGGTGTCCCAGTCCCAGTGGCTGTGGTTTGATGGCAGTTGCACACCCATATGTGGCCGCGTGCTCGCTGATTCGAAGCAGCACGACGAACGCAGCCACAGCCACGGCCAAGGCCGAAATCGGCAGAGCCCGCGGCTGGCGACTCCGCGGTCGGCTGCCTCCTCACTGTGACCCCGCACGGCCTATGCTTGAAGGACACGCGCCCTCCGAGCCGTGGCCCTAACCCGCGGCCGGTGGACCCGCAGCGGCCCGGAGATGGCCTCCCGTGCGGCCTTGTGCCGCGGAAGGCGGCCTCTGTGCCGTGGCCCCTTCGCCTGTGGCCTCACGCCACGGCCAGCAGCCACTGCGGCAGTCTTGTGCCGACGGCCGGCAGCCTCGTCTTCGCGTCCCGCGGCTGGGCACGCACGCTGCCTCGCGCCCGTGGCCGGCGGCCTCTGCGCCTGCGGCGGTGGCGGGGGGTACATGCTCGCGGCAGCGGCCCCTGCGTCGTGCCCCTACGGGGGCCGGCTGGTTCACGGCGGTGGCTGGCTGGTGAGCGCCGGTGGCTGGCCTCCCGTGCTCCCGAGCGGCGGCACTCACGACGGTAGTCTAGACTTTGGAACCGTCCGTTTCCACCTTGGGAGAGGATAAGGCCAATGTCTTTTTGCATAAAGAGCCTTATCATTTTATTCAAATCACATAATACGTCTTTGTTGATCAATTATGGACATGCTTTTATGTTTTAACTACCTTGTTTAACATAAATTTTTGTACTGCAATATATTGCATTTATACCTCATATAAATGCTAGTTTTAGACCTCATGTCTAAACAAATTATGATGCAAATTATTTATCTAGTATAAATAGATTTTTAGACCAATCGATCATTAAGATTTTGCATCGTGAGTACTACTATTGCAGATAAATTTACTATTGTAATGTTTAGATATGTTTTCTGTGTCGGTATGATAGAGTTTTTACTCCTACATACATTATTTATTTTTAAGACCAGAAAATTGTTCATATCTAAACATGCATAGTTTGTCGATTTTGTTTTTGGCAATTGATTTTATTTGCAACAAAATCGGATCCTCTTAATTAGATAGTTAATTAATGATGGATGAGTTTAGGCCCATATTGGCCTAGTTTGGAAAAGCAAAATGGCAGCCAAACCATTTTTGCTAGCGAGGCTAATATATGAAGTGTTTTTTCTGTGATCCTACGAGATTTTACATAGTTATACCACTAGCCAACTATAGCACTATGTGCTTAGTAAGTTTTCTATTTTAGTCTATGACTTTAACATTATTAGTACATCTGTACTTTGTTGACCTCGTTAATTTTTGTGTTTTAACAACAGTAGATCATCTTAATTAAGCGTTTCTTAATTAATGATGGATTATGCAAAATTGTTATATTCATATCTTAGATACATTTGGGATCCTAACACAAGTAATGGAGTCCTAGGCATTGGCTGCGCTTAATTCATCTTGAATTATTTGGCCCAGAGACCGTGTGGCAGAACCGCCTAATTTAATGCCTTCCAGGAGGACTTGTCTTCCATTAGACACTAAGTACCCGAGGAAGGACACTAAACTACGTAGTTCCGTCGAGCACACCCCATGGGAGAACAAAAAAATCCATATTTTTCAACAGGATCATAAATGGGAGAATAAAACTTACAACATTTTAGCGAATTCTTACATCACTTTCCATGCAACATCAGAGTATAGTATTTATTGTTTATAACAGCGGAATATAACCATATTATCAGAGTTTCAATGGAAATAAAATCATTAAATGACAAGTTAAACATTAATATGATGATCCGTTATATACATCATAACAGATTATAAGTTTTTCCATTGTAAAACATTTTGGGTGGAAGTTTCAAATAAACTCTATTGCCCACAACGTTAAGGAAAACCTCACTGAGTCCACTAGGAGGTTTCCACACACTAGTGTCAGCTTCACATGTTCCTGTCACCTGCAACATAGTAGAACAAACCCTGAGTACTCAATTATACTTCACAAGACTTACCTGTCAAGGGGAAAGAAAAGACTCTAAGGATATGCAAGGCTATCTGGCTTGTGGTTTTATTGCATCTGTAGGAAGTATTACTAAACGTGCATCCTTATATTCAATTTCATTAGCAGTCATCATTAGTTCATTAACTAACCATTCTATGTAAGCACTTGTGCTACTTTCAAGCAGGTGGTAAGCAATCAGAACCATTTTACCATCTTTCATATTCCAGTTCTTACTACGGTGCTAGATTGTAGACAAGTCATACCGGATTACCCGGCGATTCGTGAATCAATGTAGCCCAGCTAGGTACCTCGAAACACACGCCCTGCTTGTACCCCAGGCACAAGCAGGACCAACCCACCACTCTTCTGTCAAGGGGTCCAGGTCTCCGTCCAAGCTTGGACTCCAAGCCCCCACACCTGAGTCCCCGACTCAGTGTGTTGCTTAGACCTCCACCATCCCCGCCTCCGATCAGTCGGTCCAGAAAGAGCTGGAACCCATGACAAGAGAGTAACGAGCCTTCTCTGCTCTCATAAACAAGTATGTACTCATGATAATGGGCCTGTTCACTCGGAGGAATTTTGGAGAAATTTGGATGGTTTGGAGGAATGCTGGAGGAATTTGTGAGAGAAAAACACTGTTTCGGATGAAAAAAGAAGTGGATCAAGCCGGGTTTAAGGGCACGCGAACGGGGCCAATAAGTCTGTGACCTGACTAGAACCCAATGCAACGACCGGTCCTTAACCAACACGGATAGGAAAAACAGTGTAACCAAGCTATGCCCCATTGACCGCGGGACACAACCCCTTTCACCCACCAATACCCGTACCATATCCCCGCCCAGTCTCCAATTATCATTCATATATATATATATATATTTCATGTGATATAATAACAACAATAATATATTTCCTATCTTTCGCGAGTGACAGGCAATCACTCGACTTCTACTAGAGTCCTGTAACATAGCAATCTACACAATCATGTCATACTAGTAAGACTCATAGGATATATATATGCAAGTGAGTTTCATTCAACTCCTTAAACTTAATGTACAAGCATAAGATAAACTGCAGAATAATAGAGGTTATGTACCGGGGCTTGTCTGGGTAAGATATAACCAAAAGTTAGCATTCCATCGGGGTGACACGATCATCAGGCACCATCTTTTCTGCTACTTCGAGCATCTCCCCGATCCATCGCTGTCCCTATTATGATATTCGTGGATACAACGTAGAGACGTAAATAATCACGGTAATCGCAACTCTAAAATATGATTACGCTGCTAAACTAACGAGCTGGCTCTAGCAACTAACGTATAAGGCTACATATCCATGTTGTGGAACAAGTCGCCATTTTCCCACAAGTATTTTAGTCATACAAACCCAAGGTTTTTCTTTATCCATTTCACTGATTTAATATATAATCGAACTAGGGCTCATTAGCTACCTTAGCAAACTAATTATTCTGGAGCTACGAAAATTACAAAGAGCACATAACAAAACTATGAAACTACTGTAAAATTTCCAAAGCTAGCACTATCATTATTTTATCACAAAAATTCCTACAAGTTCATGTCTTATTAAACTACGCATTTGAAAATAATTATGGCAACCCTACAAATAATACAAAACTATATGAACAAAATACACTAACAAGTAGACTATGATTTTAGAAACTTAACAAAATTGGTTTCACAATTTTTAGTCAGCTACACAAATTGATATTGAATTTATAAGTTTACCCTAGAAACTAATTTGGAAACGCTTTAGGAAAAGGAAAAGCCGGTGGCCAGCGATTTCGGCCCAGCAACCTAAACGGCCTGCGACGGGGAGCCCGCGCGTGTAATAGGCCGACCCAATAAGCGGCCCGCGATAGGGAGCCTGTGCGTGGCCCCACACCTTTTTTAGAAAAACCCTCAGCGTAACAGATTATCACGCGGCATCACTAAGCACTATTACACTAGAGACAAGCTTTGCACTAAGGACCCCGAATGTTTCCACCCCCACAATGGGGAGGTCCCTGCTCTACCCCGTGCTCGCTGGCATGGTGACCAGCGGCATGGGCGGCTGCTCTGGGCACCCCGAGCTCGCTACCACAGGGGTAAGGAGCCGATCTTTGCCTACCAATAAGCGCGCACTCCTAGGTAGCGGTGGGGAGCTTAACGGCGCACTACCGAGGGCTAGCCCTGGCAACGGGCGGAGCCGTGCCACGGTGTGCTTGTTTTGGCGACCTAAGGCTCTACCGAGGTGGTGGCGGTGACGGATGAGCACCAGTAGCTCACCAGGGTTCGTGCTATGGTGGTGGTTGAGACAGAGGAGCGACGAGGTGACCCGGCCACGTGCGCCCGCACTTCACGACGGCATGCCGAGCGTGACACCGGTGCGCCACTGCTTCGGTGGCGGATTCCCTGGACAAAACAACATGAGCACCACGCGGAGGGGGTCAAGGCGAGTTTAGGGACAACACCAATTGGAGCTCTCTCCCCATGTATTGGGACTTACCCCCAGCCCATCTGTTGCAGCGACTTTCAAGGTCGACGGTGAGAAAACGCCAAATTGGTCGTCGATAATGCTTGGCCGGGGATGAGGAAGATGGAGCACCTAATTGACTTCCTAAGCCACTCTCATGCGTGAAGACCTGGGCTGTAAACGCCTAGATCTAGGTGGACCGGTGGGCGGCGGCGCGGTGCTCTAGCCGGGCTATGCCGTGGACAAGGCACATGAGCGGGTTGAAACAGAGCGGCATGGCTCGGTTAGCAGCAACACGCACACACGCGCACAGGAGATGGGACCTATTAGATTGGCGCGATGTGTTTGAACCGAAGTGACCGAACGTGAGCGGGGCTCACCCATGGCGGCTAGCGAGTCAAAGCAAGGCGCGACAGGGAAACATCGCCACCACCGTAGAGCCCGGGAGCCAGACGGTCCTGCCGCGGCAGTAGCGGCACCTGCCCGCGGTAGGTAGAACAAGGGGCGGGGTGTGCACCACATCGACCAACGGCGGCCGCCAAGGCACTGGCCTGGCCCTACGTGCGGCGCAGCAGCACGGCGGTGGTTGCAACGGCATGGACAAGGAGGGATAGCGCTGGGGTGACACGGTAGTAGCGACGGCGTCAGCCAAGTAGTAGCCAGCTAGGGCCGGCCAACGCTGACGCGTGGAACAGCTACAGCCAGCCCCTATGCGGCACAGCGACACCAGGGCAAAGGGCATGGTGACCGCGGCCATAGGGCCGAACGACCGAACTAATAATGTGCACGAATTTTAAAGCTCCGACCAAAACCAACCCAGCTCGGTTGAGACCAAACCAATTTGCCAAGGCTCAAAAGGGTCCTAAAGGCTATCCCAAGGAGCATCAAACGCAAACTCAGATGAACTACCAAGAGAGATAGAGACACGCCAAAATAGGTTCGTCAAGCTAGACGCTGATTCACGAACGAAGCACCAAAACCTGACCGCAACGCGTTCTAACAAAGTTAGGGCAATTTTAGAGCAGACAACGTGACATCCAACACAACGTCGACCTATGCCATGCTCAAGCACTCACTTTGATGCAATCAACAATACCAAAACATGCAACTAGTGTTTAAACATTTGTGTTAGAAATTAAATGCCCAAATAGCATTGTCTACCACCCTTCATACTTAGAAAACGTTAAGGTTTTCAGTTAGGACTAAGTAACCATTAACTCTTTTGTCGCAATTTTTAATAGATCTAAACCTTGCTAACCTCAACCAACAAATACTTCATGCCATAGTCTATACCTTACACTAACCCGTGGGAGCAAAATTTTTAAGCACCATTTAACTATTTTGCTCAATATAATTCGCAAAAAATATTATTTTAACAATCGTTCAAGTGCTTGCCGACTTAACGAAAAGAGCTTATCTAAACGTCAAGTTTGATTTTAGAGCTCCTAAAACCTTAGTTAACAACATCTATTTTCCAAAAGTTAAAGTTGCATTGTCATCTACCAAGTTTGTACTTCCAACTTTATTTAAGTGTCACATAAATGTTCTATAGTACTTTTGCTTAATAAAAATTGGTTTTAAACCCTAAGTGATATAACATGACTATTGGATCGACTTTCGTTTAGCATTTCTGTTGATCGTTTTGAGTTACAGAAATTAATCTACACACTTTATCACAAGCATAAACACATAAACATGAGGCTCATGACATAGCTTAGCAAGTTGTTTAAGCGGTAACACCGAGGGTGTTACAGACCGTGCCTATGGCAGCTATTATTCACCCATTACTGAGAGGTCTACATCATGTTTATTTAAACTTGATGACTACCTACAATGTGTTGTCCCAACAACGTGTTTTGAAAATTTGAGAATGGTACACCTTTATGGTGATCACCATTATTCATTATTCAAGGCTATACACATGTAGTAGAGTCTTAGGCATTAGCTGTAGTATATTCATACGAATATATCAGCCCAGAGACCGTGCCTATAGCAGCAATTTATTTGCCTACTATAGAGAGATCTACTCTATGTTTCGGACATAGAGATTATCTATAGTGTGTGTGTCAACATTAATAATAGTTGTTCATGCGGTCTACACATCTTGTGATTACCTCTAACTGTTGTAAGGTTTAAAGTTTTGTTGACTACCTCCAACTATCCAAAACAAAGTGACAAGATATGGACCCCCCTAAATTTTGCATTGGATACAACATCACCATAGTGATTTTTAATTTACCTTAGGTGTAAATTAATTAAATCAATGGTTTGTCTTATGTTGTGGATACTGACTTCAGAGGAGTTTGATGAACTCGCTCTAGATGACATCACTATCCCACATGGACAATGGACATTAACATTTGTTTTATCCCATGGACTAATAGAACAATTTAATGAACCTAAATTAGGGGTTGTTTGTTATAGATCAAAAGAAATTGTGCCTTACTGTAGTTAAGGTACTACGGCCATAAAGATCATCGATAAGATTATCTTGTGAAAAGAAATGCACATTCTTCGTGGCCCACTCTTCAGGAGTTTTATGAACAATAAATAAACTCATATAGCTTGAGGCTAATCATGAGTGGATCATATCTCTAGTTTTTCAAACTATTGAAGACTATGATCATATTGTTTATACAATTTGCTTCCACTAGTAAAAGCAAAAGGCCTAATGTGCAATATGAGTGATGGCAATGTGATTGTGTTTAGCATCGCGCTAAACAATGCCATACCCTTAAGTTTGTAATTGATCTATATCAAAACGTCTATATGGGACGACATAGGAGATACCTAGAAGGTTGGTTGTTATGCTGGATTTTGTAGGATCACACAACAACACTTCTCCTTTTCTCATAAAGAGAACATCACATAGATGGACAACATGATCATCGAATATGCTTCGAATGATTTGTTTTGAGATTTGGGATAATCTCATGGTCCGTTGATAATATGTGATAATGTCCATCGAAGATGTTGTAATATTTGTGTTGTCAACGCATAAGTATTGTGGGTATCATATCGATGTATTTGATACTCGACAATATTTATGGATTTCTATATATATATATATTAGACAAGAATCTCATTAAACTCTTGTCATATATAGATTATACTGGAATCATTCCAATATGGAATGATATGTGCCTAGTGGACATTTGTACCTCAAACTCTATAATTAGGGAAGCAAAATGTTCCTGGTTCTTATGATAAGAAGAGGAAATATTTTGGCCATCGTGCTGATGCGATGCAATGATAGTTTGGTCTATTTCGCCACCATCATTCTTCCTGTGGATACTGAGTTAGTAATTGAGGATATTTAATTATGTCCTAATTCAATTCATGTCTTACTAAATTATAGAGATATCCAAATGTGTTTTCGTATGTGAACACAAAAGGACAACATTGGATATGGCATATAAGTAATGAGATAAGTCTCATTTTGGTTGTACTATGCATATAACCATCCCCTACAACATGTTACGTACAAGATAATTTTTCACATTGTTGATGCATTCAAAATTTGGAATGATCAACTTGGCCATCATATTGGATGAGGTGAAAAATTATTGGCAATTCTTTTGGTCAAGATTTTCCCAAAGTGTGGATACGATAAGTGCCACAAAGGAAATAGATTTTAAGACCCTCTTATCTTAAAATTAGATTGAGTATCTTAGATTCCTTGATCATATTGAAGAGAATATGTGCGAGTCTGATACAAATATTGTATGGACAGTTCTGGCATTTTATGGTTATGAAGATACATCTATAAGATGATCTAGAGTGTGTGGAGTATCCACACTCAGCCATACATTTGGTAAATAATGGCTCTTGTTGTGAGCTCATTATCCTGAACACTACTGAACTTTTGTGTCTACAATGACGATTGTTTGGTATATCAAAAGTTTAGTTACATATCTAAAAGGATAAATGGAATCTATGAAGTATGACAAGGTCATAGCAGGACCATTGTTACTGAATTGCTATCTGCCAACTTCGTGTTGGGGTTAGGTAGATTTACACACTCCTGACTTGAGATTAACTGCATATCCCCTATATGCATTTAGTACGTGAGAATCCATGAAGATTTTCTATTTGTGTAAGATTGAGTTACGTTGTATACGTACCAATCTCACCACCACAGCATACATTGATGGGTACACACAGGAAACTAGGGATCAATGTGAGATTTCAATCTTCGTCGATTGTTAAGTATTTAGATCTCTTATGGAGGATCTATTTATGACCCGTATGCTGGTTTTATTTTGATAATGAGCATTTCTAGGCATTAGGGGAAGATTTGATGTACCATACATAATGCCAGGAAATTATTTGGAATGCATAAGACATTTTGAGCTCAGGATCACATACTAAATGTTGAGTTCAAAGAATTGTTGATTTGCATAATATTGCAAATAAACTGTCAAATGCATTTACTGATTACTAAGGTATCTTTTAAACCAGTTAATCCGTTGCAAGTATGTTCCAGAAAGAGCGGGGGTACCAAGTTAAACCACTCAACTCCCAATTGTAAATAAGAGGGGGAGAAGTATGGCCATAAAGCAGGATTATTCATACTAGTAATAGAAGGCTTTCCTTCTAAGATGGTAAATGATGGTCAACCTATGGTTGGCGACACCTTGTGGGTAAATATTGATTATTACGCAGTGGATGGATGCCATCCACAAACCTAGCTTAGAGGTGCACCTACATACTGATGCTGGGATATCGGAAAGCCCTGACTCTCATTTTAGGAAGTCACGATGAGTCATTCATGGTACTTTGAGTTTTGATAACCGGAGAATTATATGATAGAAAGGCTACATGTGTCGACACGTACTTTTCTGAATAAACTGTATACAACATTCCAAGTTATCCAGTCAATGAGACCATGGCAGAGTGCTTTGCTCACTGTTACTAGAACTTGTTGAGTGATGTAATACATGCAAAGATAGTCTTGCTCACCAGAAAAGAGGTGTTTTGGGTTGTGCTGCCAACACCTCATGGTACCTTTACTGTGGGTACAAAAGTGTTTTAGTCCTAGAATGGATTGAGAACAATGTGGTGGTGAGATCAAAGCAAGACTAGTAGCAGAAGGGGTTTACACAAAGCCCAGGCATTGATTTTCAATGCAAATTATTCTCCATAGTAAGTGTTATAAATTTCTGATACTATCTTTTGATTGATAGTACAAAAGCATCTATCATTGCAGTTGATAGTTGATAGATGTAGTGATTGCATATATTTATATGATCACTTGAATTGGTGTATTTGTGAAGATTCCAGGAAGGAGTTTACATACCCAACCCTCAGACATAAAATCGCAACACATATTGTGTATTGCTTAAGTCAATATCTGGCTTAAAGCAGTTAAGTCAAATTTGGTACAATCGACTTTGTGTGTATTCCCTAAACTGAAGGGATACAAGGTTGATTACACGTGGTGTTCATTTTGAAGTCCTTGATTGGATTTCATAGTGTTATATGATAGTCAATAATCTTGACATCATTAGTGATGAACACATGTTAATAGCATGTTGTAATCTAAAGACGAAGTTTGAGATGGAAGATACGGACTAAACCAAAAAATTTATTTTGTGTTTATGATCCAAGCATCTTCTATCAGGATTTTGTACAAAAGCTATCTATATCCAGATCATATTGAGTGTTTCAATATGAAGGTATCCTATGGTTTTTCTACCTCATGACAGAGGAAGATTGTTTTATGCCATAGTGACTGAGATGAGATATTGGGACATATGGTCCATTATTTATGTGCTATTTATGTGCTAATAAGTCTTGCAAAAGTTTCTAGCCGAATATTATTTTTGCAATGATTTGCTATCTAGTAGCAGTGCTACTCCTACCAAATATTGGTAGATTGTAGTTAAGAATATCTTTTGATATCTTAATGGCACAAGTGATCTTGGTATTCATTTGGAAGAACCCATGATCCAGTTGGATATAATGATTCTGGTTTTCTATTAGACCCCCAAATTCAAGATCATTAAAAAGGCTTAATGTACATGTGGAAAGACATGTTTTATGGAAGTCTTTAAATAGACACTACTGGTCACTTCCACCAATCATTATGATATTGTATTTTACAAGGCTTCACATGAATGTGTATAGCTTGACACAATGATATATCACATACTAAAATTATGTGGTGTTGATGTAGGGGACCGTGACGCCTAAGAGGGGGGGGGGTGAATTATGCAACTTAAAATTCTACTTCTAAACTATGACCTCTTTTTCTAACCCTAGCAAAACCTATGCAAAAGATAAACCATCTAAATGTGCAACTACGGTTTTGCTAGTGTGTTGCTATCTCTACCGTAAAAGGAGTAATACAATCAACGTAAATGCGGAAGCTAAAGAGCAAGTGTCGGTGTTTCGGACCGGGGGGTCCTCAACCAACCAGTGAATTTGAACTGCGTGCCCCTAATCCTGGATGGTGATGCAAAGAGACACAAGGTTTATACTGGTTCAGGCAATTGGTGCCCTACGTCCAGTCTGAGAGATCGATCTTGTATTCCTTGCACCGAAGTGCTTGTAGTAGGGGGTTACAAGCTGGGTGAGAGAGAGAGCTAGTCCCAGGTCTCAGCGTGGAACGGTGCGGGCTGCTTGAGATGTTGCTCTCAGGCAGCTTGGGAGAGCATGTGTTACAGAGTGTCGCTTGCGCATGTGTGAGAGCGTGGTTCTTTCGTATGTTTTTTTCACCTCCCCTAGAGCTATCCCTGGCTGCTTCCTTTTATAGCCGCAAGGAGGGAGCCAGGAGTACATGAGTGAGCTGCATGTGGAGCCTACTGTAGTTCAGTCCTGTAGCAGCATGGTGTTGGGAATGGCGATCAGTACCTGACTGGCGCGTCGTGCTGGCCAGGCCCGAGGTTGTTTGAGGTCACGGGAGTCCTTGTTGACGTCTAGTAAGTATGGCCTCCACTATAGGAGACATACCGTGCCTTGTGGATTCTTGACTTGGCGGAGTGCCGAGGCCTGGCGGGTGCTGTAGCTGATCGTGCCGAGGCCTGCTTTGCCGAGGCCTCGGAGGTGACCCGTGTATGATGCGGGGGTCTTGATGGTCAGCGTCGTACCCGATTTAGGTGGAAGAGTGCGGAGCGTGTGTTCGCAGGGCACGGTAACCCCTGCACCATCAGTAGGGGATGGTAAAAAAGGAGATTTGACCGCTGTCCTATCACCCCTGTTGCTGTACCCTGCCAGTCGTGGCTGACGTAGTAGGTGTGACCAGGCGCAATTTAAATGGATGGGACGGCTCGCCAGAGGGATGGTCGAGGTGGAGGCGACGAGGATGCAGGACGAGCCCGGCCTCGGCCGAGGCGGAGAAGGAATAGTACGTTCGAGGCCCTGCTGGGGGGTCTCGGACGAGGCGAAGGACGAGCAGTTGGTCTTTCATGCTGATTCCGAGACTACAGGGACCCGGACTTGACCCTCCACGCTGCTTTGTCCTTGGCGCAGGAGTTAGGTAGCACAGGGCAGTACGGTTGTCAGCAGGGGGCACAGTGATGAGCACAGTGGTAGGTAACCCCTGCTGCGCCCGGTCCCCTGTCCCATCGGTCACTCTGCCTGTACTGCGCCAACGTGCGGCTGACATTGCGGGAGTAGTTGGGCGCATGAACTGGACGTGACATTTTGTCAAAGGAGTCGGTCGGGACGAAGGTGACGAGGTTGTTTGCGAGCCTAGCCTCGGGTGAATCGGAGAATTGGTATCCCGTCCGAGGCCTTGCGGGGCGGGGCCTCGGCGAGAGGGCCTCGGCGAGGCGAAGAGCTTTGGCCTTCCGTCTGAGGCCTCGGCGCAAGCCTCGGGCGAATCGAAGAATCTGCCGAGACCTCGTGGTTGTCCTTTGGCTTTGATTTTTGTAAGTCTTAAGCAATATTTTTGGTTCTTGCTTAGGGTACCCCTTCTTGTGGTATCCGACAGCAAGGTAGAGCGTCTGGTCACTGTGCTACCAGCGTCCGGTCTAGCGTCCGGTCACCTCTGTGAGCTTGTTTCTTCGCGATCTTGCATCCGGCTTGGTTCCTATCTTCGTGCTTGGACTTTGCTTGATATCTTGGGTCTTCTCTTGTGCTTTTAAGGTCTTGCTTATGGTGTTGATCATCAGATCATCATGTCGCCTTCATTCAAGTCACGTCTTGCATCCTATTGAACTACAAAATAATCACTTGCAAATTCATTAGTCTAATTTGGTTGTGTTGGTCATCAAACACCAAAATCCTAAGTAAATGGGCCTAGGGTCCATTTTCCTTACAGTTGATTCTATGAATCAATGGTCATTATCTATAAAGGTAATGTAACTTGTGTTGTGTAGATGGAGACAAGTTATACTTATTGTAATATTTTGCACTAAGATGGTTCTGTTCCATAGGTGATATGGGCATATGAACATTTACAAACTAAGTCCTGTGATAATCTTGCAGAGATATTCATAGAATCTATCATACTCCATATTTCTTATGTGTTGAGTGCATTGGTATGAATTTACTTCGAGGTTTGCAAGTATCAGAGGTAGTGTCTCTTTGATTAATAACTTGTTGCAAACATTATATTACACTCTTTTCTTTGTATGAGTTTTCCCTTAGGGTTTCTCATATAAAGTTTTTAACAAGGCAATATCAACACAAGGTTATGTCATATCATCCATTTTCCCACAGGGGTTTTTGGTGAATGATATTGGGACATAAGATGCATTGTACTCTTTTCTTTATGTGAGTTTTCCATTTATGGTTTCTCATATAAAGTTTTTGATGAGGCAATGTTTAACACAAAGGTATATGCTATATCATCTAGTTGTCCCCACTAGGGTTTTTGGAAGATGATATTTGATGTATATTGACCATATGGTCAAGGTGTTTTTAGACTAAGGTTTTGGGTTTATCTCAAAGGGTCTAATAACATTAGTGTCGGTGTTTTGAACAAACACCAGCAAGTGAATTTATAATTGATGCACGTTAGGCCCGGATGATGTGCTAAAGGACACAAGGTTTATACTGGTTTGGTCCGAATGTCCCTACATCCAATCTGCTGTTGCTGCTTGTATTATTAGCACCAAATATGGTTCATAGTAGGGGGTACAAACGGTCGAGAGAGGGACTGATCCCAAGTCTCTGATGGAAAGGATGCCAAGAGCTTGGTTGCCGCTAGGCTATGTGTGTGATGTGTCGTGTCGGTGTCGAACTAGATCTTGTGCTTGTTCGCCTCTCCCTTTGATGGGGTGCCCTGCTCCCTCCTTTTATAGATCAAGGGGAGCAGGGCTTACATAGTGGAGAAAAGAGAAAACCAGGAGCTAGGGAACCCTCTAAAAGTACCGGGTCCCCCTTCTTCTTTCGAGCCAGCCCTGTTTGATATGGTTAGGCTATGTCAGGGTTTGGCACGTTCATCGGGTGCTGTGTGCTGACAACGCGGTGTCTGTAATTGATCTGCTAGTGGTTATGTCCCATCCCGCCCCTACGGGTGGCGTGTCGGGCAGGAGTGCCGGCCTGCGATACTGTGGGGGGCGAACGGTGCGGCACCCGCATGCTTGTCAGCACCGGGGACGTGAGTCCTATTTGCGGTGTTTGTGTCAAGCTCCGTGCCTGAGGGTTGAAGGCGGTGCCCGCAATACTGTAGGCTGTAAACCCCGACGCCTACAGTACTATTCAGGCTCTGTCATGTCTGGCAGGGCCTAAAGCGCCCGTCCCATCGTACTTCGATGGTACTTATTAGTAGAGCAGGGCATGGTCCATGCTTCCATGGTTTGACTCTAACATCCTGTCTTACCCTATTCCTGCCATCATGGAGGGGCAGGGTGAGGGCATCAGGTGAGGCGGTGTTCAGCCCTTGTTGGCTGGACGAGGCGGAGTCTGGCCCTTGGGGGTCGGACGAGGTGGAGTCTGGCCCTCGGGGGTCAGACAAGGCAGAGTCTGGCCCTCGGGGGTCGGATGAGGCGGAGTCTGGCCCTCGGGGGCAGGGCGAGGCGGAGTCTGGCCTTCGGGGGTCGGACGAGGCAGAGTCTGGCCCTCAGGGGCCGGGCGAGGCAGAGTCTAGCCCTCGAGGGCCAGGCGAGAGGCGTCGTTGCGCTCCTGTTCGATTGGGAATGTCGTTAGTGCTTATCAACTCTACCTCATTGGGTATCCCAATATTAGATCCCCGACAGTAGCCCCCGAGCCTCTGGGTGATTCGGGTAGAATCGCCCGAGGGATGTCCCGGCTCGCCAGAGGGTGTTCCGATTCGCCAGAGGGTTCACGCGAGCGCACCCGATGGGTGTAGCCCCCGAGCCCCGGGTGATTCGGGTGGAATCGCCCGGGGGGTGTCCCGGCTCGCTAGAGGGTGTTCGGGTTTGCCAGAGGGTGCGCGCGAGCACACCCGATGGGTGTAGCCCCCGAGCCCCCGGGTGATTTGGGTGGAATCGCCCAGGGGGTGTTTTCGGACCCTTCGCGGGTAGGACAGTGAGATTCGGCTTTTCTCAGCTGGATAGCCTTTGAGGGAACCCTGGGGTCCCATTTGCGGGGATGTCGCCCGGGCTTAGCTTGGCCGGGGTTTTGACTAAAGAAGTTGAAGTCCCATTGGCCCTCGCATACTAGAGTCCTGGTCTCTTGTGGGCCCGTCCCTTGTTTGAGACGTCCGTCGAGATGGTTGGGCTGACCCCGGTACTTCTGGGCCTAGACGGACCAGAGAAGGAAATTTTTCTGGCCCACGTCCCCTCTGTTTGGAGAAGAGTCTGGTCGCCCGGGGAGGTGAACCGTTCGGCGCGATTTTGGTGGGAGCGGATAGGGATTGCAGGCGCGTGTCCCACGACATGACGCGGCGGTGCGCATGGCAGGCCTAGAGATCGAGGCGGACGGTTGCCCTTCTCACATCCGTCGCCACTATAAAATCGTGGGGTTCGCCCCTAGGGTTCCGTACTATGCCTCCTCGCCTTCGCATCCGCAGCCTTTGCCGCCAATCGCCCTAGCCTCCCACGCCAGTACTGCTGCCGCCATTGATTCCGCATCCTCGTACATAGCTGCCGTCGAGCTCGCATTCGCGTCGCTGCCCCCGTTGAGCTCGCACCCACCTTCCTCTCAGTGTTTCGATGGAGCTGTGGGGCAGAACCTACATTACTTCTCGGCGTTTGGAGGGCCTCGTTCGCCGTGGCCTCCTCCGCCCGCTGTCCGCCGTTGGGGAGTGGCTGCTGCCCGGTGATGAGAGTGAGCCGGCGCCACCCTAAGGGTATGTCGTGTCCTTTGTCGTCTTTCATGCGCGGGGATTTGCTGTACCCACCCATAGATTTCTTCGGGGGTTGTTGGATTATTACCTGGTGGAGTTGCAGCATCTTACCCCCAATAGTGTTCAGCACATGGCGGCGTTTGTTGCCCTGTGTGAGGGTTTCTTGGGGATCGATCCCCACTTCGATTTGTGGTGGCACTTCTTCACCGTCAGTTTGTCGAAGAGGAAGATTAGGGGGAAGGATGTGAACGTGCCGATGGGTTGTGCCAGCATTCATCTACGCCCCACTCGGTCGAGGGACTACTCGCTGATGCGTCTGTCGACCTCTAATAAGGGGTGGCATTCGCAGTGGTTTTACGTCAAGGATGACATGAGCGCCACCTTGCCAAAGTACTCTGGGCGTCTCATCAACGAGGCCCCAGAGTCGTGGCTGTGGGGCTACCCGACTCCAGCGAAGAAACACCTTACCGACCTTCTCGCCTCCATTCATACTCTGAAGGTTTGGGGCGTGAAGGGGTCGGGGATTATTGGTGCCTACCACGCGAGGAGGGTGGCACCGCTGATGGCGCGCGCTTTCCCTATACCGGATGGTTCCTGGAGAGTCGTTCGAAGGAACGGTGCTCGTTGATGAGGCGCTTAGTCCCTCTGAGGTGGCGCAGCGTATCAAGGTGGCGATGGAGCTTCCGAAGGACACCACCGGCTCCACCCTCGAACATGTGTATCCGGTGCCAGGGCATCCCCCAATGCAACCGGAACCAGGGTTTTTGGAATTTGTAAGTTTTTCCCCGTGTTTTTCTTGTCGTTTGAGTTTCCGACCTTTCGATACCAACTTTTGGGATGGCAGGACCAGCCGAGGAGGCTAATCTTCAAGGACTGCCCGGTCCCGTTGCCGAAGGATCATGTCATGGTGATGGCGAATCGCATCGTGGCTGAGTGGGACAAGTAGGTAAGGGAGCAGAAGAGACAGGAGAAGCAGCGGAAGCAGGAAGCACGGGATCGAGGAGAGGATGTAAGCAGTGATGACGACGATGACGACGACGACGACGACGATGATGATGATGACGAGGTTGCTGCCGGTGTGGATTGGGGCGTTCTAGAGGTTGAGGGCACGCTGACCAGTGCCCCTCCATCCGTGCAGGAACCCCTCTCGTCCCACGCGGAGGGAAGCGAGTCCACAAGGTTGGCGGAGGTTGGAGCCGAAGAGTCCGCCGCTTTGCGCGGGGTGCCGACAGAGGATCGGTGGGTGGACGGATTTGAGGAGGTTCCTGGGGTGCTGATGGAGGGCGGTGGCTCCGACGCCACGCCCCGTGAGCCGACAGAGAGGGGTGGCTCTGCTGCCGCACCCTCGGTGACGAGGGAGATGAACTCCCCTGCCCGGGAGAGGGAGGTAGCTTCGAAGCGGTCTCGTCCCGATGAGTCAGGGCAGGGGTCTAGGGGTTCATCCCCAAAGCGACCCCGCCGGCCGAAGGCGTCAGGGTAAGCCACTGACTCCCCTGTTTTTCTTCTATTTTGTTTTTCTATCTTGACTTTATGCTTTTTTTCCACTGTGTAGACTCTTGAGGACGGGCCGCCCTCTGGGGCCAGCGCCCAAGAAGAGCCTTGCCCGCTAGGTGGGATGGGCGGCGTCGGCCGACGTTGCTCCTGTTTTGGGCAGGAGTGGCGACGATGCTGCAGCCGTGTTGGCCGACTCGACGGCGGTCATGGCGGTGCCCGCGCCTTTGGTGGTCGTCGAGCAGGTGGGATCTTCCATGGTGGGTGTGGCACCACCAGCCGAGGGTCCTATATAGCAAGTGGAGGTGGTCGTGACCGTGCTAAGCCAGGAACAGCCGGGCACAGCCACGGTGGTGCCCGAGAGCGTAGTGTGGTCCGCGCCACTAGAGGCCTAGGGGGAGGTGACCATGACCGCGCCGAGCCGGGAGCAGCCAGACGCAGCCATGGTGGTATCTGAGGGCGTAGTGCAGTCCTTGCCATTAGAGGCTCCGGTGGAGAGGACCGCGGCCGCAACAAGTCCGGCGGGGCTGGGTGTCACCTTGGGGGCGTCCGAGGGGGTGACGGAATCAATCCCACCGATGGATCCACCCGTGGCGCTCGAGGCGGCCCAGATGGAGGAGGACCCGGTCGGAGGGTCTTTGGGTGTCGTGGCGGCGGTGCGGAGGACCAGGAGGGAGTCGCCCCCGGCCCCTTTGTCGGGAGGCAGCCGCTCCCCCACGCGGGGCAAGCCGCCGCTCTAGTGGATGGCCGCCTAGGACCCAACGTCGGCCCTTTTCACGCTCGACGATCATGCCGGGGGTGCGGACGGCCGCCCAATCGATCCGGATGTGTTGTTCATCACAGAATTGGATGAATTTCCTACCAGTGAACTACGTGTCGTTGTCTGTGATGATGGAGTTTGGTACTCCAAAATGATGGATGATGTCGAGGAAGAACAGCACAGCCTGCTCGGATTTGATTGTGGAGATTGGCCGAGCTTCAGTCCATTTTGTAAACTTGTCTATGGTGACAAGTAGGTGGGTGAAGCCCCCGGGCGCCTTTTTGAATGGCCCAACCAGGTCGAGCCCCCAGACCGTGAAGGGCCACGTGATGGGAATCATTTGGAGTGCCTGGGCCGGGAGGTGAGTTTGCCGAGCATAGTACTGACACCCTTCACTGGTGCGTACGATTTGCTCGGCGTCGGATATCGTGGTGGGCCAATAGAAGCCCTGTCGGAATGCGTTTCCAGCCAAGGTCCTCGGCATGGCGTGGTGACCGCAGACCCCACCATGGATGTCGCTCAGCAGTAGTTTTCCCTGTTCGCTAGGGATACAAAGCCGGAGGATCCCGGTGTGGCTTCGTTTGTAGAGTTCGCCCTCTACAAGAACAAAGGACTTGGCGCGACGTGCGAGCCATCGAGCTTCCGTCTTGGTTGCTGGCAACGCGTCGTGGAGGAGGTAGTTGATGTAGAGTGTTCTCCAGTCATCTGGAGGGTCGGGCTCCGTTGTTGGATCCACTTCAAGCTCCATGACCTCGGGGTCAGACAGAGCCATCGGTGGGTTGGCCCCTGGGGTCTGCTAGGAAGGGCCATCGTCGGCCAGCTCTGACCTTTCGTAGCGCACCGAGGGTTTGTGTTGATCACTAGCGAACACACTCGTCGGCACCGGCTCTCGGCCAGACGTGGCTTTCACAAGTGCGTCGGCCGCCTCATTGAGGCGCCTCGGGATGTGGTTGAGCTCGAGACCGTCGCACTTGTCCTCCAACCATCGGACCTCCTGGCAATACGCAGCCATCTTGGCATCGTGGCAGGTTGACTCCTTCATCACTTGGTTGACGATCAGCTGGGAGTCGCCTCGGATGTCGAGGCATCGGATGCCCAACTCGATGGTGATGCGTAGGCCGTTGATGAGTACCTCATATTCAGCCACATTATTTGATGAGGGAAAATGGAGACGAACCATGTACCTCATGCGGACACCGAGGGGTGACACAAAGACCAGCCCCGCGTCGGCGCCCTTCTTCATTAGTGATCCATCGAAATACATCGTCCAGTACTCTTGATCGATGACGACCGGTGGTGTCTGGACCTTGGTCCATTCCACGATGAAGTCAGCTAGCACCTGGGACTTGATCACCGTTCGGGCGGCATATGTGATGCCTTGATCCATTAGTTCGAGCGCCCACTTCGCGGTTCTTCCTATGGCGTCCTGGATATGGACGACTTCGCCGAGGGGGAACGACGTTACGACGGTCACTGGGTGTGACCCAAAGTAATGGCGTAGCTTCCTCTTGGTGATGAGGACGGCGTATAGGAGTTTTTGGATCTGAGAGTAATGGGTCTTGGAGTCGGACAGTACCTCGCTGACAAAGTATACTGGACGCTGGACCTTAAGGGAGTGTCCCTCTTCCTCCCGCTCTACTACCAAGGCAGCACTGACCACCTGAGTGGTGGCCGCTACGTATAGTAGAAGGGGTTCGTCGTTGCTCGGAGGAACCAGGATCGGGGGCTTCATCAGAAGCCGTTGGACCCTGTCAAGGGCCTCCTGAGCCTCGGACGTCCATACAAAGCGGTCGGCTTTCTTCAGAAGCCGGTAAAGGGGGAGACCCCGTTCACCGAGGCATGAGACGAATCGACTAAGTGCGGCGAGGCACCCAGTGATTTGCTGAACCCCTTTTACGTTCTGAATCGGGCCCATTCTTGCGATGGCCAAGATTTTCTCTGGGTTGGCCTCAATGCCGCTCTCGGAGACGATGAAGCCGAGCAACATGCCCCTCGGGACCCCAAAAACACATTTTTCAGGATTGAGTTTGATGTCGTTCGCCCGGAGTTTCGCAAAGATTTACTCAAGATCGGCAACTAGGTGGTCGGCCTGTTTGGTCTTGACTATGATGTCATCGACATAGGCCTCAACGATTCGCCCGATGAGGTCTCTGAAACATTTAAGCATACATCGCAGGTACGTAGCCCCAGTGTTCTTTGGACCGAACGACATTGTGACATAGCAGTACGATCCGAAGGGGATGATGAAAGACGTCGCGAGCTGGTCGGATTCTTTCATCGCGATTTGATGGTATCCAGAGTATGCGTCAAGGAAGTAGAGGGTTTCACACCCCGAGGTCGAGTCGACTATTTGGTCTATATGTGGCAAAGGAAACGGATCCTTTGGGCACGCTTTGTTGAGATCTGTGTAATCGACACACATCCTCCATTTCCCGCTCTTTTTTTGCACAAGGACGGGATTAGCTAACCACTCTGGGTGGTATACTTCCTTGATGAACCCGGCGGCCGATAGCTTTGCTATCTCCTCGCCGATGGTCCTGCATTTTTTCTCGTTGAAGCGGCGCAGGCGTTGCTTAATGGTTTAGAGCCTGGGCGGATGTTCAAGGTATGCTCGGCGACCTCCCTCGG
Organism: Miscanthus lutarioriparius; assembly: GCA_904845875.1. Taxonomy (NCBI): domain Eukaryota; kingdom Viridiplantae; phylum Streptophyta; class Magnoliopsida; order Poales; family Poaceae; genus Miscanthus; species Miscanthus lutarioriparius. Next base: position 19,271,741 of record CAJGYO010000014.1, on the reverse strand, counting down.
GATGCCTGGCATATCCAAGGGTTTCCACGCAAAAACGTCTTTGTTGTCGCGGAGGAAGTCGACGAGCACGCTTTCCTATTCGGAAGAGAGCGTGGTACCAATGCGTACCGTTTTACCCTCAGAGTTGCTGGGATCTATGAGGACCTCCTTAGAGCCCTCTGCCGATTCAAACAACCCAGCCGATTTCTTGGCGTCGGGTGCTTCTTCGGTCACCTCTTCCGGGAGGGCAACGAGCTGCTCGGAGGCAACGGTTGTCGTGGCATGGCCGCAGCATTTGACCTCACACTCGTAGGCACGCTGGAAGGAGGTGCCGACGGTGATGACCCCGTGGGGGCCCGACATCTTTAGCTTGAGGTAGGTATAGTTTGGAACAACCATGAACTTTGCGTAACATGGTCGTCCCCGGATGGCGTGGAAGGTTCTGGGGAATCCCACCACGTCAAAGATGAGGGTCTTAGTCCTGTAATTGGACTGATCCCCGAAGGTGACGGGCAGATCGATCTGCCCTAGTGGTATGGCCTGTTTACCAGGTACGACGCCATGAAAAGGCGCTCGGATTGGGCGGAGGTTCGACCGGTCGACGTCCATTAAGTCAAGTGTCTTGGCGTACATGATGTTGAGGCCGCTGCCTCCGTCCATCAACACTTTCGTGAGTCGCTTTGGAAGTATGATTAGGTCGACTACCAGCGGATACCTTCCCGGGTGCGGGACGGCGTCCGGATGGTCGGCTCGGTCGAAGGTTATGGCGGACTCCGACCATCGGAGGAAGGTAGGCGTGGCCGACGCGATCGTGTAGACCTCGCGGCGTGTGACCTTCTGGCGGCGCTTGGAGTCATAGGCCGTTGATCCCCCAAAAATCATAAGGGCGCCATTCGGCATCGGGAAGGCGTCGTCCTTCTCCTCGGCGTCGTCTATGGTGGGGACAGGTTCCTTCCCCTGCTCCCCCTTGTTGAGGCCTTCGGACAAGTATTTGCGTATGAGGCCACAATCCTTGTACAGATGTTTGGCTGGGAAGGCGTGGTTTGGGCACAGCCCCTCGAGCATTTTTTCGAAGTGGTTCGAAGTGCCCTCCACGGGCTTCCGGCCACCCTTACGGTCGGTAGCGGCCACGAGTGAGTCATCGCGCCGTTGCTTCTTATTTTTTCTTTTGGCAGAACAATTGGAGGCGCCTTCGACGGCGCCCTCGTCTCGCCTTGCCTTGCCATCGGAAGGGTTGAAGATTGCCCCGACCGCTTCATCGCTGAGGCGTGGCTAGTGGCGATGTCCAGGAGCTCCTTGGTGGTCCGTGGGCCCTTGCGTCCCAGCTTGTGAACCAAAGACTCGCAGGTGGTCTCGGACAGGAAGGCTCCTATTACGTCAGCGTCGGCGACGTTAGGGAGCTCGTTGCACTACCGGGAGAAGCATCGGATGTACCCGCGGAGGGTTTCATCGGCCTTCTGGCAGCAGTTCTTGAGATCCCATGGGTTCCCGGGGCGCTTGTACGTGCCCTGGAAGTTTCCCGCAAAGATTTCCCTCAAATCCACCCAACTCTGGATAGCGTTGGACGGTAGGTGCTCCAACCATGCTCGCGCCGAATCGGCCAAGAATAGTGGGAGGTTGCGAATGATAAAATCATCGTCATTCGCGCCACCGGCTTGACAGGCAAGCCGATAGTCCTCGAGCCAAAGCCCAGGTTTGTTTCTCCAGAATATTTAAGGATGTTGGTAGGTGGTTGGTACCTTGGCGGGAAAGCAGCGTTAAGGATGTGCCGGCCAAAGGCCTGGGGCCCGGCAGGCCGGGGCTCAGGCTCCGGTCCTTGCCGCTGTCGTAGCATCCGCTGTGCCAAGGGTGGTAGCCGCGTCTGGTTCCCTCTTTTGAGTCGTTGTAGGTGCATCTGCGGGCGTCGATGGTGCTACGTGCGTCGCGGTTGTGGTCGAGACGCTGGTGCACCGGAACAGGGGTGCGCTGCCTGCCCCCTGGCAGTGTCTGGTGTATCGATGCGTCCCTAGCAGGACGCATCGAGGGCGTGCACTGGCTAGCGTCGACCTCGCATCGTCGAGACAATGAGCTTTCCGCCTGCTGCGCCGCCACGCGCTCGAGCAATGTGCGGATTTCTCAGCGGGCCCGGCGATCTTCGGACGTCGCGGCCTCTGGAAGGCCGTGAAGCAAGGCCGTTGCGGCGGCGAAGTTCTGGATTGCCCGGGTGAAGTGAGGGAGGGCTCCATCGTCGGTGAGGATCCTTTGGTATACATCGTGGGTCGTGGCGCGTGCGTGCCCACTGTCCCCACGACGCTTGATCTCCTCATCAATTCTCTGGTATTCCCGGATGAGTTGTTGTCCGGCATCATCGATCTCTAGCTTTCGTGCTCTCAGCTGCTCCATCCTTACGTGGGATGGGGCCACCGCCTTCCCTCCATTCCTCATGTCAGGGTTGGCCGTTGCAGTAGCGTCCCCCTCAGAGACACTTTCGACGTGTCCCTCGGAGGTGTCCGCCATGAAGCATTCTCGGGAGGGGTGATGGCTCTCCATGCTGGAGCCAGAGCTGGAGGATGATTCTGGCTCCTCGATGAGGAGTTTGTGGAGGGACTCTGCGTTGTGTTCAATTACCACCACGAACTCGCTATTCGCGGGAGTTTGAACCATGCGCAGTGCCATGAGGTGGTAAGCGGTTGCAACGGCGTTGCGGAGACCATACGGAAACGCTGTCGGGGCGCTTCGCACGTGGCGCTTCGGAGAGAGGTGGCTCTTTCCGGAAGGTTGTGCCACGTCGTTGTTGCTGGAAGGGCGAGGCGACGCTGGTTCTTCCTGGATTGCTGGGGTCCAAGGGAGACACCGAGCTGGTGCCCAAGCCGCTTATGGTCGAGGGTGATGGAGGGGAGAGACCGGATGGCGGTGTTCGCTCATACCAACTCTCCCCCCACCGTAATGACGAAATCTAGGCTCCCGAAGCACACGTGTGCGCCTGGGACCCAGCTGACGTCGTGGTTAGCCATCCGTGGCCTGGTTTGGAATGCGTAAAGGCCCCTACCTGGCGTGCCAACTGTCGGTGTTTCGAACAAACACCGGCGAGTGAATTTATAATTGATGCACGCTAGGCTCGGATGGTGTGCTAAAGGACACAAGGTTTATACTGGTTCGGGCCGAATGTCCTTACGTCCAGTCTGCTGCTGCTGCTTGTATTATTAGCACCGAATACGGTTCGTAGTAGGGGTACAAACGGTCGAGAGAGGGACTGATCCCAAGTCTCTGATGGAAAGGATGCCAAGAGCTTGGTTGCCGCTAGGCTATGTGTGTGATGTGTCGTGTCGGTGTCGAACTGGATCTTGTGCTTGTTCGCCTCTCCCTTTGATGGGGTGCCCTGCCCCCTCCTTTTATAGATCAAGGGGAGCAGGGCTTACATAGTGGAGAAAAGAGAAAACCAGGAGCTAGGGAACCCTCCGAAAGTACCACCCCCCCCTTCTTCTTCCGAGCCAGCCCTGTTTTATATGGTCAGGCAGTGTCAGGGTTTGGCACATTCATCGGGTGCTGCGTGCTGACGACGCGGTGTCTGTAATTGATCTGCTAGTGGTTATGTCCCATCCCGCCCCTACGGGCGGCGTGTCGGGCAGGAGTGCCGGTCGGCGATACTATGGGGGGCGAACGGTGCGGCACCCGCACGCTTGTCAGCATCGGGGACGTGAGTCCTATTGCGGTGTTTGTGTCAGGCTCCATGCCCGAGGGTTGAAGGCAGCGCCCACAATACTGTAGGCCGTAAACCCCGGTGCCTACAGTACTATTCAGGCTCTGTCATGTCTGGCAGGGCCTAAAGCGCCCGTCTCGTCGTACTTCGATGGTACTTGTTAGTAGAGCAGGGCATGGTCCTTGCTTCCGTGGTTTGACTCTAACGTCCTATCTTACCCTATTCCTGCCATCATGGAGGGGCAGGGTGAGGGCGTCAGGTGAGGCGGTGTTCATCCCTTGTTGGACGGATGAGGCGGAGTCTGGCTCTCGGGGGCTGGGCGAGGCGGAGTCTGGGCCTCGGGGGTCGGACGAGGCGGAGTCTGGCCCTCGAGGGTCGAACGAGGCAGAGTCTGGCCCTCGGGGGCCGGGCGAGGTGGAGTCTGGCCTTCGGGGGTCGGACGAGGCGGAGTCTGGCCCTCGGGGGCCGGGCGAGGCGGAGTCTGGCCCTCGGGGGCCGGGCGAGAGGCGTCGTTGCGCTCCTGTTTGATTGGGAATGTCGTTGGTGCTTATCAACTCTACCTCATTGGGTATCCCAGTATTAGATCCCCGACAATTAGTGATTGTATATCATGGTGTTTCTACTTATTTTCCCACTGGGTTTTAAGGAGTTTTGCCTGGTATATTGGTATTACTTTGGTTTTTTCCGCAGGGGTTTCCAAAGATTCATAATGATGCATAATAGATGAACAGTGAAGACTAAAAGAAGCTAATTGATCAAGGGGGAGTGTTGAGCATTAGTATTTAGTGATCAATTATGGATTAATGCAAGGGGTGTCTTTTCAACGCTCCTCTCTCTTTCACACTTGTAACCGCCCACGTGGGCTCTGTATGTATATATATGTACATACTGTTCATTGAAATACAAGAGAGAATTATTTGCATCAACTCGCTGTCTCTCGCTCTCTCAATTCTAACAGTAACTACAAAATGTAACACCATACTTCTCTCTCTATATATATATATTAGAACTACTACCCTGTAGCTGGCTACAAAATAACTTATTCTGTAGCCACTTTGAGTTACGATAATTACTATGTTAATTTATGAGATTATAGTAATTCCTTACTAAGTGATTTACTAACACATTATGGTAAATATCCCCATGTGTTATAGTAACCAACTGTCGTAAATATGTATTGATATTATCGTAAATTAGTATATAAAATTATCGTAAATGGAGGTGGCTACAGAATAACTTATTTTGTAGCTGGCTACTGAATATACTCTCTCTCTCTCTCTCTCTCTCTATATATATATATATATATATTGAGAATTAGGAAAAGTCAAACTTTGTAAGTTTAAACAAATTTATAGAAAATAATATCGATATTTATATTTCTACATAGGTTTATTTACTGTAAAAATATATATTATAACTAATATAATAATATTTATTTGGCACCGTAAATATTAGTAATTTTTTATATAAATATGATGAAATTTGAATTTATTTGACTCATTACGAGATAAAAATACATTTTCTGAGAAAGACGGAGTAGTTGTTAACGGTGAATAGTTGTAAATTTCTCTCGTTTGGGCTATCCGATATTATTCAAAGTAGTAAATTTCGATAGGAAATATGATTTTTTTATTTATGTCAGTTTATTGTATCTACATTGTGTTTAACGGTGAATAGTTGTAAGTCTAAGGGGTTGTCGGTGTTTCGTACAAGCGCCCGCCGCGTCGAGGATGATAGCCGTGACGGGCTCCTTCCCTTTCGTCGCCGTGGGTGCGCCTGCGGGCGTTGATGGTGCTGCGCATGTCACGGTTGTGGCCGAGACGTTGGTGTACCGGGATAGCGGAGCGCTGCCTGTTGCCTGGCGGCGTCTGGTGAACGGACGCGTCCTTGGTGGGACGTGCCGAGGGCGTGCGCTGGCTGGTGTCGGGTTCGCGTCGTCGAGACAACGAACTCTCCGCCTGCTGCGCCGCCGCACGCTCGAGCAACGTGCGAATTTCTCGACGGGCGCGGTGATCCTCGGACATCGCGGCCACCGGAAGGCCGTGCAACAAGTCCGTCACTGCGGCAATGTTCTGGCTTGCCCGAGCGAAGTGAGGGAGAGTCCCATCATCGGTGAGGATCCTTCGATGCACATCACGGGCCGAGGTGCGTGCGTGCCCACCGTCTCCGCGACGCTTGATCTCCTCCTCGATGTTTCGGTATTCCCGGACAAGCTGTTGCCCGGCGTCATCGATTTCCAGCTTTCGTGCTCTTAGCTGCTCCATCCTTACGTGAGATGGAGCCACCGTCTCCGCCTCGATCCTGGCATCGGGGTTGCCTATTGGGGTTGTCTCCTCTCTGGAGACGCTTTGGACGTCACCCTCGGGGGTTTGCGTCATGAAGCATTCCCGGGAAGGGTGATGGCTCCCCTTGCTGGAGTCAGAGCTAGAGGACGACTTTGGCTCCTCTGTGAGGAGCCCGTAGAGTGTCTCTGGATCATGTTCGATTACACCTATGAACTCGCTGTTCGTAGGTGGTTGACCCATGCGTAGTGCTGAAAGGTGGCCAGCGGTCGCCGCGTCGCTGCGGAGACCGAACGGAAACGCTGTCGGGGCGCCTCGTACGGGGCCTTCCAGAAACAGGGTTATGCCACGCGGGGGCTCCCTGGGTGACTGGGGTCCAAGGGAATCGCCCCACAGATCCTCAAGCCTTAGACGGCCGAGGTTGATGGAAGAGAGAGACTGTGCGGCCGTGTGGGTCAGCGCTAGTTCTCCACCTAGTGTGACGATGAAATCTAGGTCGCCGAAATGCACACGTGCGCCCGGGGCCCAGCTGATTACGTGGGTGGCCATCCGAGGCCTGATTTGGAACGCGCAAAGCCCCTACCTGACGCGCCAACTGTCGGTGTTTCGTACAAGCACCGGCAAGTAAATTTATAGTAATGCGCGTTAGGCTCAGATGGTGCGCTAAAGGACACAAGATTTATACTGGTTCGGGCCGAAAGTCCCTAAATCCAGTTTGTTGCTGCTCGTGTTATTAGCACCGTGAACGGTTTATAGTAAGGGGTACAAACGATCGAGAGAGGAACTGGTCCCAAGTCTCTGATGGAGGGGTTGAAGGGATGTCAAGAGGTTCGAAACAACTTGACCGTGTGTATCTGTGTGTCGTATTGTTCGGTCTCTAGCCTCTCCCCCTTCTGGAGGAGGCGCATCCCCTTTTATAGATGAAGGGGATGGCTTTACAAGGGTCAGTGGCTTAGGATCCGTGCTCTACCTAGCCTCCTTACCCATTCTAATGGGTGCGAAAGGAAGATAGGCGCCTACAATATTGTTGATGCTTCTGTAGAATGTCAGGATGGTTACAGAATAGTACCCTGCGCAGGGCATGGGCCGGAGTACAGTAGTTTTGACTTATGAACCTCACCCAGCCTTGCTCCGCATGCCTTCTGGCTCTATGAGTCTTTGTCAGAGGGACGAGGGGTCGGGGTCTGGAGCGACGGTTCTGACTTGGTGGACCTGAGGTGTTGGGAAGCGGGTGCCGCCCCCTCGGGTCCATAGCGTGGTGACGGAAAGTCCGTCGTGCATGGAGATATTAATTCCTTTTCTAGAGCGTAGCGATTGTCGTATATCTTCGTCGGGTTCTGTGTCCCAGGGCTGAAGGCGGCGCCTACAACTCTACAGGGTGAGGAGCATGCACCTGTACAACCTTTCGAGCTCTGCGGCGCCCGAAAGGGTCCAAAGCACCTGTCCTGTCATCCCCTGGCAGTACTTTTCCTGTTAGGGCGCAGGGTATGGTTCTTGGAGCCATGGTTGACCCAAACGTCTTGTCTTGCCCTGTACTTATCATCTTGAGGGAATGGGGAGAAGTTGTCAGGTAAGATGGATCCAATCTTTAGATATGTAGCAGGGTGAGACTCGTTCGTTGCCGTTGGGCGAAACGGAGACCAATTCCTATCTCCCGGGCGAGACCGACCTCGCCCCTCCGGGGTCAGGCAAGGCGGATTCTATCCCTCAGCCCTCGGGCGAGACCGAGCCCGCCCCAAAGGCGTCGGGCAAGACGGAGTTCATCCCTCGGCCCTCGGGCGAGACCGAGCCCGCCCCAATGGCGTCGGGCGAGGCGGAACCGAACTCCTGTCGCTCGAACAAGGGATGAAACGGCGCCCTTATGCGTCCGGAAGTTTTTCACGTTCGGTGGTTATTGGTCCCACCTTCTAGGGTACCCCGGTATTAGGTCCCCGACAGTAGCCCCCGAGCCTCCAGGTGATTCGAGTAGAACCGCCTGGAGGGTGTTTTTTGACTTCGTCGAAGTTACTTTGCCAGAGGGTGCGCGCGAGCGCACCTGATGGGTGTAGCGCCCGAGCCCCTGAGTGATTCGAGTAGGGTCGCCCGGGGGGTTGCATCGGTCCCTTCGCGGGTAAGGCTGAGGGACTTAATTTTTGTCAACTGGATGTTTTTTCGGGCGGGTCGTGGCATCCCGTTCGCTAGGTACTGATTCAGGGCTGACCTAACTGGTGCTTCTGCCCTTGATTTTGAATCGTTCGCGGATCCTTCCTTAGTTGGGCCGGCCGCTGAGCTTCTGGGCCCTGGGCGGGCCAAAGAGAAAAGAAAAGGCCTTCGTGGCTTGTGTTTCCCAGGTGGGTAGAGAGTCCGGATTCGCCTGGGGAAGGCGAACCGTCCGCCGAGATTTCTTATGGTGAGAGGATAGGGACCGCAGATGCGTGTCCCATGACGTGACGCGGTGGCGCGCGTGGAAGGCCCGGAGATCGAGGCGGACGATTGCCCTTCTCGCGTCCGTCGCCTCCTATAAAACCACGGGGTTCGCCCCCAAGGTTCCGTATTTCGCTCCCCTGCCTTTGCGTTCTGAAACATCTGCCGCCAATCGTCCCAGCCTCCTGCACCCGCATCGCCACCGTCGACCGGCTTGCGTTCGTGTTTGCAGCCACCGTCAAGCTCGCGCCTGCCCACCTCCCCTATTGCTTTAATGGAGTTGTGGGGCAGATCTAGCATCACCTCCCGGCGTCTAGAGGGCCTCGCCCGCCGTGGCCTTCTCCGCCCACTGTCCGCTGTCCAGGAGTGGCTGCTACCTAGCGACGAGGGTGAGCCGGTGCCGCCTGAAGGGTATGTCGTCTCTTTTGCCATCTTCCATGAGCGGGGATTCGGGGTACCCGCGCATAGATTCCTTCGGGGGCTGCTGGATTACTATGAGGTAGAGCTGCAGCATATAACTCCCAATGGGATTCAACACATGGCAGCGTTTGTTGCCCTGTGTGAGGGTTTCCTGATGATCGATCCCCATTTTGATCTATGGCGATATTTCTTCAACATTAGTTTATCGAAGAGGAAGATTGGGGGAAAAGATATGAACGCGCCGATGGGATGTGCCAGCATCCATCTGCGTCATACCCGGTCGAGGGGTTACCCACACATGCGTCTGGCGACATCCAACAAGGGGTGGCATTCGCAGTGGTTTTATGTTAGGGATGACATGAGTGCCACCCTGCCGAGGTACACTGGACGCCTTATTGTGGATGCTCCGGAGTCGTGGAGCTGGGGCGTCCGGTCCAAAGACAAGAAACACATCTCCGACCTTCTTTCCGCCCTCCAAGCCCTGAAGGATCGGGGTGTAAAGGGAACGGGGATTATCGGCGCCTACCATGCGAGGAGGGTGGCGCCACTGATGGCGCGCGTGCTTCCCCTGCATCGGATGATGCCTGGGATGTCACTTGAAGGGACGGTGCTTGTTGACGAGGCGCTCCCTTATTCGGAAGTGGCACAACGTATCAAGGAGGCGACGAAGCCGACGAAGGATTCCACCGGTAGGGTCCTCGACATCGTGTATCCGGTGCCTGGACATCCCTTAATGCGGCCAGAGCCTGGGTTCTTTGAATTCATAAGCCCTCTTCTCCCGGGCTCTTTTCTCTCCTGAATCTCCCTTTTTTAATACTTGCTTTTGTGACATTTGGATCAGCCGAGGGGGCTAGTCTTCAAGAATAGTCCGGTTCCGCTGCCGAAGGACAAGGCCGTGGCGGCAGCAAATCGACTCACGGCCGAGCGGGACAGGAAAGCAAGGGAGGAGATGAAGAAGGCGAAGCGATTGAAGCAGGAGGCACGGGATCAGGGGGAGGATGTGAGTAGTGAGGATGAAGACGACAACGATGATGATGACAATGAGGTAGCCGTCGGCGCGGATTGGGACGTCCTAGAGGACGAGGACGCGCTGACGAGTGGCCACCCATCCGTGCAGGGACCCTTCCCTTTCCACATGGAGGGAAGTGAATTGATGAGGTCGGTGGAGGCCGGCGAGTCCGTCGCTTCACACGGCGTGCCGGCCGAGGACCGGTGGGTGGAGGAAAGCGGGCCTACCGCTGCCGACCCCGAAGCGACGGGGGAGGGGAGCGGCTCCAGTGCCGCACCCCCTGAGGTAAGCCTTCCTACCCTGGAGCAGGGAGTAGGCTCGAAACGGTCCCGCCTAGATGAGTTGGGGCAGGGATCTAGGAATCCATCCTCAAAACGCTTCCGCCGACCGAGGACGTCAACGTGAGCTGCTGATTCCCCTGTTTCCACCCTCTTTCCATTTCTATTTTGATCTAATGATTAATACCTTTGTGCAGGTTCTTACGGACAGGTCACCCCCTGGTGCTGGCGCCTAAGAAGAGTCTCGCCATTCAAGCGGGACGGATGGCGTCGCCAGAGTCACCCCCCGCTTGATGCAGGTGGTGCCGGCGTCGGGGCGCGTTAGCCGACCCAACGGCGTCCGTGGTGGCTCCCATGCCCGTGAGAGGTTCTTGGCGGCGCCTCCTCCATGGCGGGCGTGGAATAGCCGGCCGAGGCCGCGCATACCGCCGATGGAAGCGGTCGTGACCGTGCCAAGCCGGATCGGCCGGGCGCGATCATGGTGGCGCTTCGAGGGCGTAGTGCAATCCGTGCCGCCAGGGGCCCAGATGGATCCGCCCGTGGTGCTTGAAGCGGCCCAGACGGAGGTGGGTCCAGCTGGAGGGTCCTCGAGTGCGGCGGTGGTGCCGCACAGGGTCAGGAGGGAGCCGCCCCAGGCCCCTTTGTCGGGAGGAAGCCGCTCCCCCGCGCGGGGGAAGACGCCACTTCAGTGGATGGCCGCCCAGGACCCGACGTCAGCTCTGTTCTCGCTCGATGATCATTCTGAGAACATGGAGCAGGAGGGTCTTGACATCGGAATTTCGACCATCTTTGGAGGCCCCGGACTAGGCCGAGGGAGCCACAGTGAAATTGTCGTTCCTACTACCTGTGTATTCGCTGATTTTCTTCTTTCTCTGCATGTTTTTGTGTTTTCGCATTTCTGATTCCAGTCCTCTTCCTCTTCAGGTTCTTGTTGCTCGTAGTCGGAATAAATCCCAATTCCTCCACGAGCAGAAGGCGGAGTGGGATCGCCTCTCCGAGGAGGCCCGCCACGGCGGAACATGGTCGCATGCCTGACTTACTCTTGCCCAGGCGGGAGGCCCAGGCGCGTCAAGACGCGGAGGAGGCCCACGGGATGTTCGAGGATTTGTCGGCGAGGTCCAAGCTGTACGGGGAGGAGATCGCCAGGCTCAAAAAGGAGCAAGAAGAGCTGCTGCAGAGGAATGCCGCGGCCAATGAGAAGGTCAGCGAAGTCCTAAAGGAGCTGGAGATGGAGCGGGACCTCCGGCGGAAGGCCGAGAGTAGGGCCACGGCCCTTCAGCAGAAAGTGGACGAGGACGTCGAGGCGGTCCACTCTCTCCGGGCGGAGCTCGGTGTGCGATGAACCGAAGGTTGAGCGCTGAAAACATCTCCGCAAAATTTGGAAAAAGAGGCTGCCCATGCGCCGAAAGGCCCTTCAGTTGAGAGCGATGAGCACGATCTTACGCAAGCTGCGGTCGAGGTGGTCCTTAATGCCTGAATGTGACGAAGCCGGTGGAGACCAGCCCACTCGCGGCTCGTGTCGCAGGTATCACGGCTCGGGTGGGCCAGCTTGAGGAGAGTGCCTTTCACGCCGGGATCACCCAGGCCTTCACCGTCGCTCATGCTCATTACGATAAGGAAATCAACCTGAAGGTGATGAGCGAAGGCTTCCCGTCCACCTATGAGGATGAAGAGCTGGAGAAAATGGAGGAGATGGTTGCTCCCCTTGCAAAAAACCTGGCAGACAATCTGAAAGAGATGGTTCTCCTTCCGCGGGAGTGATTAGTTGAACAATTTCGAGAATAACTTATATGTAATATGTGGACAAGTGTCGATATTTTTCGAGTCTCGACGCGGTTTCGTGATTTTGCGCCGTAATTTCGTTTTGTTTAATTTTTTGCGATCTTACCAATCTGTTCCCCTGAATTATGCCGTTGGTCATGATGCGAGGAGATTGTTTTGAAAGGAAGAAAGGAGGTAGCCGTACCTTAACCAGCCCCCGAGTAAGGTCCGACCCCCAACATTTGCTGGGGTTGGGGGTTACTGGAGATCGGAACTGTTGTTTTGGCGACAGGGTTGACGAAGTCCATGGATGGTATTGCAATATTCCCGGCCCTGTCTTCCAACAGAGATCCCCAACTGAGGACTCTATGGGCTCGGCAAGGTGGGGCCTTCGAACCTGTGTCCCTGTATTGATTGGCTCGAGCCCCCGAGCCTTGTTAGGGTCTGACAGGGGTCGGCCGTAATTTGTGTGTTACCCCATCCTCGATTTTCGTAATCGAAGGGGCTGAGTAAACGACACTTGCCTCGACGGCTCGAGTATCGCGCTCAACGAGCTCACTAACGGGTACGTTCGTGTGGAATCCGGGTCCATCATTTGTTGATGGGGTTGGCAGAGCCCTCTGGTGGCACTCCACAATTTCTTAACCCGCCTCCCAGCAGATCCCCGAGCCGTTCGATAGGCTCAGGGGGCCCGATGGCCTCTCCTCGATGGAGATTCTGTGGGTTTGGCTCAGGGTTAGAATTGAACGAAAAAAGGTTGAGATGTCCCTGTCCGCTTCTGAGCGGGGTCGAGCAGGTCCGCTGGGGCTTGTCTCGGTTATTTCTCCCTGGCTCTATTTGGCATGAGGCGGCCTCGAGCCCTTTGTGGACCGACCTTCGAACCTCGGCCTGTGGTCGCCTGTATCGAATGAGGCGACGGCCGTTTCGTGATGCGACATGAAGCGTTGGGATGTTTTGCATATGTATAATATAATCGAAATGAACGTGGGGTCGGTAACGTTACCTTGGCGGTATGAGTGACGAAAAGCTCCTACTAGATGTGTCCGTGTGGGGTTCGGACCCTGATGTTTGCGATGAGGTTGGAGTAACCTGCATAAGAATCGCTATTCTTTGTTTTTCGTATCTCGGTGGCGATCCGAGCCGTTTAATTAACTCGGGCAGCCTGACAGCTTATCCTTTGGGAGAGACTCTATAGGCGGACCCCTCCGAAACCTTTTTTTGAAAAGGCAGACGTTGAAGCTGGAGATGCGAGAGGCGTTTGAGCATGATTTTTCTGCCGAAAAGAAACCCCGTAGCTACTGAGGCGTAGGGTCTGCTAGTTCGTCCAGTTTTTATTCAAAGTTTTATGCCCGTATTTTGCATCCTTAGTTTCAAGTGTATGGAGGGGGTCGGCAGCCCCTGAGTGAATTTTAACGCGTGGAGTACGAAGGCGGAGATGCTTATCTTTCTTTGGTCGTTCGTTCGTCGTGTCTTCTGAGCCGAACAGCTGGCCCAAGAGATCCGAAAGGTCCTATCATCAGATCGTCCATGGTCCTGCATGGAGAGGTGAAGGGTTGTCTGCCTATGTGGGCGCCTTAATTGCCACGTCCAGAGTGGGTCAGTGGCGGGTCATACCCAGGCAGTGCCCAGTTTGACCAAAGAGGGACGCCTCGTCGACCGGGGTGCGTCCCGTCAGTCCCGGCGCGTCCCCCCAGATATCAAGCAGCATTGATTGCGTATTTAACGAGGGGAAGTGAGAGGGTTTTTCGTCCAACCTTTCGCCTTTCCTTAGCTACAGCGCCCCCTCTTTAAATAGGGAGGGGGAGAGGAGTTCTCATCCCACCTCCTCCTCTGCCTCCGAGCCGCTATCTCTCCTCCTTCTTCCTTTCCGTCGAACACGTCCGTGCGTCGCGGCAGTTCCTGAGTGAGGAAGAGTAATGCCAGAGACAGAGAGAGAACTCATAAATTTGCTCGTGAGTCTGGTGAGTGATGTCGAGCCGGAGGTTATCCAACGTAGATGAGATGGTGCATGCTGCCCTTGCTGAAGAGTCTCTGCTGCCGAAGGAGAAGAGGCGCCGGTGGGCGTCGTACGTTGTCGACTGTGCCGTCGTCCGCTGTGCTCCTCCTTTGGCGGGAGGCGTTTCCTACCCATACGCCGTTGTCAGGGTTATGGCTAGGGATGATGGCGTAGTCCCCGGATGCTCCGGCGGAGGCGTCGCTGTCGGGGTTGCGGCTGATGACGATGGCGTAGTCCCCGGACGCTCCGGCGGAGGCGTCGTAGATGGTGGCGCCTTCGAGGATCTAGTGAAGCGGCGGGATATCCCGTGTACACGCCCCGGGCGTCGCCGATGGAGAGCGTGGCACGGTGACCGCAATAGTACTTGTAGTAGAGTTAAGCAGAGACTGTAATTGAATAATGTTGTGGGGAAGCCCCCGAGTAAACAGTCCTCTAAATTTGCAAGTATATTGTTTCTTTTTGTAATGAAATCGCTTTGCAAGTGACGAATTTGTGCAAAAAATGAACAAATTTACATCTTTTGCCTATGGCAAGCAATTTTTTATTTTTCATCTTTTGTAGAAAAGATTTTAGTGCTTACCGACCCCTCTCATGGTCCAAGTCATAAGAAACTAGGAACGTGGGTGAACTAATTCTGATTGAACTGGTGAGCAAAGAGGTTGTAGCCGCTGGGGCGTGGGTGTCCCGCAGTCCTACCAGTCGTATTCAGAATTGGTTCTCAAAATCTTAGCCCTTAGGACTTGTTTATGAGAGGAATGGAAAACTTAGAGAACATTTATAAATATAACACAGGAGGTTTTTTGCAAGCGCAATACTTGTATTTACATATGTCATATGTTAAGATCATATGCCAGCCCCCGAGTGAGGTCTGACCCCTTGCCACTTGCTGGGGTCGGAAGTCACTAAGGATCGGGGTTCTGTTAAGACAAAAACCGATAAGGAAGAGTGTAAACTTATTTTAAGGATAGAAACGATGTAGCTGCTCAATGTTCCAGGCATTGGTGAAGACCTCGCCGTCGATGGTTTTCAACCGGTAGGCACCTGGACGAAGTACTTCCGCAATGACGTAGGGCCCTTCCCAAGGCGGGGAGAGTTTGTGGCGGTCCTTGTTGCCCTGCACAAGACGGAGGACGAGGTCTCCGACGTTGAAGGCTCGACCCCGCACTCGTCGGCTGTGGTACCATCGCAACGCCTGCTGGTACTTCACCGAACGGAGGAGGGCGATGTCACGGGCTTCATCTAGCTGGTCCATGGCATCTTGGTGGGATGCCTCGGCACCTTGCTCGTCATATGCTCTGATTCTTGGCGCTCCATAGTCAAGATCCGTTGGAAGAATGGCCTCAGAACCATAAACCATGAAGAAGGGTGTGTAGCCGGTGGCCCGGCTAGGAGTTGTCCTTAGGCTCCGAAGCGGCCGGGAGCTCGGTGAGCCGGTACGCCGAACTTGTTCAACCGGTTGAAAATTCTAGGTTTGAGGCCTTGAAGGAGCATGCCGTTTGCGCGTTCGACCTGCCCGTTTGTCCGGGGGTGTGCGACGGCTGCCCAATCGATCCGGATGTGTTGTTCATC